>JAMPIT010000728.1:0-193687 GCA_026261815.1 Monarcha castaneiventris obscurior | reverse complement strand
CTGAGTGCTTGTGGTTCCTCAAAAAGATACTGCAATTCTACAAGTTAATTGTTTTGGGGGTTTTTTAGTATGTTTTGTGTAGCTCTGCACTGGTCTTACAATTCTTTCTCCTCTGATAATTTTGTTACATTATGTGTTCTAGGCATGCCTTTATTAGTACATCTTTTCTCTCACAGTTTGAAGATAATGTATCCTGCTTCTTATGTGTTCCTCAGTACATTCTCAATCTGGTGAGCACATTTCTTTATATCCATGCTCTCATTCTGTATGATCTGGTTCTGTACCATAATTTTACTAATTTTGCCTTTCTCTTTGGACAAGGAAAATGGGTAAAAAAACCAAACAAAAAAACCCACTGGATTTTTTCTGAAATACACAGTGTATTTGTATTTAATGTTGTAAGCAGTTATAATGTCCTCTAATAATAGTTCCAAATCTTTTCTCAAGATGTACCACACCACATGCACAAACTAAGTTTTGAAATTAACTCCTTAGGGAATTATTTAGTGGATTAGGATATGATTATGCATAATTTGAGTAACATCAGTTTCTGCCTTGGAGAGGAGTTAGGGGAATGGAAACCTGGAAATCAGTGGCAAGAATCTTAGGAAAATTCGGGTTGAGACAGGCCTCAGGAGGTCACTTAGTTCAATCTCCTGCTTAGAGCAGGGTAAGCTACAAGGACAGGCCAGGTCACTTAGGTTTTTGTCTGATCTTGGAACCCTCCAAGAATGGAGTCTGCACAACCTCCTTGGGCTTGACTGCTCTTTTTGTGAAGATACCTGTCTGCAAGAACCTGAATTTCTTACACTTCCTACATGCCCAACAATTCAGTGTGATCTCTCTTTTCATTGCCAAGGGCTGCTGCCACCTGCTAAAACTGCTGGTCGATACAAATACTGCACTCTAGTACTGGTTTTCCATATGCTTTTCGTCTGCAGTGCTGTTCCAAAACAGATCTGGTGATTTAAACTGCTGTGGGGCTGTTTCAACAGAAGTAAAAGCAGTGGGAACTGGTGTAGAATTAGCTTGTCCTGTAGGCATTGAATGTGACAGAAGAACGACTATTTCTTGGATTCCTAATAGTCCTCACTTGCCAGATTTTTTTGTAACATTCCCATCTGCCCCTGCCCAACCTCCATCATGAACCCTTTATTTTGTTTTATTTTTGTTTATTTGTTTATTTTTTGTTTTTATTTTTGTTTATTTTGTTTATTACAGTTTCCCTCTCTGCAGTCACACCTTGTAGCATTGTTGCAGATTCTGTCTATGCCCGACTCACAGATTTACCACCCGTTGCTCCTTCTATTGGAATTAAACTCTCCACCCAACCTTTCTCAACCAGGATCAGTTTGGTACAGAAATATTAAGATTCTGTGTTTCCTTGCACATTAGTAGTGAGGACCCCAGTCACAATTTTTCTGTTCAGCATAACTCCCCCCTTGACTTTTTACTTTAGCTGACTGTTGCAGAGTTTTTTGACCCCATGTGACACTCCTGTATTGCTTTTTTTTCTAACATTTTTGTACCAAGCTGTGGCAAAACCTTGCATGTATTACTAAAAATAAAATATTGATGCAAAATCATGTCACATACATTCAGGGGCTTTTCCTTTCCTCCTTGGGAGGCCTTAGTTAACCCAATTGAAATAAATAGAAATTGTTCCACCAGATCTGAATAAAACTGGGTATGTTACAAGTGTCCGTGTTAGGTTTCTTTACTTCTTTTAGAGGCTATTCCTGCCCCTTTCTCTCCCAATAAATTCTATAAATTTTCCTATATTTGTCTTCTTTTAAATTCTAGAAGTGTAAAGTGTGAGGAGAGACAGAGTAAAAGACATCACAGAGCTGTATTGTTAACATACCAACAAAATCTTAGCAATATATGAAAACACTGAAAAAACATTGCTTGTTATTGTGTTGTATTGTAGAAATAGGCACGTATCACAAATTACTATGGCTTTGGGTCAGTTAATTTCAACTTTTAACTTTATAAGTTTATTTAGAGAATGAGCAGAGTAACTTCAGGTAGAGGACAGGCAATGCAGCCAGAAGGGTATTGTAAAAGCATAACACTATCAAGGAATAAAATTATACCTTTGGAGTGCAATGCCATAAATAAAAAAAAAATAAAATTACTGACAATTACAATAGAGGAAAACTACTCTTTTAAAAGTTACTGTTTCAGAAATTGAAACAGAAGAAAGTTATTCTCCTTAACTACTGTGAAGATCTGTAGTTTAAAAACATTTGTATTGCTTTATATTGTAAGACAATCAAATTATAAAAATTTTCATCAACTAAGATATGTTCATATAAATTATGTGAAATGATTCTCTAGGCAGAAAACAACTATGAAATCCACTTATTCCTAGTGCCACACTCACACTGTGTTTTTTTAAGGAGAAAAAAGGATAGCTTGACTCTGCTTGATGCATTATACACCTGAACTCTAATATGGAGAGGGAACGTCTTTCCACACATATTGCCTAAGTTTGCATGCCACATTTGCTTACAGCAGTCAAATAATCAAAGAAAATCTTCACTTTGTGAATCCAAGATTAAATTCTAAATTGCACCATCTGAGAACTAATTTTATGATCATGATCTCCAGCTTTCAATCAACCAGGGTTTCAGAAAAAAAAGAAAAGGGTTTTTCAGGAAAGAAAATATGTTACAGTTTCTGGTATGATGATACAATGTCCATACTGGTAAGTGTCTCTTGTCTCTTCCATTGTTACCTTCTGTTGTTTTCATGTGTCTTTGGTTTAGCTGGGACTAACTTTCCATTTACTGTGGATATTGCACCCTACAAATATTCAGAAGCCAGGAAAGTTTATGGGCTTCAGATTGCTAAGTGTAAGTTGGCCTACATGATGCCTCTGGTAGTATGATATCTAAAAAGTCACATTAAAATATGATCCATCAGTTTAACTAAAACGAGGTCAAAAAATAACCAGGATTGTCTTTTTATATTCTTCCTGTCATTTTTGTTACAAGGCACAAAGGGTGAAAGGAACTCAAAAGTCTGTCTATAACTAGCATAAAAAACTCCATGGTTTTATATTTCAGATGCAAAGAGGAGGCACAACTCAAGGTCTTGAAGCAGATGAAAGGCAAAATTTTAGCTCACACACGAAGGTCACTTACTGTCAGCCCTATGAAGAAAACTTCAGATCCAGAGTAACACAGAGTCAGAGCTTGGGGGATGATACATGCACTCTGGAAATACACACCTGCACTGAAGCTAGAGTGAGGGTAAGAGGAACAGCCTCATCTGTGTCTCACCCAAATATCACAGGATAACTCAGGAGGGAGAGCAGAGCAGGAATGAAAATGCACGCTACAGGGCTGGGTATTGTGACAGCAGAGAGATGGATGTTTTTAGAGAAGGAATTGCAGCTCTGAAGCCAGGGATTTATAGCTAAAGTAAAAGACATTTGAAAGATTCCTTCATAAGATATTAGTACATAATTTAAGGTAGTGATTAAATGACAAAAAATCTTCCCTATTGAGAGCCATCTAAAAAAGGTCAGGAACTGGCTTTCGAAACCAGTGTTGTGAAGGAGGTATTTCCTTAAAAACATCATGGTTTTCTTTTATCTTCAGTAGACCATGAAAAGTTATAACTGTACTAGGAATGTATAATCTAAATATCTATTACAATTAAATCATATAGTAATAAATTGTGGGAAATGAAGTTACAGAGAGTTTGCAGGTGCAGACAGAATACATAAACAGCATTGTGCTTGAGCAGATAGAAATGGATACATGTTTCAATCTGAGACCTTGGCAGAAGCTGTCTGAGTTAGAAAAGTGAGCTTTGCTTTTGCAGTTTAAAGTGAAAACGTAGCTTTGTAGTTTTGTAGTTTTGAAATGAGTATGCTTTATAAAAGTAGAAATGTATTTTTAATAAGTAAGAACATGCTTTATGTAAGAAATAATAGTGATAAGTAAAAAGAGTAAGGAATTTTGAGTTTAGCAATAAACCTTATAGTGAAACTTCTTAGAAAGTTAACATGTAGCAATATAAGCCTGCATCATAGGCCTTAATAACAATGTAGTGATTGGTTAAGAAAACGTGCATTGCAGTAAATTGTACAATGATGATTGGTACAAATGTGCTAGCAAGCTTTGTGGCATTTGCTTATTGGCTTAAAAAAGTATAGAAGGCTTTGTAGAAAAAAGTAACACTCACTGCTGGTGCAGCTGCCCTGGCATCTGCACTTTTGCTGCTGCTATCTTAGCTACCTCAGTAGCTGTGCTTGCTGCAGCTACTTCTGCCATTGCTATTGCCAATCCCTGTCCTACCCTTCAATAAATATGAGACTGATTCAAAAATCATCTATGTGACATCTTTGTGTTCTTGAAACCCCACCAATCCCGACAATAAATAAAGCTATTTTAGAGTTCTGATAGCACTTTGCTTTCCATTGTATGGAAAGACAAACGTCTGTAATCTAGGCCTAACTATCATTTACAAAATTCTCACCCTCCCTTCCTTGCACTTGGAACCTCCAGAAAACAGAGATCACTAGAACACTGCCTCTTTGAGAGGAATTACAGAGCAAACAAGTCTGAGGATGCAACTTCTGAGAAAGGAAGAAAATAGAGGACTCACTGCCAGTGTTATGTCTCATCAAACATCTCTCCTTAGCCATACAAGGAGAGGGGGAAAGAAGATGAGTCGGGGGCATGCACGGAAGACCACGGGTGCGGGAGCGGGCGGGCGGCCGCGGGGAAGGGGCTCTGGCTGAAGAGATGCCGGGGGAACTGAAAAGGAGGCAGGGAAGGAGTTTCAGGCTGCGAGCGCGGCTCGTCCCTAGCCGCGGAGCGCGTCCGGCCGTCCTCGTCTGCGGACCCCGCTGGCGGCGCTCCCGGACCCGCGCTCCCGGTGCGCGGCGGCGGCGAGGGTGCCGCCCGCTCCTCCCGGAGCGCGGAGCGCTGCGGGCGCTGCTGCTGTCGCCCGAGCAGGCAGCGCCCGGCAGCCCAGAGCCACCGACGCGTTCCCATCCTGCGGCCATCCCAGCGGGAAGGGGCGCGGGACGGGCTGCCGGGGCGGGGCAGGGCTCGGGTCCTCGGCGGGGAAAGGCTTCAGCCGCGGAAACTCCTCCTTCTACCCTCCTCAGCCTGCCCTGCCGCCGCGGGGGACACGGTGACGCCAGAGGCGGCCGCACCTCACTCTCACCGTGGGCTGTGAGTTGCTGATGGCCATGCAGCTGCTTGTGCCAGCATCCCTCTTGCAGACAGCCGCTGCTGCACCCCGCTCGTGGGGAGGGTGAAGGGAACTGGGAGCCACAGGTGGAAATATCCAGTGGCAGTGAGTGCCAGTGAAAATGAGAAGTTGGATTTTTCACATTTAACACCCCAAACTGTAGCCTGGCAGTCTGGGGTGTTAAATGTGAAAAATCCAACTTCCTGCTACTGCTTGTAGAACAGCAGGAGTGTCTGCTTATGGTTGAATCACGGGGAAGAGGGGGAAGCTGAGGTTAAATGATTTACTAAGATGCTGTTTGTTAAAAACAAGGCATACAGCTTGCTCAACACTTATTGTGCCTACCAAAGCAGAATGAGAAGATGTAAGACTATTGATAAAGAGAAGGAATCTTGACCAAAGATCCTGTTTTCAAACCTGAAACTAACTTAAACCAGCCTTGAAGTTTGGACTTGGGCCAGGGACATAAAGAGCATGCGCAGGGAAGCAAGGTGAAAAGTTCAGAAGGAGGAAGGCTCTTTTACTTCATCTGAGGAAGACTCTTACTTCATCCCGGAGACCCCTGCCCTCGACCACCAGACGACACTGCGCAAGCGCAATGCAGATGCAAATGAATTTTGGGTTCATTATAATACGAAGCGAGGCTAGGCGGGGCTAGGTAATGAATATGTATAGGTGTATTGGGAAACCTAATGAATGTGGAGTTTGTAACCCGATTTATACCAAGCTGAATGCAGCTGTCGGCACGCATGACTTTGGAGGAATTATCCCCCATGCGTCCCAGCTGGAATAAATATACCTACTTTACTACTTATTCCAGTAGTGGAGTCTTTCCTGCAGATCATGGTTACTATAGGAAGATAAATGGTTATTATAGGAAGATAAATGCTCTAGTGTTTGTGGAATGCTCTTGGTATAAGAATGAGCACTCATCTCTAGGGGCTTTTTAATGTTTTGGCATTTCCTGCCTACTGAGTACTGTCCGGGTCATGTGAAGACACTGTATATTTTAAAAAAACCAACAAACCATCCACCAAACAAGTCCAAAACTAATCAGAATGGATACAAAAATGAGACTAAACTCCTGTTGTCAGCTCTGCCAGTACTGATGACTGGAACAGAAATATTAATGGAATGGTGTTGAGGTAGCCCTTTGTGCCAATGACAGTGACTTCTTGTGCCTCTGCACAATAAACACACCACAATTCATTTATGACAAAACACTACTGGGAACTGCTGTCATGATCTTAACCAATTCTACTGATATAATATAAATTACAGTCAAGAGTTCTGACTAGAAACACAAAACACAACCTCCCAGTCAAAGTCGCAGCAATGAGAATGAGGTTTATTAACTTCCAGAAAAATACCTGGTCTGCATAGCAGAGATTGCTCCTTTACATAAAAGGATTATTGGTAAATTAGCATGATTCTTTCAGCTGTATCCATTCCTTATGTTCCATGAGAGCTTTTATAAATTATCCCCAGAAACTAGCTGCATCTAAGCTTGACTTAATGTTGTGCATATTTTCTCGATGTTGTTTGGTGTAAATATTTGCCTCCCCTTTTTGCAGCCGCTGCTTCAGAGCAGACTTTTGCTGCTTGGTCAGTTGTCGCTTTATCTTCCGTTTCACCAGCTCCTACAAACAAACACACAACTTGGAATGAAAACTCCTTTAAATCATTTAGCACATAACATGACAACAGAACTTTTTCAGGACCAACATGAACATTCATGATGTTCACCTTGACTGGAGAAATGATCAACAAAGTTCTTCCTTGGAAGAAAATCAACGGCTCAGGTGACTGAAAAAGGAGATTCTCTGGTATGGACAATGTCTGTGTGGAATGCTGTGTGTGTGCTACACCCTCAGGACTCACAGCACCTAAAGGGGTACGGGCTTATCTGTGCTATTGTCTTCTGATAGTCTTAGTTGTAATAAACAGCATTTTAAATCCTTTTTAACTTTAAAATTAAACTTCGAGTGTGTTTCTTAGAGAGATGCTAAAGGACCCACACCTCTCAGTGCACAACACAGGCTTTGCACAAAAATGTAAAAGCTGGTAATATTTGTAGAACATTCCATGTCCAGCAGTAATTATTTGCTTTGTGGTGTTTCTTTTAGCACCCTGGTTATTCTGAAGTTCAGATTACAAAAATATGACTGTTTCCACTGGAAAACACCAACTCTTTAACAAGCGTGGCAAAGAGAAATGGGCAGTTAGTGAGTTACAATTCCTCCTCCAGTTTTCCCATTCCATTAAACTGGAGTAGTTCTGTGAAATTTCATCTGTTATTTGCACCTGAGTTCTGCTCTCCATTGTGGTGGCAGTATCTACCCATAACAAAAATGAAGCCAGGATTTGGTAGATTGTGGCATGCTCCTAACTCAAGCTGCCACACTGATGCCAAGTGTGGGACACACTTGCATATTTTTTCTTGGAAGAAAAAGAGAAATCATATTACTTTCATCTGCTTCATCATGGTGGAATCATATCTTGCTGGAAACCTGCTAGAATAAATTCTGCAAAGCAGACACCATTATGACATGTAATCTAATGTAAATTCACCAAATTCTATTGCTGAACTGCAGCACTTGGTGGAAACACTCCCTAGTCTTTCCATCATCACAACCTACATGTGCTCCAAAATTGTTGATGCTAAGGTAGACATATCACCTACTGCCTAGGGGTTGAAGAAAAGCACATTAAATTCTGCTGAAAATGTCCTGATTTATGTAACTCAGAAGGTCAAATTCAAATTGCCAAAGAGATCGCTGTTGAAGGAGATTTCACAGAAATTTTTCAGAAAAGAATGTAAAGAAATCTCGAAGAAGACAGGTAAGAAAGGCCAAATTAAACCTAGACTCAAGTATCCACGTTCAAAATAAAAAATATTAATGGTGGTTACCAACAGAAACGGATTAACTGATGACGTTAGTGAATTAACATATATTAATATAAATTAGTTATTGGGTAAATGAGAGTTGTAATGTTGATATGGAACTTCAGTAAGAGACCACAAAGCAAAATATGAAGGAGAGTGCTGGAAATCACTCCCTGTAATCAATCGTGTTTTTCTGTAGGAATGGAGACACGAACTGGAGAGGTAGACGGTAACAGTGTTACTGTTTTTAAAGATGATTAATACCAGTGTTTTTAAAGATGATTAATACCAGAGAACAATTTCAGAAACAGGTACTAACAGCTATGTGCAATTTAAGGTGGTCTGAGGGTAAACTAGATGACAACATAACAAAATAATATTTACTGGAGGAATGGTTGAACAGCTCCCAACACTTCTGACTGATGTGATGCTCTTAGTCCTTGTTCTGTGCCCAGCAATGGGAACGATGCACTCTTCATTACTGAAACACATAAATCAATGTGTTATTCCACTAGCAACATAAACATCCTTTGCCTTTATGAGCACCATGTTTGAGTCTTCACTTTCTGGGCTACAACTTGAAAATTCGCAATAGAATATGCAAATGCTACAAAGTGTTTCTATTTTAAATAACAACATTGGTTGTTCAAGACAGGCACTTTGTGAAAGGAAGAATTTGTAGCACAATAGCCACATAAATACAGAGCACAAGAAGAGAAACCTCAGGGCACTAAAATGATCCAGATCCTGCACCATGTTTTGACAATTGAAATGCAAAAGCAAATGAGGAGTATGAGCTTGATCTCTATATCCACATACATGGTGGGCTGGCAAACTCAGGAAACAGATTTTCACATACAAGGGGTTAGTCTGAAGGCAAGCAGGAATTTCTAAGTATGTCAGGAAGGGCATTAGAAGCCAAACAACACACAGTACAATATATTTGAGTAACAGACTCCAAGGAACTTGTTCTTGGTAACTTCAGCTGAGTGAGCAAAGGAACATTTGCCTTTGACACAAAAGTATTTGAATTACAAACTTACTCATAAAAGTTCTTTAGAATTAGTATTTTAACATCAAGAACTACTTCACTATCAATACTAGCTCACATGAAGAAAAAAGGGGGAAAAATCCACCACAGAAAATAGGTTGATCTATGAAGTGCAAGACCTGTTTTCTCATTAGATACTACAACACAGCTGGACAACCATAATACCAATAGGAAAGGTATTCACTGCAATCTTTTCAAAATAAATTGAACTTTTAGTCTTCAGTTTAAACAAGGACAGCTGAACAGCAGTTCTTCTTGAGCTACTTGAAAGATTTACATTTCTGGGGGGAAGAGCCACACTCTGAGACAGTAGATGTGAATCTTTACCTGTAATGCCTGAATTCCTCATTTAAAGCTGATGAGTTCACCAGCTCAGGGCACTCGTCTTCGTTCTTACCCTCACAGCACCCTCCTTGACTTGCCCGATCTTCCAGTTCAGCAGCATTTTCAGTCAATCTTTTGCCCTTAGAGGAAGCAATTGCAGAACTCTCTGCATCTTCACTGGACTTCCAAGGCACAGCTGGCCCTTCAGCTTTTTCCAAGGCTGAACTCAACTCTGCCATATTCAGTCTTTGTGTATTTTCACTGCTTTCAGCTGCATCAGCCTCTTCCTCACTGCTGCTCACAGCATTGTCAGAGGCTCTGCTTTCAGAGAAATTACCCACTTCACATGTGAAGTCTTCACTGTATTCTTCATCTTTGCTGAAGAATTTGAGCTCCTTCTCAGCATCTTCTGCAAGTTCTAACACCTCTGTGTTGTCATCCTCATCAGAACTTGCGGGGTAAAGCAGTTCACCGTCTTCCTGCATCTCCTTTGCATAGCCACTGGCAGCAATCTCTTTATCTAGAGAACACTCTCTCCTGTGAAAGAGGAATGTTTTCTTTTAATATGCTAAATTCAATAAACCAAGTTACCAATATACTACATTTTGGATTTTAAACGCTAATCAAGCTAGACTAAAATTACCCACACTATTAAGAAAATATACTCTGTTGAAACACACAAAACACCACATGATGGTGCTGAGCTTTAGGTAAAATACTAACTTAGAATGTAATCCGAGAGAAGAAAACTTCTCCAGAAGATGATTCCATCTCCATAACCTGCATTTATGGGTTTTTTTTTTTACAGGAAATTGTTTTACTTTAGCAGGAATAACATGTGGATTTAAGTTCAAATCATGCTTAAGCAAACAGAATAATAAAGGGTCTGACATAGGAAGGCTGATTAAAGTGTGGAACTCCTTAGGAAAAGTGCTCGGGATGAAATAAAACTGTTTTCATTGCAACAGTTTTGGTCTTAAAACAAGTGAAAAATTAGTTTACTTTTCAGAAGGAGCAAAAGACATTAGGAAGAAAAGTTTAAATGCAATAATGCCAGAGGAGGCAGTCACCCTATTTACAAGCATTTTAAAAATAGTTTTAAAATAGAAACCCAAATTAATCCTCAATATATTAGAATTGTCAAACAGGCTGGTTCTGCATCACTGTTAAAATTTCCTGGACATTTAACATTTGGATCAAGATTGCAGATTGATCTCTCTTCCTTGGTTGCAAGAAAACAAAGAGGGCAGCAGAGGATTTTAAAGCACACTTAAGCTTTTGAAAACCACTTACAGTAACTTGGGAGAAAACACAATAGAAATGACAAAAACATAACTTAAAATTGCACAGTTGGGCCTATTTTTTTTTTATTTCTCCCACAGGCATCCATTTTTCTCAGAAAACCAACACTACTGCCGTAAGTAGAAGAACTCAAATACATCTGGTCATTTCTACCTGATGTCTTTGAATGTTGGGAAGAGCTCGCTCTCGTAGTCGAAGCATTTCTTGAAGAACTCCCTAATACAGTTAACATCTCTGTCAAAATACCTGTAAAAAATACAGAATTGTACAAATAAAAAATCAGTGAAGTCTATTGCAATGAGAAGCATTTACCCTACATGGTTTTATTTGAAAATTATTTCTATTAGTGATCCCAAGTGAAAAGGCTCAGAAAAGAAACTGGATGCAGTTTATTTCTGAGTATTTCTTAACTGAACAATATTATTATCTCTAAGAAGCAATTAATTGCATATTTATTCTGCAAAAACATTTCTACTCATTCTTTGTTTGGAACATTACTTGTGCTGCATGCAGAAAAAGATTCAGGAAAAGACTTATGGAAATGAGTCATGGTTGACTGCTGTCAGCATTTGTCAGATTCACCTTGAAAACACTTTACATCTAAACCTACCATTCAGCATTTGCATGCGATGTTGACATCATCTGAGGGAAATCAATCAAAGTGGCATGGTCATCATTATCCAAGATGAGATTAAACTCACTGAAATCCCCATGGATCAGGCCGTGACTGGCAAGTTTTACAATCAGATCCATTAATTCACTGTAGACAGCAGCAGGGTCTTCCATTTGGCGCACCTGGCACCTGAAAGTTAAATAAAATGAAGTATTTTGAACCTTGGAAGACCTAATTTAAAAATACAAATAAAGTATACAAAATACATCTGACACAATGCCAGGGTAATTCAAGTCAAAAGGGCCCTCAGGTCTCTGGTCCAGCATCCTCCTCAAAGCTGAGTCAAATCTGAGACAGACCAGAGTGCTCAGGGCTTTCTTTAGATAGGATAGAAAATTTCCAGGTATGGAGAGAGCCTGTGAAACCTTCCCAAGCAACCTGTGCCACTGCCTCTCTGTCCTCAAGAGGAGAAATACCTCCTTATACCCAGGCTAAACCTCATCTAAACACACACTCATTGTCTCCCATGGAGCACTGCTGTCATAATGCATTATGCAAATAACAGGGCAACAAACTTTTTCTCCTGTTTTAGGTAATCTTATCACATCTGTAGGACCAAAGTCTTCTTGCACTGAAATTCAAATGGGCCGTGGCATTTTCTTTCATAAAATCAGATTTTCTAGATTATGTTAGGAAAAGAAGAAAAAGTAAACTTCCACCGCAGACTTCCACAAGGAACTTGACGTGTTCTGTCTACACAATGGATGTGGAATTACTTAACAAATGAAGGTGAGGAAATAAAACACAATCAAGTCTTTTCCACGTTGCTCTTCAACTGTTACACTTTGGAATTAGTTTCCTTTTGATTAAACTTTAGATCTTGAATACTGTACAAGAGTGTGGACTGGTTTGTTCTATAACTAAATACTTTTAAATCTCTGGATTAGATCTGGGTTATTGTACATTGTATGAAACAGACCAAACCAAACTTTCCATGTACAAACCTCAATAATATTTACTGTTTCTAGAGGTTGGAAAACTCAAGCAAAATAATCTTTCTCAAAGGTGCAAAAACAGATATACATGGTATTCTCTACAAACAGTGCAGAAGTTCTACAGCAGTGAGTTACAAACTCATCTGAATTAACAGAGCAAGGATCACAAACTGGAACTCAGAACATGAGGCATATTATATCCCATACTCCATATACAAAGTAACATACAGAATGTGCAATTTCTGTGTATAAAACAAGGAAGAATCTTAACCCTGTTACTTTTCCTAAGGTTGTTAGGGTCTCTGTAACACAGAGAGTTCAAGCTTCACTACTTACAAAGGATATCCATCAACAAGTTCCATAACAACTGCATGCCTGTTGTAGTCTATGGGCTTTGGAACAGGAAATTCTCTGTCATGCAAAGCCTGGAAAGAGACAACACATTGAAAAACTAAAATTAAATAGTGAAGAAAATATTACATATTACATATGAGACAAACCCACACCTAAGATACACAGTACATATCACTGTGAGAGCAGCATATATTGCCCCAATCACATGCTTAAGAAGGAGAACAGCCTCACAGCCATTTGAACGTCCACTGCCAAGAAAAATAAAATTCCTAAGTTTAGACACTGAGTGCACTGCCCACAATTTAGTAATTGTGCATTGTGGGAGTTAGGTACTCCGCATAGATACAGGTTCTTTATCTTCACCTCTGGGTAGCTTTACCTCGAGCCCGAACAGATGAGAAAAGCCTGCGGATGTTGTTTCAGGTTGTTTATTTCTTCTTATCTCCAGCCAGCTCTCAGCTCCGGCCGCACATCTGATGCAGCCGAGTCTGAGCGGGAACTGCCCAGTCTTGGACCATCCCGTCCTTTTTGTACCCTTTCCATGATCCAACCATTCTTCACAATGTATTTATTATTTACTATTCTATACCAATTAATTTGCACCTATTCTAGACATGTAATTTCTACCTCTTTTCATTCTACCAATCATTTTGTGCCACCACTACCAGAGAAGATGGAGGAGGAGAAGAAGAAGAACAGGGCAACGCCCAAAATCCTCCACCTTAGACCCTTCGTCCTCATATTAAAAACCCTAAAATCTACTTTTTTACCTTGTAAAATACTAAACCACTACTCATTTTCACACTCTTGTGGCTTGCAATGTTTCTTGCAGCATTGGTAATTTTTTCCATGGGCTGAGATCTAAGACAGTGTCACTCTGGGCTTCTTGCAAGGGTCCAGGACCCCCTTGCTGGGGCTCCTGACCTGCCAAGGCAGCCAGAGGCATGCCTTGGATTCCAACAGTACATCTGGAAGAAAACCACAACAGGGTGGAGAAATGACAGAACCTTATCTGGTACATCAGCTGGAGTAATCAGTAGCAGATAACTGGAAATAGGGTGTTGGGCACTAGAAAACAACTCTACACCAAGCTGCTGCCAAAACACTCCTGCCTGATTAGTCAACCTATGCTCAGTTGCTGTAAACACAAATATTCATTCTTAAATAGCAATAATCAGCATTATACCACACTTAAAATTAACCAAAGGTGGGTCATAATATTTTGAAGCTTTCCTATTTGCCTTTTCTAGCACAAATTTAGTCATTTACTCAATCCACTCAACTTTTTTATGGGTTCATTCTCTTTTTAATCATTCTGTTGTTACCAGTGAACTTTTGTAGTGGATTGATCACAAACTGACAGACAGCCTTTTAGACCAATCACGCTTCTCTAAATTTTACATATTTAAACCCTGTGGAGAGGCAGGATTTTAGGGCAGTTTGCCATTCCAGCTCAGGGCAGGGACAGGAGAGAGGGAGGAATGGGCCGCTGTTGCCTGGCCCGTGGGGCTGGGGATGGGCACCCCTGCCCCTCCCTTCCCAACGCTGCAGCACGGACTCTGGATTGCTGGGAGGGGAACTATTCCTTAGCCGCAGGTAGCCATGGCCAGCCACACAGCTGAGGCCGTCCAACGCGGTATCCTGAGACAGTGGGGGCCGGCAGTGCCTCCAGTGCAGCCAGCGTACTCCGCACTGAACAGAGGAAGACACCCCTTTTCCACATTGTGCACCCGGCAGCACAGAGGCAGTGGGGGGACTCTCTCCACCATGGATCCTGAATGAACACCCTACAACATGGCGGCTTTCAGAGCCAGAGAGAGAGAGAGAGAAAGCGAGATCACGTGGGACGAAGCTACAGGGGCGGTGCCATGTGGTCTCACGCGCAGCTTAAAAATCTCCTTGGCTTACTGTGGTATGAACTGTAATATTGCAAACTGTTTGTCTCTTTAATCCACGTTAAAGTACATGGGGGGATGGACATTTTTTTCGAGTGGCTTGTAAAAAGGTTGAAGAGTACCGATGCCAGGATATAGATATATAAGCAGGGAGAGGCTTTTAAAACCTGGCAGCAAAGGAAAGCCTTATGTTCAAGCCATACAAGCCAAAAAATGATTCATCCTTAAATGAGTAATAACCCCATGTGAGGGCCTGTGTCTTACAGTTGAAGGAGCTGTGAGAGGGCTCATGGAAAAGAGATGTGTTACACCTTAGCAGAAATTGTTTAATTCTAAGCAAACCTGCAGACGGTGGCAGTTTGTAAAACCATGTAAAGCAGGAGGGAAAACCCTTTTTTTTCCCTTTCCTAGAACTGTGACACTGATTGGGAGAGGGGAAAAGTAGGGGAGAGAAAGAGTTCTGAAAGTTTGTTCTGTTGTTGTCTTTCTCTCTTTCTTCTGGGTGTGTCAATAAACTTCTTTATATTCTTTAAGTTTCGTGCCTGCTTTGCTTTCCTCCTAATGCTTATCTCACAGAAAGGACATCAGGGGGGTAATGTATAATTTGCCCTAAAACCCCTACAAAGATAGAGCCCTAAGTTAAAGCAACAGAAATACAGGTTTTTTTACTTAATTATTATACTATTAGTGCTTTTCAGCACTCAAACCTACCCCAACCCTCTGCTCAGGGAAACTGACCCCCACAATTATATTCCTACAAGTTCTGACCACATAAGGCTTTACCAGTTGGACCACCTGGACCAATACAGAGGTTCTAAATGATGGTGTCAGTTCTTTCTCTCTCTGTTCAGGCCACTGAGAGAATCCATCATGGTTCTTTTCAGAAGAACCAGAAAATCGTATTTCATGTATATACTGCTCTTGAATAGCACAGAAGGAGAAAGGAAAACTAGTTTTTTATTAATAATTACTTTTCAGCTATCATCTTTCACCACTATACAGTATCTGTGTTTTTTTAAAGGAGGTAAAAACCCACAGAATTCAAGAGTAGCAGTATATGCTTGGAAATGAAATCTTTTCTCACAGTGCAGAACTAAGTATGCCTTTTTAGATCGAAACACCAGTTTTGATCTGAAAGATTTCCCTCAACAGCACAGCAACAAGTAAAAGCTCAGTAAAATAAAAAATAAATTAATTTTAAGAAATGACAGCTGTTCCCTAGTTTATGCAATAAATTTTAAAGGAAAAACTGCAGAACTGGTGACATACAGATTATCTATCTGTAAATAATGATGTAAATTTGAAATTCTCTCATGACACCTGATTTTGTTCCATGTGATTTCCATGGCAAAACTTAATTTTGGCACAGGGAAGTGTACAAAGCACATAGCATTGAAAGTTTCTGAAATGTATACTTTAAGTCCATTAGAGGAAAGAAAAAATGAAGCACAAAACCTCCCAGTACTGAGAACACAAACTGATGAAAAAGCCTGAGAGGCATCTCCCAGCCTGTCCCACCACTGCTGGCACTGTGTAAGTGGCCACCTACCTTCATGTAGGCAAACTCCTTCATTGCCGCTATCCGGGACAAGTACAGCCAGGACATTTTGTGCCTGTGTTTGTGGTAGTCACGTTTGTTTTTCAGGTTGCGGAAGGAGGTTCTCCCCAGCCGGTGCAGTTTCAGTGCAAACTGTTGCTCCTCTTCATTGGCAACAATATAAATATCTAGCAGACACATAACAGCAGAGATCTAAGAAATGAATGATATCTAACAAGGCAGCTGAAAAAGTGCAGTGAAAGCTTGTTACCTCACTCCTCACTGTTTCTGACACAAAAGTCCTACCAGAGTTAGCAAAGGCAGCTGATTACATTGTATGTATCAGGGATCTGAACATGAAGAAATTACTGTCAAAGAGTTCGTGGTACTCCAATAGAGGAAATGCTGATGGAATCTGAAGCATCTTTCAGTGTTCTGCTGTTCTTAACCACACCCTGGAAGAGCTTCTCCTTCCTGCTGAGTGGACAGGCAGGACAGGCAACCAGACTCTTTAAAGTGTTTACAAATACCCTAAATTTAATTTCTAGCATTTGTCCCAAATAATCCCCTTCTCCAGTTACAAAAGTCACATTCTGTGTCAAAATACATGAACATAAGAGGAAACAAGATAGCATTCCAATAATTTTGAGCCTATTCTACTACCTTATTTTTACGTGGGATGAAAAAGCTGAAATTATCTTTTGGTTAAGTGGTTTGAAACTCTTCACAGAGCACAACACAAGCAGCACCTGCCTGCAAAGTACCTTTTTAAACGATGAACTAAGAAACAGACAAAATGGGCAAAGTGCAATTACACTGTTGTGCAAAAATACTCAAATGTAGCCTCACATAGCACTTGAACATGCTATATTCAAATATATCTTGGTGTTTGACAGATTTACTGATCTGCCTAACCAGAGAACTCCCCTAGTTTCTGGCAAAATATTTGCAGTATTACAGATGCGTTCGCTTAAAAAAATTATTAAAAATATTATTTAAATTTACCTGATTCTTTGCCAACACCCATCTGGTTTCCCACAGAATTGATGACTTGTCGGGAAGAGAGAGTTTTGAGAGCCAGGTAATCATATCCTGCATTAGTTAACCGATAACCCTGGACAGCTGTGAAAAAAATAAAATACATTTCACTCCTTATTACGCATACATCATATTTAAAATAAGTCTCAATTTAGTCTTGTTTCTTGTTTCCTAAAGTACATAACACCCATGTAATATTTCACCCCTTGGCTCTTACCAGCCCAGTTCGACTGAATGGTGGAGATGCTTAAATTGGAGCAATCCTCAATCCTCTGAAGAACTGGGACAAAAGGGAGAGGTATTTCCCATAGACTTCCCCACTGTGTTTGCAGGGCAAGATCCAACTAAAAGGCTGAAGGGAATGGGGAAAGGCCTGCACAACTTTGTCACATGGCAGATAATAAAAACTGCTTTAGGAGCTGTTCCTGAGGTGGTGAAATGTCCAAGGATTGTGCGGTCTATTCCAGAACTGTGAGGATATCATTTGGGTTGATTTGTACATGCACCTGAACATTGCTTCAAGTGACGATTCTTTTTACCTTATTCTGAGCAAAAAAGAAAGTTAACTGTTCATCTTTTTTTCTGCCTGTCACCTCTTCAGGTACAAACAGACACAGCAGACACAGCCTCTGGTGCTGCACAAACCCACATTCCCAGGTTAAGTCCAAGAGAAGGCAAAGCAAACACTCTGGTCACTCCTACATCCCAGCCTGCTGGGCAGGTATCACTCTGAGGCACTGGGGACAGGATGAGAAAGGGAGTTCGACACAAAATTCAAACTCACTTTTAGTTCGTTCATAAGCCAGAAGTTTGTGCTTCGCCAACTCTCTCAAAATTTTGTTACAGCCACCGTGTTTAAGGCTGGCAATGGAAGCAATTAAGCTAGCAGGAACTATTTCATGGTTCTTCATGCCCATTTCTACCTAAAAGAAAATTTAAAACAGATTT
The DNA here is from genome assembly GCA_026261815.1 of Monarcha castaneiventris obscurior. Classification (NCBI taxonomy): domain Eukaryota; kingdom Metazoa; phylum Chordata; class Aves; order Passeriformes; family Monarchidae; genus Monarcha; species Monarcha castaneiventris. Next base: position 175,529 of record JAMPIT010000728.1, on the reverse strand, counting down.
GTCAGCCCTGTGTTCAACAATGAAATACCAGATCCCGCTCAAGAGTAAAATCCCTTTACAAGGATGCAATTTTTAAAGACTATAGATTTTGAGACTTAGTTTTCCAAGTTTTAAGACTTAACAAACCTTTCAATTTGCCTCACTGCTCCTTGGCACCTTACGTACAAGAACCCACCCTGGGAAGTCCTTCAGTGCCAGCCACAACATGAGCGGCTGATTAGATTTCAGTCCCAGTCACGGGGAGCAGAGAGAGCGGAAACGCTGGTGATGGGTCTGCGATGATCCGGCCATCCCCAGGGACCACCCGAGCATGTCCAAGGACCCACTGGGCATCTCCAGCGACCCCACAGGCATCCTAAGGGACCCTCCTGGGCATCCTCAGAGAACCCCCGTGCGTCCCCAGCGACCCCGTGCCCGTCCCGATCTTGCCCAGCCGAGCGGCCGAAGGAAACAGCGGCCCGAACCGGGCCCTCCCGAGCAGTACAGGCCAGCGTGGAGCCCCAGGGGAGGCAGCGGCACCACAGGCGGGCCCCTCCCGCCGCCAGCTGCGACACCGCCCGCCCGGCCCGGCCCCGCTGCCCGCGCCCTCACCGCGGTCAGCACTCTGAAGTGCTCCCGGGACAGGTACCGCAGCATCACCACGTTCAGCTTCCCCATGGCCCCGTGGCAGAGGAGCAGGAACGGGAAAAAGAGGAAAAATATCAGGAAAACGACGAGGAGAAAGATGAGGAGCACGGCGAGGAGAAGGAGAACGCCCGCACATGCGCAGCAGCTCTCTGGGTTAGGTCCTGGCAGCTGCGTGCGCTCGCGCGCTTCGCCAGGTCCCGGTGCGCTCCGCCTGTCACCGAGCCGGGATCAGAACTGGAAAGCAGAGAGATTCCGCTCGGAGCTCGGCGGGACTCCCGTTCATCCCTCCCTCCCTCCCGCAGGGGAGTTGTTCGGCCCGCCCGTGCACTGCCAGGACCCGTTTCCCTGAGGAGGCCTTCCCCCGGTCACGGCACACCGTGGGACAGTGTGGAATGCGGGAATGCCGCGGTCGGTGCGGCTGGAAAAGAGCTGTCTGTTCGGAAGGATAACCCGGTGATGCAAGCACATATAAATAGATCCAGACGTTTTGGCAAGCTAATGTGGAGAAAAAGCTCTTTGGTCTTCATTTCCACTTTATAGCAAATATTTCACTAGGAGAAAGTGAAGAATGTTGACGTTCGAGCACTTCGACCCCCGTAAAAGCAAGTTCTGAATGCCAAAATGTTAATACTTGTTGCAGTTTCCTTCACGTTAACATACTAGAACTGCATCTGGCCTATTTTTTTCTCTCCCCCCTTTTTTTTCCTTCCTTTTCTTCACTGTCTATTTTAGGTATGAAAATAAGAAGGCAAGATAATTCTAATTTCTCTCAGCCAGCCATCTGTGTTCAGCTGTCTGTTCCGCTATTTTGAAAAAAGAAAAAAACCAACCAACCAACCAACCAACCAACCAAAAACAATCCAAAGAGCAGAAGACAGCCACATCAGGTGCATCGTGAACAGAGATCCATATTTATGATCTGTGATCTCTCAGTCTTACATCCCTTGTAGACTACCTATTTGCTTGTTATAATTTCCATCCTTTATTGTAGTTTGTAAATCTTAGAGAATCTATAGCTGTTATAGATTACAGGCAAAATTAATTTTATCTGTCTTTGTTTTTATCTGCCTGGTAATGCCATGGTCAGTACACTCAGGCAAGTCCATTTCATGGACACACAATAGGAAATAGGCTGAACTGCATCCCCCAAAACACTTTGATTTTGGCCCAATTCCTCATCAAGCTGACACAAAACAACCATTCACCTTCCCCAGGCACATTTAGTAGCAAAAGAAGACCATTTTTTCCTACCCTTTACTGTTGTTTTTTTTGAAGAACCTTTGGTTTCCCTGCCTTGCTCTGATTCTAGACCTGTGAACTGAAAAGATCCTGTCACTGATTTTGGCAAAGATTTTGCCTCCTGGTCAGAAGTGGAAGAAAGAGAAACTTCCAGCCTCAGGAGGCAGGGAAGACATGAGGCTTGGTGTCCTTGTGCAGGTTTTCATTATGAATTTATTACCTTTGTCTATATTTTCCTTTATAATCTGACTGCCTGAAGAACCAATAAATAAATACTGTGTTCCTGATATTTCACTATTCCATTTGCCAACAGAAGTAGAATGAATCCCAAAGAAACCACAGTTGTGTAGATATAAATTATTCCAAATTATTCTGCAGGGATCTGTCTTCTTCTAAGGCTGTGAAATCTCCAGGGAGAGGAGATCCAATCATTACAGTCAGACTTACTGATAGCATTCCAGAAATAGAAAATGCTATGGGAAATAATTTTTTCTCCTTCAGAATTTAATGAACAGTTGTTTTGCTTTGTGTGACTGTACTTTTGAAAAGATTACAATATAAACTGCTCTTTCATGTACAGGAATTTATGTGGGAACTTAGGAAAAAAGAACCAAACACCAAGCAAAAAAAAAAAAAAAACCCGAAAAAAACCAACCCCAAGACAAACCACAAAAAAAAGCCCACAAAACAAAAAACAAACACCCAAACCACTCAAAATAATAATAAAAAAAGAAAATAATTAAAATTAAACTCCACCACTTCACAGCAAAGACAGCACTTTGATTTAAAATTTCTGACTTGGCTGGGACACGTTGTGTGAATGCTGAGTGTTAAAAGCAGACAGTTGATCTCCAGAGAAAATACTTAAACCGTTACTTTTTCCTTTAAATAGAAACTGTCTGGATGCTTAAGGAGAATGTATCCCATCTGATCCACAACTCAGGGATATAAAGTTGTAAAGTCTGGTGGCATGTTCCACAAATTCACAGATTACTTGGGCTACACTGTACTGCAATTATGCAGTGGTTTGATGTTCTCAAGTGCAAGTAAATTTAGGTAAAAACAGAAGTAAAGTGAAACTCAACTGGATTGTGTGGTGTAAAACCTAGCATGCTTCATACTCTGGAAAGAAAACATAAATTTTGACTCTGTTGAGTGTTTCATTCCGTAAGAGCCCTTGTTGACTTATGGTAGGATATGAAACAAATTTTCATATTTTGAAGGGTTTTTTTTCCTTTTGAGAAAGGGAAATGGAAAGATCACAGCATCCTGAAGGCTAGAACAGGTAACACAGACTTATCCTCACACCAGTCCTGTTGGCAACTCCTTCAGTAGTTTTGACAGCCAGATCTTGGCCAATCAGGAGCAGGCTGAAGAAATTCAGCCAGGCAGACAGCTACAGTCCATTGATCAGTCCTGGAAAAAGCACTCCAGAGCTTGGCATCTGTGCTCCAATGCTTGCCAAGCACATCCCAGGAGTGGCCACGCAGGTGTTGGCTTTCACAGCACAGCAGGAGATCTGTGTGAGCCACAGTGTGAGCAGCAGGGAGCACGCTGGCATAGTCCTGAGAATTGGGAGGGCAAGAGCTGGAAAACTCGTGCGTTGGGATAAGGACAGTTTAATAGGGGAAGCAAAGGCTGCACACATAAGCAAAGCAAAATAAGGAATTAATACCCTGCCTCCCATGGCTGGGCAGGTGTTCAGCCATCCCCAGCAGAGCAGGGTCCCATCACACATCACCGTGACTTGGGAGGACAAATGCCATCACTCCAACTGCCCCCTGCTTCCTTCTTCTTCCCCTGTTTTATACTCTGATGCTGTATGGTCTGGAACATCCCTTGGGTCAGTTTGGGTCACCTGTCCTGGCTGTCCCATGTACCCCCAGACCCCTCACCAGTGGGGCAGTAAGAAAAGCAGGAAAGGCCTTGGCTCTGTGCAAGCCCTGTTTAGCAACAGCAGAAACATCTCTGTATTATCAGCCCTGAGTTCAGCACAGGTCAAAAACACAGCCCCATGCCAGCCCCTGGGAAGAAAATTAACTCTACCCCAGCCAAAACCAGCACAGAGGTGCAAGGTAGAAACTGTGGAGATGGTCCCCTTGTTGATCCCCACTGGATCCTGTCAGTGTCTGGCAGCAGGGAAAGGGCAGCAGGGAGCAGCTGGCAGCGCCCACGCTGCACCAGTGCCTCACCAGAACTGGTCTGCAGGGAAGAAAGAGCAGAACAGGAATAGCCAAACCCGAGCACAGCTCGGTGAACCTTTATTAGTGAAATTCACAGACCTCACCCCAACGAGAGGGCTCTGCTGCTGCCCTGCAGCACAAGCCAGGCATGGGGACGCTCTGTGGGGGGACTCACTGCTGCCAGATGATTTTCAGGTTCGGAGGCAGCTCTGCGGCCGCGAGTTCATTGAACTTGGTCCCGTCTTTCACGGGGGTGCAATAGAAACCCAGCACGTCCCTGGCGCGGCGCATCCGGTGCAGCCGGGAGTTGGGGACAGTGTGTCCCAGCTCTGCTGCCAGCTGGGCCAGCAGGCGATGCTTCAGCTTGTTCTCCCTCAGGGGAGTCTGCTGCCAGTCCTCGGGGACAGACGGCCCGAAGACCTCCCTGACGTGGGACTCGAGGCAGCTCTGCAGGTCCTCGGGAGGGAGGTAACTCCGGCTGTGCGGCGGGGGGCAGATCAGGCTGGGCTCGCTCCTCTCCTCCTTCTCAGGAGCTGCTCTGTCTGCTTCCACTTCTTTCTCCTCCTTCCTGCTGGCACCGGAACAGAAACATTTTCAGCCTCTGGGCTACTCAAGACAGAGTCAGAGCACATTTGTATTCATGGTGATTTAAATCAGACTCAGTCCAGACAGTTCGCACATCCCATGGACACAGCAGCTCCATTACCCACGAGGAACAGAAGTGCACAGGCAGGGTTTGGCCTTCCCCAGGTGCTGCTCACCACACAGACTGCCTCTGTAAGGCAATCACCCACCCACACACCTTATTTCGCTGGTCTGAGTGAAAACAGCATTTTAACCAGACTAATTACTTGTTTTCTGTTACAGCTCCATTTTCTAATTTGCTGTGAATAAAAAGCATAACAGAAGATAACCACTACTACAGAAGAAAATCAGTGCCCACATGTAAAAAAAAGGCCATCACTACTTTTAAGTAAAGAATTTTACTTTCTCATATGCCACAACCCAGTCAACAACCCATGTGTGGTTGCACGTAAAATGTTACAGAGGAATTATTTTTCATTCCACTGAAATCCCTCTTTTCCCACTCCTAATAAAAGCAGTAACAGCTCTAAAGGCTCCAACCCTGCACCACTGCACCCACCGCCAGCAGTGCACCTCAGTGGGCGCTTGTTGAACCTATGGAGTCTCCTTCACTAAGGACATTTCAAACCCGCCTGAACAAATTCTGAGGGACTTGCTCAGGGGGTGTCCGGCTAAGTGACCTCCAGAGGGTCACGGCCCGGTGAAGGTCCAGCATGCGGAGAAGGCCAGAAGTCACCCCCCATCCCGTGCCCTGTGAGTACCTGCGGCCGCCCCAGAACGCCCTGAGCCCCGCGGGGCCGAGCCCCGGCCGCCGCTGCCCCGCCGCCCATAGCGCCCGCACCCCCGCCATGCTGGAGGCCCGCCGGGCGCCTTCCCGCGGCCACCGCGAGTGACGCATTTCCGTCGCACCCCGCAAAGCCTCAAGGGAAATGTAGTCCCTCCCCTCACGCCGCCCCCTTGTCGGGAAACGCGGAATGTGTGAAAATTTCCTTAGGGAAGGACGTTTTTTGATGTTTGGCCTTTGTGTGCTTTCAGGCCTAATCGACAGGAAGGGGGATTTAATCAAGAAGGCAACAAGCTGTAAGTGATGTCCAGGTGTTGGAAAGTTCATAGAACCCCAGAATATTGATGCCCGAAAGATAGGCTGGAAATAAATCCCCATGGACCGATGGCTATAGAGCAGGTATTTGTGTATTGCAGCGCTGGTGGTGAGGGGTATTTCTCCTCCTAACTCACCCACTTTTGTCAAGTGCCGTGATTTATCTATACAGTAAAATTTTGCTTAATGTTGCTATGTCATTACAACATCATCACACACGCGCCGGAACTAATTTACATAGCGTGATTTCATGGTTATGAGATAATTCTTTGCACTGCGCATGCACTTCCAGTTCGGGCGTCTTCGGGGGTCTTTGATGAAGGCTTCTAAAGTCTTTTTCACACTTGAACTTTCTAACTTTGTCTTCGAGGCATGCGCAGTTGTGATGCCCTTCAGTCTATTTGGTCTTAACCTGTCTAAATTCTTGGTTTTGTAGATAATTGGCTTGGCTTGCCAATTTCTCATTAGTACTACACTTACTTATCTCTAAAATACACCTGGTAAGTTTTTATCTCTTTTCTTTTTCTCTATTCTGCATATAAGCAACTAGTTAACTATATAGTAGCCATTACATTGTATAAGAAGTTATTCATATTAGATTATATGGATATTAAAAGTTACGATTCAGGTTATAAGCATCAGGCTATAGGTATCAGGTTATATTAATATTCTTCAAGTTATATTGATAAAAGTAATGTTTTGGGTTATATTAATATTAAGGTTACATAGATATCTTATATCTCAAGCTGTGTGAGCACCTTGTTTTTGTGATCTGAGTTACATAGACATCAATATGCTGAATTGGAAGGTACCCATCAGGACCATCGAGTCTAATTCCTGGCCTTACACAGCACCATTCCCAAAAGTCTCACCATGTGCCCGAGAGTATTGCCCAAAGGCTTCTTGAGCTCTGTCAGGCTGGTGCCATTTCAGTGACTTCCTAAGAGTTACACTGCTTTTCCTCATTGGAAAGTCTAGCATGGAAACATATTTTCCTTTTCCAACTGGTGTATGGAAAGGCAAAATGTGATGCTACAGTGTCAGGTTTAATGAAAGAGCAAGTTCTGATGTCGTGTAACACAGCGTACATGTGAAAATAATGGTTGTCAGACCAGACATGCCCTCACGGAGATGCACAGCTGCAAGCCAAACTTTCCCCCCAAAATCCCACTGACATGCCCACCCATATTGCAGTGACATACAAACTTCTCTGTTGCTTAGCAAAATTTTTCAGTAAAAAATACTGATGCTGTATAAACAGAGTACCAGCATTGCAGTTTATATGAATCCACGCAACAGCCATTCACCAAGTCCAGACCCACAGATGTGATTATTTGCTTTATTTTCTTTCTCCCCATCCTGCAGGCCAGTACTCCTGGGACAGCATAAGCACTGCTGGACAAACATCATACCCTCAGGAACAACACCCTCTGCAACCTTGGACATTGTCAGGTTTTTAGCACAAAGACCCAGTGTTTGCCTGAAGAATGATGTAGTTTCTCCATTTGTGTGGCTCATGCAGTGACCCCTCTGGCCTTCACATGGACAGGGTGAGACACCTGATTTCTCCTCTCTCTGCAATACTGTCTTCCCTAGGGCACTTCCTCATTTCCCCTTTGAGCCTCTCTTGTGCAGCTGCATGCCAAGGTCAGTGCTTGTAGGAAATCTTAGGAACCTGCCAGCCTGACAGTCAGCAGAGAAACCTCTGAAAGAGCTGAGAGCGCCATCCAGTCGAAGGCATTGTGCTTGTGTTCCTCTGTTTTCTTTCATGTTGCCTTTCCTCATCCATGCTTTTTTGCTTTTTCTTGCTGAAGGATGCTGTGGCACATAAAATGGACATAAAGCCTTCCCTGCTTTACAGTGTTTGCTTTACATTCCATTTCTCTCATCCTCAGAAAGACAAACCCCACGGTGTATTAAAGTTTCTCCACCACAACAGAGGCATCTAATATAGATTACAAATATTTTTAATGACATACATGATCTAAGACCCTCTTGAGACCAAGAAGGTGTCATACTGGTGGTCTTCTTCAAAATCAGAGTTTGGGTCCTGTTGTTCCTGGTTTGGCTAGAAGCTGGCACAGGAGGGAAGTACTTGGAAGTGTTTTTTTCCCGGTGTCGTCCGTGATATGGTCTGAGAGGCTATTACAGAAAATCTGTGGGAGTCTTCTCGAAAAAAAGTAGTGTCAGACACTTAGATTACACTTTAAACAATCCCCTGCAGCCCAGCTTGCATTCTTAACTCTTTCAGAAGTATATAAAAGTATTTCCAGGTGGATGATTGCTGTTATGGGTCTTTCTAGGCCTTCTAACCCTTCAACCCAGCAATCCAAGCACTAGGATTACAGGTCCTCACAGAGCCTTTGAGGACAGAGGAGATAAAAAGGTGAACGGACATGGTGCTTAACTTTTTCACTTAATTTAGGCATGGGAGCCTTTCCAGGCAGGAATATGGAAATAGAAATCATGGTACAAGATGTCACTGTAAGGTGTTAGTACACAGACCCATCACACTGACCATGCTGTGCAGAAATAACAGTGATATTAAAACGACACTGGAAAAGAGTACATATTTCCATCACACATAATGATACTTTGCGAGTACTTGTACCTCTAAAAATAGGTTATAGTGCCTCTGTGTGTCCTTAAATAATAAAAGGAATAAACTTGCATCATGAGGGGAATGCAGTGCACTTACATTTATCCAAACAACTAACCTAATATTTTGTTTTTAAAAAAGCAAGAACACAAACACCTGGCTTCTATAACGGGAGACATTTAACTGTTTATTACCTGTTCATCTAAGCAGCACATGGTCCCCCAAAAAAGCACAATTAGGTGCTGCATGTTAATATTTACATTAAGTTTGCAAAATACAAACTTACAGCAGATGTCTGAAGAGGACCAGCTTGCTGAAAAGACCATTGTAGACTGCTTTGTAGTGCAGAAACCACCACTGCTGCAGGAACACTGGACTCCAAGGCAGAAATTCTAAGAGAAAGTAGGCACAGCTGCCCAGAGGCTTAAAAACAGGACAATAAATGTAACTCTTCATCAACATTTAAAAATCACTCTCGTTGTACAGCTGGGAATGAGGCATTCCTAGCTTGCCACGAAGAACAAAGCCATGGGAAGGGACACTGATGTTGCTGACCCTTAGCCTATAGGTACGTGGATAAAGTGGCTGATGGGGTGGATTCTCCCAAAGCTGTCAGGACAGATAATCTGTGGAAACGGAGTGACTCCAGCAGGGAGACACATGCAGTGAAGAAGCACAGACCACAGAGTACCTCATTCTCTGTGCATTTTTGGCAGGTGTGTGTTTTGCTGAAGATTATTTAGCACCACATGTTGGGCCCTGCCATCTGCTGAATTTGGATACGATGTCTGTAGAGCTGGTGTAGAAATACACAAAATGAAACTGACTTTGGGAGAGAAACTGCCAATGCCTTTGTACCTACAACCGTCTCCCACAGAAAATTACCTTTTTTATTTTGTGAAATATGTACCCTCTCTGTACAAAAATAAGCCAAGGTTAAATTGCATCACTCAGAGCTTGATTTTCCCTCAGGTCCCTGTTAAAATACCTCAATTTTGATTGGAGAAGGGCCTGAGAAACCTGGTCTACTAAGACCTGCTTTGAGTGCGGTTAGATCAAAATTATTACATCTGTGTAGGTGCATGGACACGGGAGTATCTTTCTTTGTCAAATATAATCAGGAAAGGTGGATCTGCCAGTCAGGAAAACAAACAGTGGCACACAGAAAGAAGAGACTATTAACAGAGTTTTTTTATAGAAAAGTTGTTTATTTTGTAGAAAGTTTGCTTCTAAATAACCTTATTAAAAAAAAAAAAAAATCAGCCTGTATCCAGACAAATTGCTGCTGAAATACCCCGTGATTCACAGCTCCTCATCCCAGGAAGGAAGGTTTTTCCCTTCTCTCTTCAAATGCAGTGCCTTCTCACTAAGACATTAATGCCTACTGGAGTTAGAAAATCCTCTTGGGCTTCTAATATAGTAGAGACCTGTCGGTTTATGCCCTGTGTTCTGCCAGAGTCATGCTTATGTTGGACATGCCTTGGAAACAAATGTAGCTTTTGTTTAAGTTCATAACTCCCACTGAACTGTCTTGGACTATAAAGCCTTGGGTCCTGCTGCTGGCCCATCAAGAAAGACTCCTCCTGTGCAAGCAGCAGCTGCTGCATTGAAGAATAGTTTCCAAACTACTGGGAATGAACCAACACCCAAGAAAATCCATACTCTTTGTTTCAAAAATAGTCACTAAATTTGTTTTAAAGTGAAAGAAACCAAGCTCTTAAGGCCACATTTCAAGGGGCTAATGCCATGCTTTGAACTTCTGTAGTCTGAGATGGGACAACTCAGCTCCACTCCCTGGGGAGAAAAGAGAGGGAAAAGGCTTTTGGGTGTTTGAAACTGCATTTTTAGCCTGAACTGAGGAACAAAATCCAACAGGAATTAAGAATTCACAGTAGTCTCCCATTCTCTGTTCTGAGGGTGATGTGCACTTCTTTGACTTGTAATTTCTTGTAAAACATGCAGCACAGAAAAGAGAAACAAGGCTCAATCTGCTTGTGGAAGGTCAGAGGCAGCAGCAGCAGCAGGGGCTCTTTCCTGGGATGCCCCATTGGCAGGGTGGGCACCGTGCAAGTACCTGAGTAACTCACAACAGCTCCCTGCAGGCTCAGTAAAGCAGCACCTCTGTTGCGAAGGTGAGTTGGGCACTTAAGAAAACTGTCCCAGAAGGACATAAAGAATTTATTAACCTGCTTCTTGCACAAAGGAGTTTGTTCTCAACTGATTTATGTGAAACTCTCACACTGGCAAGTTCAAGCCCTGGGCCCTCTGCACATTGTTTGGTCTCGCAGTGAAATTCTCTCATCTCTTATGCCATGAAAATTGTCTTCTAGTTTAGAAGGGGTACTGTCGCAGTTTCGGACACGAACACACGGACTCAACAGCAGGCTAGGCAGCAGGCCAGCCACCCGGTGGAGCCAAAAAAGGGGCTGCCTGCCTTTATTATCCACTTTTATACCTTTGCTAAGACAATCATACATTGGTGGATGAGGTTAACACCTCTAGCATTTTACAGGATAGGAACACAGTCTATCACCTTTCTCCGCCTTGGAGAAAGGTATGAACACTATCAGAAAGTTCAGTAAACATTCTTAGCTGGTTAGAAAAACAAGAGCTATGTTTATAGAAAGTGCATGAGAACTTCTACTACAAAAGTAAAAACATGGAGCACTGTGAAAACCAGGGCGACATCTCACCCTTTTTACCTTTAAAAAAGAAAAAGAAAAAAGAAAAATGAACCATGTTCAATTTCTGCTTGTGGAAGGACCATCGGAGTGAACACTCACATCGTCTGCATCTGAGCCATCACTCGATGTTCCACCCACTTGATCACTTTCATTCTGGTACCTGCCACTCAGATCCATCCCTCCAAGTGACAATGGCCTTCCCGGTTCTGCCTGAACCGTCAGTAAAGACAGTGGGTCCGTGCACAGGCTCCTGACTGTGTTTGGGTCTCAGAGAAATCTCTGTGTGTTTCGCCACTTGCAGCAACTTGTGGCTAGGCAGATGATATGTAATCTGCCCTGAAAAATTCTCTAGAGCATTTTGCAGCGAAACGCTGTTCGCAAAGCTCCAGTCAAAGTCCTCCCGCTGTACCAGTAGTACAATCTGTGCGGGGTCTGCACCCATCAATTGCAAACACCGTTGCCTTTATTTGACTGTCAAGCGAGCGATCAGCTCAAACAATGCAGTTGCCATCTTCTGCGGCTGATGGGGCAAGAAGACCCATTCCAGGGCGTGCAAAGGATCGGACCATTCGTCACTCCATTGGCCAATGATACCTGTGGGATGTAAATCTGGTGTGGTAATGAAAACAGTGACATCAACGGAGGGATCAATGCGATAAACCTGTCGAGCAGAAACAGCTCGCTGCACCTCCTCCAGCACCTGACATGCCTCTGGGGTCAATGTGTGAGGTGACTTCAAATCAGGGTCTCCCTTCAACAACTCAAATAAAGGAGACAACTGTGCCGTGGTCAGTCCCAAATATGGACGTAACCAAGCAATGACACCCACCAATTTCTGGGCATCATTCAGCGTCTTCACTGATTGCACAAATTGCACCTCTTGGTGTTGAACCGTATGTTCCAAAATTTTGACCCCCAAATATTTCCAAGGAGGTTGTTGCTGAACTTTTTTCTGGAGCCACCTGCAGCCCGTGCGAATGCAGAGCATCGAGCAACTGAGGCTGGATCCTCAGCAGCTCGTCCTGGGTGGACGCAGCCACCAATATGTCATCCATATAGTGATAAAACTGAGCATCAGGAAACTGCCTGTGAACTCCAGACAAGGCTCTGGCCACATACATTTGGCATATGGCCGGCGAATTCCGCATCCCTTGGGGAAGCGTCCTCCATTGATATCTCTGTGCTGGTCCAGCATTGTTAATTGCTGGCACTGTGAAAACAATATAAGAGGCGTAAAACACTGCACCTTTCACCGCAGTGGCCTCTAGTAAAATCCGTCCCAATGCGCACCCCCCATGCAGCCAGAACATCCCTCCCCCAGAGGTTTGTAACTACAGTCTCAGTAACATGAGGCCTAATCACGGCCGTCCGTCCCTCTGAGTTCGTGATCATCACAGGCTTCTGGCTCACGTAGCAGCGCTTCGTCCCGCAGCACTGTCGAGAAGCCCACGGGGAGATATCTCTGGCAGCGTATCATCAGGGATGGACAGGGTGCACGGCATCTCAGGACGTTTTCTAGTCAAGACAGCAGTCCAATGAACCTGAGGGGGTCCAGTGGAACCAAAACAGCCATCTTCTCGTGACCTCGATTCTGTCCTGGGAACAGAGGACTTAAAAGGAACAAGTTGAGCAATGCGAGTCTTTTCAGGAATCGTAACCGGGGGGGTGGGTGTGGAGACCATAGCATAAATGCATCCCGTATAATCTGCATCAATGAGTCACTGATGCACTATGATATCCTGAACGGTGGCACCAGACCTGCCCAGGAGGAAAACATTCAGGCCACCGCCCATGGGACCAAAAGCATGCAGGGGGACCTTGTGCACTCTGCAAGAGTCTAAGACGACCATTTCTGCTGTGCAGACAAGGCCGACCAGTAACAGAAACTGCAGCTTTGCAGTGCCTGGCAATATGATTTGGCAACCCACACCGAAAGCAGAAACACGAGACAGCCGTGCCTTTCTGCACCTGCCTGCCTGGTTTCCTGCTAGCCTGCTCCCACTGCCTGCCCTGCAGCACAGGAGAATGTTTCGTTTTCACATCACCCCAGAACCTCGACTTTTCACGAGGGTGAACCGTCACTTTACACTGGGGAATATTGCAAAGGCTGCTAGAAGCGGGCTTGCTATCAGGATCAGCAGCCTTAGCGGTTTTTGCACGTTTCGAACGTCTCACGGACGATACCGGTGAGACTGAGCTGGTGTTATCGGAGAAATCAGAGTCCGAAATCCCCGCGGCCCCGGCCCCTGTGGCCGCAGCCGCAGCACGGACCGGGGCTCGCGGGCTCCCCCCCCGCTCCTGCGCAGGGAGGGGCCGAGCCGCCCGGAGCTGCCGCTCCCGCAGCTCCGCGGCGCTGCTCTGTTGCGCAACCAAAACCACCACGGGCAGCGGCCGCGCCTCCGCGAGCCGCTCAGACCGGGGGGGGAGTGAAACTGCGCCCAGCTGGGTCCCGCCGCCAGCGCGGAGACCGAGCGCAGACTGCTCGGGCCCGGGGGGAAGGGCGGCAGCCCCCCCGCTGCCCGGAGCCAGACTCGCCGGCCCGGCGGAGCCGTCCGCCCGCATGACGTCAGCGCCCCCGGGCCAGCACCCCGGCATCGGAGCCCGTGTCCCCAGCAGGGGCCAGCTCTATCTGCACCCCCGCCGCTTCGGGGGGGTATCTCGTGCGGGCCCCACAGCACGGGCATTCTGCAGTAACCGTGGCACGCACCCACGATTCGCTCTCCCCGGCCAGGCCGGGGGAGGCGCAGGGGGCCGGGGACTTCACGCCGCCCCGCCGCCGCCGCCGTGCGGGGGGAGGGGAGGCCAGCGCCTCCCGCTCTCCGGGGCTCGGGGGGGGCTGACACGTCCCCGGGAGCCGGGCTATCCTCCGAGGCCAGCCAGCCAGTGGGCCGAGCTCTCACTGGGGGGGGCCCATCCCCTGTCTCCGTGGGCTGCGGCGGGAGGGTGGGCTCAGATGCTGTTTGCCTGCCCTGTTCTCTGTCCCGCTCTAACTCAGGTGGCTCAGAAAAATCTTCGAGCGTCCTGACAGGGGTAACACCGCCTGAAGAACTCTCCTGGACTTGAACAACAGCATTCACCCATGCCCAGGACATTAGTAGCTTAACCACATCCCTGTCATAAGCTTCTGCGAAAACAGAACGCAAGGCTTCACCAACTGACAGCCATTTGGATTTGTCAATGACACGAGAGCCGAGTGGGAAGAACCCATAATCCTTGGCCCAAAAATATAAATTTTCTAAGTCTACCTTGCGAATAGCCATGTTCTCGACTTCTAAATACGTTTCGAGAACCTCTAATGCCTTAGAGTCATAAAAGGATCTCTCCCTAGAGATTCCCATATTTTCTATAAAATTTTTTACCTGCTATTTTTACCTATACCTGCAGTTCCCCGTACGGGCCACCAGATGTCGCAGTTTCGGACACGAACACACGGACTCAACAGCAGGCTAGGCAGCAGGCCAGCCACCCGGTGGAGCCAAAAAAGGGGCTGCCTGCCTTTATTATCCACTTTTATACCTTTGCTAAGACAATCATACATTGGTGGATGAGGTTAACACCTCTAGCATTTTACAGGATAGGAACACAGTCTATCACCTTTCTCTGCCTTGGAGAAAGGTATGAACACTATCAGAAAGTTCAGTAAACATTCTTAGCCGGTTAGAAAAACAAGAGCTATGTTTATAGAAAGTGCATGAGAACTTCTACTACAAAAGTAAAAACATGGAGCACTGTGAAAACCTCGAATTTATGTTCTTAATTTTCAGCTATGAGGTTCAGTGAAATTACTGACCTCCCCTGGACTTTTGGGATGACAAATAAAGTACTATTGGACAAACAGGAGAATAACTTTGAGACAAATGGATAAATCATTTCCCACATCAAAACATTTATTAACTGGATATAGTTTGTTGGTTTCTGTTGTAAGGTTGGTTTCTTTTCCCCTCTTCCTTTTTCCATTCCCTGTCCCATTTATTGTACATGGCTGAGAGATTTTCTTTGCAGGAATGAATATTAATAGATGGTCATGAAAAGAACAGCATGCTGTCCTTTTGTACAGTAAAAAGATATAAAAGAGAGAAGAGCAAGCACACTCACTGAAACATTCACAGCTGAAGATACAGAAACCAGTTGTATGTGCAGGCACTTGCTGGAATAAATATACAGTCACACTCAAATCCTGACACTCAAACCCTACTGCAGTGAAGCCAAAGGAGAGATTTGCCCACCTGCCACTGTGTGACTGCCCTGGTACCTCCAGGGCTTTCAGCAGCTGGGAACAAAATGCAGTTTTGCCTGTGCCATTTTTCTGGTGCCATTTTAAGCCTCCTCTCTGCCAGGAGGCCTAAAGGCTTTGCCTTTGGAATGACATGGAACCCACAAGCAGTTTTTACTCACCCTAGTTTCCAAAGATGTTCTAAAAGTATCCAGCTGATTATTGGAGAGCAAAGCACCACTGTGATGCTGTTTCTCATCTAGTCTGTACTGTGCGTTTGTGTAACTGATACCCACTGTGCTGCCAGAGGGAGGACTGCCATTTTCTTTGGTTTCATCTCTCAGGAGTTTTATGTATTTCATAACTGTAATCAGACTTGTTAGGAGTTTAAGGCATAAATCACCTGGGAGAGAACTGGGAGAAGAAAATTCAAAGCACAGCCTTTCTGTCAACAAAATAAAAAACCCAAGCAACTCCCACTGATTAAACTCAACAAAAAATATGGTACTTGATTCATTCCAAAGCAAGGAATATGGTTTTAAAAATAGTTAACCAAATGCCACCTCAAAGTGAATTTGATTCAAAGCTCACTAAAGCCGAAGTGGGCTTTTCATCAGATATACCTATTTTTTGCCTTTTTGCATTCAGTATGAGATCTCTTGTCATCTGCATGGTTTTATATTCAACTGTGCCCACAGTCCTAGTGCAAATTACCTATCCCAGACACTTAACAACCAGGACACATGGTCACAACAGGTCACTGTCAGAGTGACCCCTTGATGTGCTGTGCTATTTTTGCTTTTTCTTGTGAACAGCTGTCTTTGTTTCCCCCAGGTATTTTGCTTTCTGCCAGAAGCAGTGAATGAACCACTCTGGCTGAACTGTGGATTACAGCTCCAGAATGAACAAGGATCCAGCATGAGAGCAGCACCTGATCTAATCTTTCCTTTGCCTCTGTGCTGAGAGGAAGTCAAGGTAAGTATATGTTGAATGCCTAAGTTCCATCAGTGGCTGATAAGACCTCTTTTAATGGATCCACTAGAACAAGTGATGATCCCACTCAACACAGCAATCATTGTGTACAATGTGTGTCATGTATCAATGAAAATGTGTGTTTGTGACCCGTCTGTGTGACACCAGTGGCTGTGACTCTGTTTTCCTATTCCTACCCTCAGAGGAAGCAGCAAAGGTTTTGTTTTTAAGAGCCTCTGGTCCAAGCGAAGTGCGAATGGTGGAGGTGCAGACAGGGAGACAGTAACTAAAGAGGCTTCATAAATTTCAAGTATATAGGCAGAATTTGTGGGAAACTTCCTGCAAACCACTTCTGCTTTTGAAGGGTCTGCTCAAAACCACAGCTTTGGAACAGAGACAGGTCAGAGATCAGACCTTAGTAAGGATGGGGAAATAAGGCTTTCCCCTCCTCATTAGCTTAAATTTGAAACATTCATTTTGTCCAACATTTCTGCTGCCCCAAGGCAAGGATTTTTGTAACCACTGTCCAGCAGAGTAGGCAGGAAAGCTGTGCATGATGGTGTGACAGCTTATCTTTGGGAATGGTTAGGGAGAGTGAGCAATCCCCACCTTCAGCTGTAATCTTCTATTAAATAAAAAAAAATCCGAAAGGTGTGGGGGATACAGGGCTCACAGAGGCGGCCACTTGTTTCCCAAAGTGCCACGTGAGAGTGGCACCCCGGGTACAGCCTCAGCTGTTGCAGCGCCTCGTTTGCCCTGCGCAGCGGGAAGCGCTGGTGGTATTCAACCCCGCACCTTAAGCCGGATAGCTCAGTATTACCAGAGACAAGGAGTCAAGGAGGGCTCAAACACTGCCCAGGAATTCCACGGAGCTGGTTTATTCCACCCACGCAAGTGGACGGGTGGAAATAGGACGGCGAAGAGAACGACGTCTCGTGGCCAGACTGGTTTTACAGAGTCGTCTGAGGGCACAGGGGCGGTACAGAGGCAGGGCCGAGGAATGGAGCCAATTGACAGAGGGAAGGGGCAGGGAGAGGGCCAGGGCAGGAAGCAGCCGCACAGGCTGCTGGGAGAGGTAGTTTTACATTCACAGGGTCTGAGGGTAAGGTTACATTTCTACCGGGAGGACTTGTGGGAGAGGCTTTTCCTTTCAAGGTCGGAAGATACATTGTCAAATGCCTAGGTTATTTCCACCAGCCGGTCTCAGCCCTTGTCCCTGGCTGACCGGCTGGTCCAGTGAACCCAACAATCTTCCACCTTCGCTGGAATCCTCCACTCCCCTCCCAGGTGGTGCACGGTGATTAGTTCCAGGTTCATACTGAGTAGGGGCTCTATGTACATAAGCTGATTTTTTTAAGAAAACGTGTACTTTTAAAGAGAGTTGTTCTTTGTACACGTGGAGGCGCAGGATGCCCAGGGCAAGCAGCACGGAACCCGAGTTTGCACGCTGTCCCTCTGCCCCGCGGCAGTGCCCCGGGCGGTTTGTGCGTGGCAAGGCAGGAGCAGCTCACAGCAGTTTCGGGTTGCTGTTCAGTCGGAGGCTGGAGTACATTCCCATGTGCCGCACCAGGTTGGGCTCCACCACGAAGGCGTTCTCGCCCTTGCCCCGCAGCAGCGAGTAGAGGGCGGTGTCCTTGGCGAAGCCCTGGCGGCAGCGCAGCGCCCGCAGGTAGCCCGAGGCTCGGCGGGCGGAGGCGGCGGGGAAGAGCATGGCGGGCGTGCAGCACTCGCTGGCCGGCACCACGTTGTAGAGCGCGGGGTGCAGGCGGCGCAGCTCCAGCCCGTAGTGCGCCCCACCAGCTCCGACAGGGCCATGCTGTACAGGGCGAAGAACGCCACCAGGCAGCGGCTGGGGCCCGCCCGCCCCGCGGCCTGGCAGTACACGCAGGTCAGCAGCGGCCCCAGGAACATGCCCAGGCCCAGCCACTCCAGGAGCCTCATAGGCTCGGGGTTGAAGTAGCGCTGGAGCCTCTCGGGATGGTACAGCTTGAAGTAGAGAGCGTCTCTGAGGTAGGGCTTGGAGAACCGGGCCGAGAAGAGGTGCTGCAAGACAGAAAATATCTCCTCCTCTGGCACGGCATCATCTTCCACGAGGAGGATGTACTCTGGGTCGTACACCAACAGTGACTGCTCAAGGCAGAAGACGTAGTCCTGCTTCTCCTTCTCGAACTGGTTCAGGCTGGGGTCAGGGCTCTCTCCAGTTCTGTCTCGACTGACCATAGGAAAGAAGCTGCTCAGCAGCCTGACATCCTGATGGCTGCTGGGGTCTGACTCTACGTTACAGAGGAGCACGCGGTGGCTCTGGCAAGGCGCACCACATTTCTGGAGGAGGCGATGGAAGTGGGAGGCCACTTGCAAGACATAGTGGAAATCATTCTGCCTCTGCACAGTGATAATGGCGATCAGCAGCAAGGGCTGGAAGGCGTCACTGCCAGAGGCCTTGGAGGCGTTGGGCATCTGCATCTTCTCAAAGTAATGGAGGGCATCCTGGCCCTCCTGCTGGTTCTGCTCCAGGAACTCCTGGCTCATGGAGTTCAGGTGCCAGCGCCGCAGGTAGAAGTAAGAGTGCAGGAGCTGGTGGCAGATCAAAGGTGCCAGCACACCAGAAGTCACTGCAGTCAGGATGAGGAGATGGATGAAAGGGCTGGATCAACGGCACCACTTCCCACAGAGCTGCCAGGCTTGGTGTAACATAACTGCTGCAGAAGGAGGGCACTCCTGCATTGTTCATGCCTTCAATCCTTCACATCCTTCTCCCTGGACTGCAGGGCCATTGCTGCCAAACCTGCATAAGTAGTCGAAGCCTAGAAAGGAAGAAAAAAGGATGGTTACTGAAATAGGTACTGACAGAGAAAATTGAAAGCAGGGGGCTAGTCATTGAGTAAGCCAAAATACAAGGCCCCTGTGGAATCCCTTGTGGTGGAGGCATCACAGAATAGTCCTGGGAGGTTGAGAATAGATGAGACAAACTTAGTTTCCAGTAAAGTGCCCCTAAGGCCTTTTCAGCAAGTAGGAGCTCTGATGTAAAAAGGACTTTGTGTGTTTGTTACTGTGCTTCAGACATAACAATAAGGTGGATGCAGGATGTGTGGAAATCCCTTTCTGTTAAAGGCACAGAACTTAGGTACCACTGTCTGGTCACAGTCACATAGTAGTGTTTAGATCACAGCCAAGAAGCAAAGCCAGATCTCTTGTATCTTAGTCTAGCACATATTTGAGAGACAAACTTTTACCTCTTTGGAGTCACACATGCTTCCCTCCTGCTGCTCACACACTTGCAAATGTGTGTTTTTTCACTCTCCTCCTCAGAGTGTGAAGCCAGATAACAAAGACACTGACTTACTTCACTGAGGGCCTGTGTGGGTCTCTCTGTTTCTCTCAGATGTCTCCTCCTTGCTAGACCCTGTGAAATACATGGGCACAGCAACATTAACGTTGTCATTTAGCCATTGACTCATATTTCTTATTTAAAAGTATGCAATTTAAAAGTATATGTCTTGAATTTTAAACCAAAACATTCATATAAGTATATAGTATTTTTTGAACACACACACACACTTTAGGCAAACATCCACCTTCACACAAGTTAGATTTTGCCATATTTGGCTTTTCTGTTCTGCTTCTCTGCCTGCCCTGAACACCTCACCGCCTGGCTGTCAGAAGCCTACACAAAATTAGGGCAATTAGACTGTTCACATGAATTCTCTTATGTCACTAATCTCACTTTTAATCTGCTGTTCCTGGAAGAAAGTTTCCTACATGTTTCAAAGCTGCAAAAATTTTGGATTCCTCTAGAATATAAGGGAGAGCATCTGCCTTCTACTTCCTGCTCTGTGAGACAAGGACACAACTATTCTTGTACTATTACAATATTAAATGATTCCTTTTTGCCTAGCTACACTTCTTCTCAGGTCAGTGGGAAAAGCCATTTCTTTCCTACCATAAAAACAGCTGGATGAAGTCATGTGGTCAGAGCCATAGAATCATCTCTGGGAAACAAAGGCAGGCTCTCAGAAAATGTCATGGAACTGTCATGGGCCGTAGCAGTGGTGGGAGTAATGGTGCTCACACGAGCGATACCTTTCACTCGTGTGTTGATCCTGTAGCAGCACCCCAAGCTGAAACCTTTGTGTGAAAAGCTTTTTTATGCCCCAGCCTAACACCATGCAGATGAGCTGCCAGCTCAGGACCAGCTCCTCTGCTGATGAACCCTCTCTGGCAGAGACAAGGCCTTTGCCGTGCTGTGACAAACATCCTGCCCGAATCTGAGGAAGCTGATGGAGGCTTCTCAAGGAGCCATAGAGATCTCCTTAACATACAAGCTGGCAGGGAACGTACAGATATCCTCAAATTCCGAAACCGGAGGTCCCTGCCATGAACTGATCCCTGTAACTGGGCCAGATGGCCAGCTTTTCTCATCTGCAATTCCTCTTGTTTTCTGACAGCTCTTAGTAGGTCAGGTGCCAGATAATATTTCTGCAATATATCGGGCCCGCCTTGACAACAGCAGTATCCAGTAGAAGCCAAACATCCACAGATCTGACCATTGCACTTTGGCGCCAAACTGGGAGTTGGGCTCCCTAGAAAACACAAACCATCCCAGCAAGAGCTGTGCTGCTAAAAACATTCAGAGGAACCTTAATGGTAAGAGACCAGTAGTTGTTCTTTGATTGTATTTTACTGGCAGGTACCAAATATATCTCTCGCTTCCTCAAGCACTGCTGAAAGCAATTGTCATTATGTTGTTTGTAGAGGATGAGTGTCATCTATCATCTTATAATCAGATAAGCTAGGCAAAGATCAGGGATGCTGCACTTATTCTCTCAGCTTCCTTAGAACTTTTGTTTCTTATGATCTGTGTACTAAAGGTGTAACACTGTCACAGTTAACACATTAGTGACAGCTTGAAGTGTAAGAGAAGTGGTTAGTGAGGGGCAGAGGACTTGGCCCTTTGCAAAATTTATGTGGTGCATGAGAGAAATTAAAGGCACTGCTGTCTGTTTTGATCTGCCATTCCTCAGGGCCTGTCAGTGAACATGCAGATCTATCCTGTCCAAGGAGATGGAATTTAAGCACTACTGGAAGAGTGAAAATGCACAAATATGCAGAGTGTAACCTTGTCCAGTTAGGTAACACCAGAAACTGCAGAATTAAAACTTGAATGTAAATTTAGTGATAATCTGGCAGGCTATTCTCATTGGACTGTAGTTAACTTTTACAGGTTGTTCATAAATCCCTAGAAATCCATGACGCACAGTTTGAAAGCTACAGAACTAAGAAAGGAAGGACATGGATGTGGCAGCTGAATGATACTTTCCCCATTTCATTTGAACTAAGAGGATAAGACTCTGCCACCAGCAAAAGAGGCTGTGAACTCAATATGTATTAATTACAGTTACTTCCCCAACTTCTGTCTTGTTTCTCATGTATGTTAATTTTCCTGTGCCACATAAACCTGAATGGAGCCCTTTCACCTGGCTGCCTCCCTGCAGGGCAATCCCATGGGAAAGCAATGCTCCCTCTGTTGCTACCAAGCAGTTAGCTAGATCACATGGAGAGCAGCCTGGAGGAGAGTTCTGCAAGGTAATAGCTAAACACAGAGACTTAAAGCAATGAATTTTGTGAGGAGCTGCCTGTGATTTTGGTAGGTGTGACATGTGGTTGAGGTGCCCCAAGAGAACCAGGGCTTGTGATCATGAGGTTGCTCTTATCTGTCTATAGAGGGACTCATTCACTCAGTCCTCCTGGTGGGGTGGCCTGTGGCAGACCCCCACAATAAAGTTACCTGTCCCTGTCCTCTCTTAATCCTCAGCCATCATCTCTTGGACAGCTCCTCATCCATCCCTGGGCAGAGCTGCATTCACTCCAGCTGGTCATTGACTCAGAGGGTGACCCCTCCTCATCTCCCCCACTCGCCCTTGCTAAAGATTCTGTATGCTTCCATTCCACCACTCCAGTCACAGGAGCCAGCCCAGCACATTGTCATGATGCCAAGAAGCTGGCAGCCCTGCAGGTGTGCCCATGACTCCAGCTCCCCCTGTTCCCCATGCATTTACATAGAGGCAGGTAAATTGGACTCTGATGAAGGCAGAGTAGTGGCTGGAGTGGCCGGAATTCCTTTGTGCTGCCATTCAGGTGGTCTCCTGCTGACCTGTGATCCCTCCCCATCTTCTGGGCATCTCGTGCTAGCCCTGGCTTTAAACTGAAAGGATTGGGATGGGCTGAAGTTCTCCTCCTCCAGCAACCTTAAATTAAGGCCCTCACCAACTTGGCAAGCCTGTCACCGAAATTACCCCTCTGTGTTAAAAGAACCCCAGTAGTTCCAACAGGTTTCTCCAAGTATATCCTATGGTCCAAGCTGGATCCCTGGCTGTGGCACCAGTCCTGTGACCATTTGTTGGTTTGCCAGATTTCAAACACTCTTCTCTTTGGAAAGGTTGGCAAAAAAACTACTTGTGCTCCAGAAGATGGTGAAGGGATTGGAGCATCTCTCCTGTGAGGAAAGGCTGAGGGAACTGGGGCTGCCCAGCCTCGAGAGGAGATGGCTGAGAGGGGACCTGATCCATGTCTGTCAGTGTCTGCAGGGAGAGGTCGGGGGATGGACCCATGTGGGGCCCAGCAGGGGGACAAGAGGAATGGGCAGGAACTGATGCCTGGGAAGCTCCACCTGAAATGAAGAAGAACTTCTCCCCTGTGCAGTGACCAAGCACTGAACAGATTGTCCAGAGAAGCTGTGGAGTCTCCCTCACTGGAGCTATTCCAGAACCTGGACACAATCCTGTGCAATGGGCCCTGGAATGACCCTGTGGAAGCAGGGAGGTGGGACCACCCACTTCCAAGCTGACCCATTCTGTGACTGTGTCAGGCCTGTCTTTCCAGGTATTCAGCTGTCTAGGCCATGTCTTACAGGAGTTAAAGGTACCAGCCTGAGCCGGGATTAGACAAAACTGGAGCTGCTACAGCTTCACCCCTGCACCTACACCAAAGAGGTGTTGGCTACAACTCAGTCACTGTAGGCTGTAGATTCCTGTGGCCCCTGTGAGCCCACAGAGCTCCTGTATGGCCCGGTGGAGATCTGTGGAGAAATACTATGTCCTATATGTAGACATACATATTTAGACATATAGTACATAAGTAGACAGTGAGCAATCCAAACTTGTTAGATGAGAAATAAGCCTCTGTATTTAGAAAAGCAATAGGCCTCTGCATTTCTTTCCCAAGGCCGTTTGTGAAACATCTGTGAGAAAAGGGAGATTAACTCCCAGGTGTCTGGAAAGGAGTTTGGCAGAAGAAATTATTATTATAGCCTTCTGATATGGGAGTCAGAGCACTGATTAGTATAGAGAAAACTGTGTGAAACTTTGTGTGGGAAAAGCACTGTGAGAAAACTTATCTTATGACTTTATTTTTAGTATTGTCACTTAGGGTATAAGAATACCTGGGGTTTTCGGAATAAACGGCTTCACTTGGATCACATTGATCTTGTGTGTTGTCCATTATTTACCCGCAGAGATCTCCTCGTGAGCAGGGACATTGCTCAAGGACACTCCTGGAGGCTGAGACCCCCTTACCCAGCGCCTGATGTATAATGAGGTAACAAAGTTTGCATTAAGCCTAAATGTATATTGTATGTTCATGACATTTATATATCCAGCTATAGCTTTAGGTTTAGAAGTGTACTAAGTAGCAGAGTCTAATAATGGTTTAAATCATCGCTGAAATCATCAGCTAAAACATGGTTCAATTACCATTTCATTACAGCTTAATTAATAGTTATTGTTAAGTCATTGTTAAATCACTGTTAAATTCTCCTTCAGTTATTCCTTAATCATCATTTGCAATTCATTTGTCATTAAATAATTTATTAACTATCATTTGGTCATATAGTCATTAATAAATCTTTTTTGTTATCCCCACAATGACAGGGGAAGGATCTATGGGAGGAGGGGGACAGAAAAGGAAAAAATGTGGTGATGGCTGCTAACACTGCAGATGTTGTGGCTTTACTGTTGTTTGTTTATGACTGTGAAGAATAAAGCACAGGAATAAGGAAGTAGAATATTATTTTTGTGAACAAAGGCCGTTGATGACAAGGCTGTAAGTTTCCAGTTGGGACAGGTCTACATAACAATCAAAGTGCAAAATCGTACAAGGCAACAACCAGAGTACTGTGATTCAAACCACCTCTGTTTGAAAGAAAAATGTTTAGTCATATTGATAAAAAGCATTCCTCTTTGAAGAGACTCTCTACTGTTGTTAAACTACTGACTTCTCCGTATTCACCACTTGTGCCTGAGGAATACAACTGCTTCCTCCCCTCCCCCCGCACCGTACAAACCAGAGCATTTATCCTGCACAGGAAGGCGTGGTGAATTGTGTGCCCTGGTTCTGGGAGATACTGGTGATCTGCTTGAGCCCCAAGGGGAGAAAAGGAGGTAAATGCAGGAGCTGAAAAATAATCTGTGGTATAATTAGTAATGCCCTTGTTGGACAGACAAGAAAGCAGCAAATTTCATGTGTGCAGGAGGGTGTTTGTTCTGGCTTTTGTGCTTGCAAATCCTTGCTGAACCTGATGTGCCTTTATGGTTGCCTTTATATTTATGGTTGTACATTAATGATTTTCTCAGTGACTGCAGGAGAGAAGCCAGCCCAGGAACCTGTAGTGTACATCAGCATAGTTTCATGTTTTGCTGCATCACAGCACAACTGCAGATTTCCTCAACAGCCTTTGATTCTAATGTCAGCGACTTCAGCCATTGGGTTTCTTAGGTGCTCCTCGTGCCCTTCGGGAGAGCTGCCAGGTAGCACAAGGTGACCCATAAAGCACTGGGATTAATAGCAGTTACCTGTGTAGTATATGATGCAAAATAATTCATGCTAAAATTTTAAAGATTACAGCATTTTGCTGAGGCTGAGAAAAGCAAAACAGGTGGCTGCAAAAAATGTGCGGTTCAAGGATTTCTGTGAATAAGCCCTGAGAAGATACATTCCAGAGATAAGCATTTCATGGGATTTCCTTGTCTGGCAGAGCTCCAGGATGTGTATGTTTGTACAGAAATGTAGTCCCAGGATGCATGTGTAAGCAACAATAATATACTTGCACCAGAAACTGATTCCAACAGCAAAAATCGAATATTGATTTCAGGAACTGTCGTCAGATGTGGTGGAAAAAACAGGAAAATCATATTGTTCCATTGAAAAGATAAAGCTAAACAAAGAAAAAAAAAGGTATAAAAGGACACCTCAGAGAAACTGCAGTTGTGAACAGGTGATGTTATAAATAAAATGGGTAATTCGTGCTCAAATATACAATATCAAAATATGTACCAAAGTTAAGATGTAACCAATATTAAAAGCTAGCAGAACTAGCCTTGGGAGAATTGTAACCTTTACAGGAAAACTGATTTGCATCCAAAAAACTGAGCTACGAGAATAATGACTCATCAGGAAAGGATTTAAGTTGGCTCCTGATATTTACATTTTCAAGGAGGACTTCTCAGAAGAACTGATTAAAAAATTCTACAAAAAATCCCCTCCCAAGCTTGACTGATTAAGGATCTGCAAAAAGTCCCCTCCTCGCAAGTGCAAGGTGCTAACGACTGGATCTGGAACCAAGATATGGAACATCATGAACCATCAGATAACATCCTCTGGTGATGGGGCATTAATCAAAGACAGGATATGTTTTGTTCTTCCCAGTTTCATGAATAGTATACTTCATGCATATGCTGATTGACAGAAATAACATCCAAGATCCGGACTCTATGGGAAAAACTGTATAAAAATAAGCCGCTGGAAGCAGTGGTTGTGAACAGAGGGAGGTCTAATACGATAGAGGTCAGACCTGTGTTCACCCAGTTCCAGTCCCGGGCTTGGCACTGTCTCCTTATTCGATCGTGGCTTTGCGTGTTTGAACTCTCGGACACGAAATAAATTTTATATTTGTTTTATATTAATTGGGCGTACATTATTTATATCAAATGGTGACCCCGACGTGATAGGATTTTGGTATCGCAGACCCCCGTCTTTGTTCAGAAGGCGCCTCCGCTGATTTTAGCGGACTGACGAGACAAGGGACTCTGCGAACCAATCGTATTGCCAAACACAATTTTTAATTCGCCACGTATCGAAAAGGAGGATAAAAAGAGCTCTCAGGGAACTCAGAGGAGATGGGGGAAGATCTCCGGAGCCGCGGCTAACTAATTCGCGTATAAAAATCTACGTGCACGAAGAGCCTACGCAGGAAAAAGGACCGTAAGTATTGCGTGGTTGACTGAGGTGTGATTGAGCGTGTGTGAGACGTGAAATTTTCACGAAGTGAGTGCGGACCCCAAGATCGCAGTTCCTCTCTCCCACGCGGGAAGAGGTTGGTCGCGGGGGAAGCGAGAGATATAAAAAGAAAGGGGGGGGTGGTAAAAAAAAAAAAAACAAACCCCGGTGACACACGTCAAGCCCGAATCTTCTAAGGAAATTCAGGGGATCGATCACGGAAGACCAGAAGGGAAGGTACGTTCCTTAAGAGTTCGGGAACTGGTAAACCTTCTGGCCTCGGACTGGGTAAGTCCAAAAATAGGTTACTAGAAAAGAGAGCTGTTACCAGTGGAAAACCTCCAGAACGGTTCACTGTGAGGCCAGTAAACTGGTAAAATATCTGAGTAAAATTGCAAACGGTACCAATCACAACTGAAGAAACTCCGCGCAGAGCAAAAAGGTAAGACAAGCTAGCTAGAAAAAAAAGATGGGGCAGAGAAAAAGTAAGATCCAGAAAAAGTCCCAGGAAAAACCCACAAAAGGAAACAGGCAGAGCATACCTGAAATCCCTCAGGATAGTCCTCTGGGGTGGTTATTAGAACACTGGGGGGACTGCTCGGACCGGAGCACAAAATCCAAAGAGAAAATGATCTATTATTGTATCGAAATTTGGGGAGGTAAAGAAATCAGGGATCACCTAATGTGGCCTATATTTGGCACTTTTGAGAAATGAACGTGCCAAGCCTTAAATAATTACGTGACTTCACGTAGTAAAGAGGGGAAGGAATATGCGAAAATTTGGGAAGACGCTAGAATAGGACTCCTCACAGTAAGAACTCATGAGAGTCCTGCAACTAAAAACGGGACTTGGGACCCTCTAGATCATCTCCCTCCTCCTTATATAGTTCCTCAGCACCAACCTGTAGTACCAGATGCACCCCAAATAGATGGTGCAGCGGCAGCAGCAGTGGCAATCATGTTACCAGAACCAGCTCCGATGCTGCAAATATTCCCTCAGCTCCCGACAAATCCTTTTCTGCTGCCCATAGGAGATGAAAGACAGACGATTCCTGCTAAGGTAATTGACCCTCCTCTGGCTAGTAGGACACGACTACAGACTAAGAAACTGTAATAAGTTTGAAACTGATAAGTTTGGTGAGGGTGATGACGAGAAATCTAAACTTTTACCTTTAAGACAGATACCCACTGCTCCAGGGGTTATTGAGTACATAAATATACCTATTAATACCGGGGATGTAAGGGCATTTAAGGAGGAGATGGGAAAATTAATGGATGATCCGCTGGGTGTGGCAGCTAGACTGGATGAATTTTTAAGAACTAGTATATATTCATACGAGGATATTGGTGCGATTCTGAGGTCTTTATTTAATAATGAGGAATGGGAAATGATTAAACAAGCTAGAATACGTGATTTGGAACGAAGAAACCCACAGGGGACCCCGGGGAATCAAAAATGGCCAAATCAGGACCCAGGGTGGGACCCACAAACGGAAGAGGGGAGACGAAATATGATCGATCTAAGAAATATTGTTATACAAGGAGTTAGAGATGCAGTACCTAGGGGACAAAATATGAGTAAGGTTTTTGGAAAATGCCAAGGGAAAGATGAAACACCCACCGAGTGGCTCGAAAGATTAAGGTGAAATTTACAAATGTATTCAGGAATGGATCCTTCCTCACCAGTGGGGAAGTCCTGCTTAAAACTCAATTTGTTGCTAAATCTTGGGAGGACATTCGGAGAAAATTAGAAAAAATAGATATTTGGCAAGAAAAAGAGTTACAAGAACTCCTTCGAGAAGCCCAGCGTGTCTATAAGCGAAGGGACGAGGAGAAGCAAAAAGCACAGGCAAAAGTGTTAGTAGCGGCAGTTAGAGAAGCCCAGAAAAAGGAACGGTCCAGAAATGTGGTAAGTCCAACACGAAACGTAGGATAATGGAAGAAATCTCCCTTCCATCAAAAACAATATCCTGAGAATCAGAGGAATGTCCCAGAATGTTTTTATTGCAAAATGAAGGGACATTTTAAAAAGGATTGTAAGAGGAGGTTAAGAGATGAAAAAATTTTTCAAACCGATTAGAGGTGTCAGGGGCTCTTCATTTTAGGGTCCATAACATCAAAAGAGCCCTTAATAAAACTGAAATTGGGACCCTTAAAACAAGAATTAATGTTTTTAGTAGATTCTGGAGCTGAACAGAGTACGGTTCAGCAATTACCCTCGGGGTGTGTTAAAAGTAAAGAAACCATGGTGGTAATTGGTGCTAAGGGGAACCATTTAAAGTACCTGTTATTAAAGATGTTGAAATAGAATCAGAAACAAAGACATGTTTGGGTAATTTGTTACTAGTAGAAGAAGCAGATTATAATTTATTGGGAAGAGATTTAATGGTGATTCTAGAAATTATCTTGATTGTGCAGGAGGCACGACTGGTAGTGAGTTTGTATCAGTTAACTACAGAAGATGAGAGCGAAATAAATCCAAAGGTTTGATATACCCAGGGGGAGGCTAATAGAATAGAAATGACACCTATCCGTATAGAAATTGAGAGACCAGAAGAACCCATTAAAATTAAACAATATCCAATCCCGATGGAGGGTCGCAAGGGGTTAAAGCCAATAATAGATAATCTTATATTACAAGGAACTTTGGAGCCGTGCATGTCTAGATACAACACCCCTATCTTAGCAATATTAAAACCTGATGGAAATTATCGGCTTGTGCAGGATTTAAGAGCAGTGAATGCGAGAACTAAAACTTTATTTCCCACAGTTCCAAACCCATATACTTTGTTAAGTAACATCTCTCCTAAGGATATATGGTATAGTGTAATTGATTTAAAAGATGCATTTTGGGCTTGTCCTTTGGCAGAGGAGAGCCGGGATTATTTTGCTTTTCAGTGGGAGGATCCAGAGGCAAACAGAAAACAACAGTTAAGGTGGACTTCATTACCTCAAGGGTTTGTGGATTCTCCAAATTTATTTGGACAGGCTTTAGAACAGGTATTAAGCC
This sequence comes from Monarcha castaneiventris obscurior, assembly GCA_026261815.1. Lineage (NCBI taxonomy): Eukaryota > Metazoa > Chordata > Aves > Passeriformes > Monarchidae > Monarcha > Monarcha castaneiventris. Next base: position 146,049 of record JAMPIT010000728.1, on the reverse strand, counting down.
AGTTTGAACCTGTGAATGAAACTAAATTGCTGCAATATGTGGATAATCTTTTAGTGGCTAGTCAGTCTGAGACAGAGGTGAGAAGGACTACCATAAAATTGCTTAATTTCTTGGGAGATAAGGGTCTAAAGGTTTCAAAGTCAAAATTACAGTTCACAGAACCTGAGGTTAAATATCTTGGACATTGGTTAACAAAGGGGAAGAAGAAGCTAGATTCTGAACGAGTGACAGGTATCGTGGCTTTACCCTCTACTAGTACTAAAAGGGAAATCAGGCAAGTATTAGGGCTTGTCGGATAATGTCGAAAATGGATTGAAAATTATAATGAAAAGGTAAAATTTTTATATGAAAAATTAACAATGGACCAGATTAAATGGACAGAACAAGATGAAGAAAGGTTCAAACAGCTAAAGGAGGCACTCATAATGGCTCCTGTTTTAAGTCTCCCCGATGTAAAAAGGCAATTCCAGCTGTTTGTGGATTTAAGCAATCATACTGCCTATGGGGTTCTAACCCAAGATTAGGTTGGTGCAAGAAAACATGTGGGTTATGTATCAAAGCTGTTGGATCCTGTCGGCAGGGGATGGCCCACGTGCTTGCAAGCTATAGTAGCAGTAGCATTGCTAGTAGAAGAAGATAAGAAGGTGACTTTTGGGGCACCTTTATTAGTTTTTACCCCCCATACTGTAAGGAATCTGTTACAACAGAAAGCAGAGAAATGGCTCACCGATGCTCGGTTACTGAAATACGAAGCTATGCTAGTTCATTCACTGGTGCACAGAATCCTGCACAATTCCTATTTGGGAGTGTCTCAGAGACACCAGTTCACGATTGTGCTGAAATTGTTACATTACAGACTAAGATCAGACCAGATTTAGAGGAAGAAGAATTGGATGAGAGGGAGAAATGGTTTGTAGATGGTTCAGCAAGAGTAATAAATGGAAAAAGAAAGTTGGGCTACGCAATAGTGGATGGTAAGATGGGGCAAGTAGTAGAGTTGGGACCGCTGGATCCTAGTTGGTCAGCTCAGGCATGTGAATTATATGCGGTTTTATGGGCGTTACAGGGACTAAAAGAAAGAAAAGGAACGATTTACACAGACTCAAAGTATGCCTATGGGGTGGTACATACGTTTGGAAAGATTTGGGAAGAGAGAGGACTAATTAACACTCGGGGATGGGGTCTGATTCATGGAGAAATCATTAAAAGAATCTTAGAAGCAATCAGGGAACCAGCAGCAATAGCAATAGTCCATGTAAAAGGACACCAATCAGGACTACAGTTCCGGACCAGAGAAAACAATTTAGCTGACAAAGAAGCCAAAAGTGTAGCTCTAATGAAGGTAAGTATTCCTAAAGTAGGGGAACCCGAAACACAGGAATATCCCTCCCGTCCTTCTGCGAAAAAAGTGGAGTTTTTTCAAAAGCTGGGGGCAAAATCGGAAGAAGGTAAGTGGAGGCTTCCAGGTGGGAGGGAGCTTATTTCTAAAGAATATAGTAAGAAAATTTTGAAGAGGTTACATCAACAGACACACTGGGGAACTAAAGCATTGGCAGAACAATTTCTAAAATTCTTTAGATGTAAAGGAGTATACGAATTGGCAAATCAAGAGGTACAGGGATGCATGATATGTCAAAAGGTAAATCGAACAACTTCTCGAAAAGCTATATTGGGAAGTCGACCAATAGCACACCGTCCTTTTGAGAGAATCCAAATAGATTTCACAGACTTGCCAAAAGTAGGAAGGTTCAAAAACTTATTAGTAGTAGTCGACAAATTAACTTATTGAGTTGAGGCTTATCCAACTGCAAGGGCTACTGCCCGGACAGTGTCTAAAATATTATTGGAAGAAATTATACCCCGATATGGTATAGTAAACTATATTGATTCGGATCAAGGAACACATTTTACCTCAAAAATTATAAAACAATTAGTAGAAGCACTAGGAATCAGATGGGAATATCATACGCCCTGGCATCCTCAGAGCTCAGGTCAGGTCGAGAGAATGAACCAAACATTAAAGGCACAACTATCTAAATTAATGCTGGAGACTCGAATGACGTGGGTAAAATGTCTTCCTCTCGCTTTATTAAATATTAGAACTATGCCTCATTCTGAATGTGGACTCTCAACGTTTGAATTATTACATGGGATGCCCTATGAATATGGTATGCCTGTAGGACATCTGGGGATAGAAGATGCTCAAATAAAACCTTAACTCACAGTGATAAGCCAAAATTTACAAGAATTAAGAAAATATGGTTTGATTTCACAGAGCTCACCTTTGGATTTTGCTATTCATAAAATACAGCCAGGAGATAATGTGTTAATAAAATCGTGGAGAGGAAGTTCACTAACACCTCACTGGGAAGGTCCTTTTCTCGTCCTCCTCACCACAGATGCTGCAATACGTACTGCTGAGAAAGGCTGGACACATGCTTCTCGTGTAAAGAAAGTAGCAATTCAACATGAATCACCTAATTGGAAAGTAACTTCTTCTGCAGGAGATTTAAAGATAAAGCTGCTCCGACCTAACAAATGAACCAGTTGGATCAGATAAGTTGTATCAACGAAAATTGTACTTGTTATCCTTTTATCACTTTTAAGTGTAAATATTGTAAAGAGTTTTGGGTAATTCACTGCAGCAGGGGTTATCCCCCTAGGGCATTGTGTACTAGGTATTTGGAAGAGGAACTGGAGCTGACTAGCCTTGTATTACAGCTTGCTACCAATTTAGGGATAATTGAGTGTTACCAGCTATTTAAAAAGGGGGTAAGGGGAGAATTGGAATCACGAGCCCAAATCTTAACTATCAAGTGCCGGTGTTCAAACAAAGTACCCTGCAGTGCAGATGCGGTTAAGCTCTCTCGGTGGGAAACATTTAAAAGGAGATACGCTACTCGAGTCGATATCAGGGATCAAGAAGAATACGCCTGCTGTCGTGAAGATGGCTTACCCTGCCGCTGGCGGCAACCCAGTGGGCGGAGGTGTCAGCAGAGGAGTACACCTATGGGGGCCCCTAATGATCGTGAATCTGGTCATATACCAGGTCATCAGTTTACAGTCTGAGAGCACGGACCAAGAGAAAGGGAAAAACCTAAGCATCGAGTGTGAAATGTGCAAACTGTTTCTCCAGGAGGGACAGGGCGCACCCTTTAACCATACTTACTACTGTGAAAATGGAAAACTAGGCAGGTACTGTGAAATTAACGGTACTCGATATGGGGTTTGCAGACTAAACAATGAAATAAATTTTATTCCCTGGAGTGCAAGACCTAAATACCGGCAGTCAAAGCTCCTGGTCCAGAATAATAAAAATCATAAAAGAGAAAAGAGAGATACCAACCTTAAACATATATCAGAATGTAAATTCTGTAATCAGACAGTATGGATCGGTGGACAAATGAAATCTGTGTTTTTAGGATATTTTCGAGTTAACCCTAAATGTTATGAAAACTCTAGACTAGACATATGTATAATGGAAAGAAAAACTTACTGGGTAGGACAGAATGTGAAATATGCTAGTAATATGGTTCCTAACCATTATTTAGTTATGGCAAATGGCATGGAAGCAGATAATGACCAGATATGTTCACAATATGAAAAAACCTTTTGTTTTTTAAAGAACAAGGATGGAATGGACCCAGAGCATAGTATTGATATAAATAAAGTACACCCAATTAATATAAAACAAATATAAAATTTATTTCGTGTCCGAGAGTTCAAACACGCAAAGCCACGATCGAATAAGGAGACAGTGCCAAGCCCGGGACTGGAACTGGGTGAACACAGGTCTGACCTCTATCGTATTAGACCTCCCTCTGTTCACAACCACTGCTTCCAGTGGCTTATTTTTATACAGTTTTTCCCATAGAGTCCAGATCTTGGATGTTATTTCTGTCAATCAGCATATGCATGAAGTATACTATTCATGAAACTGGGAAGAACAAAACATATCCTGTCTTTGATGAATGCCCCATCACCAGAGGATGTTATCTGATGGTTCATGATGTTCCATATCTTGGTTCCAGATCCAGTCGTTAGCACCTTGCACTTGCGAGGAGGGGACTTTTTGCAGATCCTTAATCAGTCAAGCTTGGGAGGGGATTTTTTGTAGAATTTTTTAATCAGTTCTTCTGAGAAGTCCTCCTTGAAAATGTAAATATCAGGAGCCAACTTAAATCCTTTCCTGATGAGTCATTATTCTCGTAGCTCAGTTTTTTGGATGCAAATCAGTTTTCCTGTAAAGGTTACAATTCTCCCAAGGCTAGTTCTGCTAGCTTTTAATATTGGTTACATCCTAACTTTGGTACATATTTTGATATTGTATATTTGAGCATGAATTACCCATTTTATTTGTAACAATCCCTCCTCTTTCTAATTGGTAACATTAATTCATGCTTAAAATATACCCTTATAAACATATTTACAAATATTCATACTCATTACATTGTTGTCACAAAGTTTCATCATTATTTCTTATTTGTTCCTCAAATTTCATTAGAGCTTCTGCTGTTCTATGATTTTCTTGTTTCTCTCTTAATTCCATAATTTTTGAGATGTTTGTGGGATGTCCTGTTCTTCCATTGGCCAATTCTGGATCTGTCAGCATTGCCGCTACTTGCATGCCTTGTACCACAGAATGAATCAGCCGAATAAAGCAAGGGATCAAACAGGGCACAAATATTATTCCTGCTCTTGAGCACAAGATAAAAAATATTACCTTCTTCCACCATGATCCTTCGAACAAATGGTCCCATCATGATGCTTGTAAAATAGAATTCCATTTCTGGACAGGGACATGAGCGACTTTTTTGATTTCTGCTGCAAGCCCTCTAATAGTCTCACTATAATAATTTATTTCAATGCAGCATTCTGATTCATTAAATCTCCCACAAACTCCTCCTTCTTCTGCTAGCAAATAGTCTAGAGCAATTCTGTTTTGATATACAAATGCTCGCATTTGAGTGTGTTGTTTTGTTAAGAGCTCTAGAGCATCTGAGGTGTGGTTTGATACTATTTCTACCACAGCCTGGAGCCTAATGAATCTATTTAGCAGATACACTGGGGTCCGATATTCATAGCTTCCATCCTGAGCCCATGTCGCAGGACCATAATATTCTATAATTCTTTCAGCAGGCCACTCTTCTTCTCCCCATTTTTGACTACCTCCGGCCATAGGTAGCTAATTTCCCTTTTTCTCCTGTTTAATGTTTCATACAGAGGTGCTCCTAAGAGACTACTCCCTGATTTTGGGAGTGTAAAAAATGAAGGTCGAATCATGCCCAAAGTGCATGAGCCTTTCCATTTGCGGGGTAGCTCGCTATGTGCCTTTTTACCACATATCCAGTATATGCCATTTGGGGCTTTCCAAGTTATTTTCAAATTTTCTGGTTCCTGCCAATATATTCTCAAATTTTCAAGGGATTGGAAAGGATTAGCCCCAGCGCTCTTGTACCAACATAAGTTTATATTATTATTCCATTCACAATTTTCTCTTTTTATCTGACTCCAATACCCAGCCGGTTTTTCAGGCTACCAAATTTTACTTTTGTTATATGAGTTAACTGTAAGAGTGGAGATACAGGGTGTATATCCCACCACATCAGTGTACTCTTTACCCTCGCGACTGACACAAATTATTCTAATTATCCTTTGTTCTAAGATCCAACCTTCGGGTCTCTGGGTAAATATGAAGGTTTTCTCTTGATTCCATTTTAAAAGTTGCTCTAGGGTTAATCCTTCTCCTTTCCAAGGCCATTTTTCTGCTGATTTTAATCCCCCACAGATCCAACAAGTAGATAATCCTAAATCAGTAGCACTTTCTTGCATTAAATCGATAAACAAATTTTGGTTAGAGGCAGGTAATTCCCTTCATCATATTGCCTTTCCAATTGATCATATTGTTTGCTTAACATTTGTAATCTCTCTTGTTCTAATTTCTTCCTTCTCATTTCAGATTCCTGTCTTTTTATCTCTAATGTCATTTGTTTAATACTATGCTCTGAGTCCATTCCATCCTTGTTCCTTAAAAAGCAAAATGTTTTCTCATATTGTGAACATATCTGATCATTATCTCTTTCCATGCTATTTGTCATAGCCAGATAATGGTTAAGAACCATACTACTAGCATATTTCACATTCTGTCCTACCCAATAAGTTTTTTCCTTCTATTATATATATGTCCAATTTTAGACTTATCACAACATTTAGGGTTAATTTGAAAGTATCTTAAAAACACGGATTTCATTTGTCCACCGACCCATACTGTCTGATTACACAATTTACATTCTGATGTATGTGTAAGTTTTACATTTCTCTTTTCCCTTTTATGATTTTTATTATTCTGGACCAGGAGCTTTGACCGCCGGTATTTAGATCTTGCATTCCGGGGAAAACAACTTATTTCATTGTTTAGTCTGCAAACCCCATATCGAGTACCGTTAATTTCACAGTGCCTGCATAGCTTTCCATTTTCACAGTAGTCGGTACGGTTGAAGGATATGCCTTGCCCTTCCTGGAGAAACAGTTTGCACATTTCACACTCGGTCCTTAGGTTTTGCCTCTTCGCTTGGGCCTTGCTCTCAGTTTGTAAGCTGATCGTCTGGTATAAGACCAGGTTCAGGATCAACAGGGGCCCCTATAGGTGTACTCCTCTGCCGACGCCTCTGCCCACTGGGTTGCCACCAGTGGCAGGGTAAGCCATCTTCACGGCAGCAGTCGTATTCTTCCAGACCCCTGATATTGATCCAAACAGCATATCTCCTTTTAAATGTTTCCCATCAAGAAAGATTAACTGCATCTGCACTGCAGGGTACTTTGTTTAATCATCAGCACTCGATATTTAAGATTTGGGCTCGTGATTCCAATTCTCCCCTTACCTCCTTTTTAAATAGCTGGTAACACTCTATTAAGTGTATTACCCTAAATTGGTAGCAAGCTGTAATACAAGGCTAGTCAGCTCCAGTTCCTCTTTAAAACACTTAGTGCACAATGCTTTAGGGGGGTATCCCCTGCTGCAGTGAATTACCCAAAACTCTTTACAATATTTACACTTAAAAGTGATAAAAGGATAACAAGTACAATTTTCGTTGATACAACTTATCTGATCCAACTGGTTCATTTGTTAGGTCGGAGCAGCTTTATCTTTAAATCTCCTGCAGAAGAAGTTACTTTCCAATTAGGTGATTCATGTTGAATTGCTACTTTCTTTACACGAGAAGCATGTGTCCAGCCTTTCTCAGCAGTACGTATTGCAGCATCTGTGGTGAGGAGGACGAGAAAAGGACCTTCCCAGTGAGGTGTTAGTGAACTTCCTCTCCACGATTTTATTAACACATTATCTCCTGGCTGTATTTTATGAGTAGCAAAATCCAAAGGTGAGCTCTGTGAAATCAAACCATATTTTCTTAATTCTTGTAAATTTTGGCTTATCACTGTGAGTTAAGGTTTTATTTGAGCATCTTCTATCCCAGGATGTCCTACAGGCATACCGTGTTCATAAGGCATCCCATGCAATAATTCAAACGGTGAGAGTCTAGATTCAGAATGAGGCATAGTTCTAATATTTAATAAAGCGAGAGGAAGACATTTTACCCACGTAATTTTTGAGGTAAAATGTGTTCCTTGATCTGAATCAATATAGTTTACTATACCATATCGAGGTATAATTTCTTCCAATAATATTTTAGACACTGTCCGGGCAGTAGCCCTTGCAGTTGGATAAGCCTCAACTCAATAAGTTAATTTGTCGACTACTACTAATAAGTTTTTGAACCTTCCTACTTTTGGCAAGTCTGTGAAATCTATTTGGATTCTCTCAAAAGGACGGTGTGCTATTGGTCGACTTCCCAATATAGCTTTGCGAGAAGTTGTTCGATTTACCTTTTGACATATCATGCATCCCTGTACCTCTTGATTTGCCAATTCGTATACTCCTTTACATCTAAAGAATTTTAGAAATTGTTCTGCCAATGCTTTAGTTCCCCAGTGTGTCTGTTGGTGTAACCTTTTCAATTTTTTTTTTTTTTTTTTCCCCTGCCATATTCTTTGGATATAAACTCCCTCCCACCTGGAAGCCTCCCCTTAACTTCTTCTAATTTTGCCACCCAGTTTCTGAGAAAAAAAAACCCCTAGTTTTTCGTAGAAGGATGGGAGGGATATTCCTGTGTTTCGGGTTCCCCTACTTTAGGAGTACTTACCTTCATTAGAGCTGCGCTTTTGGCTTCTTTGTCAGCTAAATTATTCCCTCTGGTCCGGAGCTATAGCCCTGATTGGTGTCCCTTTACATGGGCTATTGCAATTGTTTCTGGTTCCCTGATTGCTTCTAAGATTCTTTTGATTATCTCTCTATGAATCAGACCTCGCCCCTGAGCGTTAATTAATCTTCTCCCTTCCCAAATCTTTCCAAATGTGTGTACCACCCCATAGTTTTTCTCACCTCCTTCTCAGACTGACCAGCCACTAAAAAAAATCATCCACATACTGAAGCAACTTAGTTCCTTTCACAGGCTCAAACTGACTTATTACCTGTTCTAAAGCCTGTCTAAACAAATTCGGAGAATCCACAAACCCTTGAGGTAGTGAAGTTCACCTTATTGTTGTTTTCTGTTTGTCTCTGGACCCTCCCACTGAAAAGCAAAATAATCCCGGCTCTCCTCAGCCAAAGGACAAACCTAAAATACATCTTTTAAATTAATTACACTATACCATATATCCTTGGGGGAAATGTTACTTAACAAAGCATAGGGGTTTGGAACCATGGGAAAATTGTTTTAGTTCTCGCATTCACTGCTCTTAAGTCCTGCACAAGCCAATAATTTCCATCAGGTTTTAATATTGCTAGGATGAGGGTGTTGTGTTTAGACATACACAGCTCCAAAGTTCCTTGTAATATAAGGTTATCTATTATTAGCTTTAATCCCTTTTGTCCCTTCATCGGGATAGGATATTATTTAATTCTAATAAGTTCTTCTGGTTTCTCAATTTCTATACGGATAGGTGTCATTTCTATTTTACTGGTCTCCCCCTAGGTATACCAAACCTTTTTGTTTATTTCGCTCTCATCTTCTGCGGTCAACTTATGCAAATTTACTACCAGTCGTGCCTCCTGCACAATTAAGGTAATTTCTAGAATCACCATTTGATCTCTTCCTAATAAATTATAATCCACTTCTTCTACTAATAGCATATTACCCAGACATATCTTTGTTTCTGATTCTATTTCAACATCTTTAATAACAGATACTTTAAATGGTTCCCCTTAGCACCAATTACCACCATGGTTTCTTTACTTTTAACACACCCCGAGGGTAATTGCTGAACCGTACTCTGTTCAGCTCCAGAATTTACTAAAAACATTAATTCTTGTTTTAAGGGTCCCAATTTCAGTTTTATTAAGGGCTCTTTTGATGTTATGGACCCTAAAGTAAAGAGCCCTTGACACCTTTAATTTGTTTGAAAAATTCTCTCACCTCTTAACCTCCTCTTACAATCCTTTTTAAGATGTCCCCTCATTTTGCAATAAAAACATCTCTTATGACTTCTAACGGGGAGAAGTTCTACTCTAGCGTCCTCCCAAATTTTCGCATATTCCTTCTCCTCTTTGCTGCGTGAGCCCACATAGTTATTTAAAGCTTGGCACGTTCATTTCTCAAAGGTGCCAGATATGGGCCACATTAGGTGATCTCTGGTCTCCTTACCTCCCGAAATTTCGATACAATAATAGATCATTTTCTCTTTGGATTTCATACTTCGGTCCGAACAGTCCCCCCAGTGTTCTAATAACCACCTCAGAGGACTATCCCAAGGGATTTCAGGTATGCTCTGCTTGTTTCCTTTCGTGGGTTTTTCCTGGGACTTTTTCTCTGCCCCATATCTTTTTTTTCTAGCTAGCTTGTCTCACCTTTTTACTCTGCGCTGAGTTTCTTCAGTTGTGATCGGTACCGTTTGCAATTTTACTCAGATATTTTACCAGTTTACTGGCCCCGCGGTGAACCGTTCCGGAGGTTTTCCACTGGTAACAGCTCTCTTTTCTAATAACCTATTTTTGGACTTACCCAGTCCGAGGCCAGAAGGTTTACCAGTTCCCGAACTCTTAAGGAACGTACCTTCCCTTCTGGTCTTCCGTGATCGATCCCCCGAATTTCCTTAGAAGATTCGGGCTTGACGTGTGTCACCGGGGTTTGTTTTTTTTTTTTTTACCACCCCCCCCTTTCTTTTTATATCTCTCGCTTCCCCCCGCGACCAACCTCTTCCCTCATGGGAGAGAGGAACTGCGATCTTGGGGTCCGCACTCACTTCGTGAAAATTTCACGTCTCACACACGCTCAATCACACCTCGGTCAACCACGCAATACTTACGGTCCTTTTTCCTGCGTAGGCTCTTCGTGCACGTAGATTTTTATACGCGAATTAGTTAGCCGCGGCTCCGGAGATCTTCCCCCATCTCCTCTGAGTTCCCTGAGAGCTCTTTTTATCCTCCTTTTCGATACGTGGCGAATTAAAAATTGTGTTTGGCAGTACGATTGGTTCGCAGAGTCCCTTGTCTCGTCAGTCCGCTAAAATCAGCGGAGGCGCCTTCTGAACAAAGATGGGGGTCTGCGATACCAAAATCCTATCACGTCGGGGTCACCATTTGATATAAATAAAGTACGCCCAATTAATATAAAACAAATACAAAATTTATTTTGTGTCCGAGAGTTCAAACACGCAAAGCCACGATCGAATAAGGACACAGTGCCAAGCCCGGGATTGGAACTGGGTGAACACAGGTCTGACCTCTATCGCATCAGACCTCCCTCTGTTCACAACCACTGCTTCCAGCGGCTTATTTTTATACAGTTTTTCCCATAGAGTCCGGATCTTGGATGTTATTTCTGTCAATCAGCATATGCATGAAGTATACTATTCATGAAACTGGGAAGAACAAAACATATCCTGTCTTTGATTAATGCCCCATCACCAGAGGATGTTATCTGATGGTTCATGATGTTCCATATCTTGGTTCCAGATCCAGTCGTTAGCACCTTGCACTTGCGAGGAGGGGACTTTTTGCAGATCCTTAATCAGTCAAGCTTGGGAGGGGATTTTTTGTAGAATTTTTTAATCAGTTCTTCCGAGAAGTCCTCCTTGAAAATGTAAATATCAGGAGCCAACTTAAATCCTTTCCTGATGCGTCCTTATTCTCGTAGCTCAGTTTTTTGGATGCAAATCAGTTTTCCTGTAAAGGTTACAATCCTCCCAAGGCTAGTTCTGCTAGCTTTTAATATTGGTTACATCTTAACTTTGGTACATATTTTGATATTGTATATTTGAGCACGAATTACCCATTTTATTTATAACAGTATTAAACAAATGACATTAAAAATAAAAAGACAGGAATATGAAATGAGAAAGAGGAAATTAGAACAAGAAAGATTACAAATGTTAAGCAAACAATATGATCAATTGGAAAGGCGATATGATGAAGGGAATTACCTGCCTCTAACCAAAATTTGTTTATCGATTTAATGCAAGAAAGTGCTACTGATTTAGGATTATCTACTTGTTGGATCTGTGGGGGATTAAAATCAGCAGAAAAATGGCCTTGGAAAGGAGAAGGATTAACCCTAGAGCAACTTTTAAAATGGAATCAAGAGAAAACCTTCATATTTACCCAGAGACCCGAAGGTTGGATCTTAGAACAAAGGATAATTAGAATAATTTGTGTCAGTCGCGAGGGTAAAGAGTACACTGATGTGGTGGGATATACACCCTGTATCTCCACTCTTACAGTTAACTCATATAACAAAAGTAAAATTTGGTAGCCTGAAAAACCGGCTGGGTATTGGAGTCAGATAAAAAGAGAAAATTGTGAATGGAATAATAATATAAACTTATGTTGGTACAAGAGCGCTGGGGCTAATCCTTTCCAATCCCTTGAAAATTTGAGAATATATTGGCAGGAACCAGAAAATTTGAAAATAACTTGGAAAGCCCCAAATGGCATATACTGGATATGTGGTAAAAAGGCACATAGCGAGCTACCCCGCAAATGGAAAGGCTCATGCACTTTGGGCATGATTCGACCTTCATTTTTTACACTCCCAAAATCAGGGAGTAGTCTCTTAGGAGCACCTCTGTATGAAACATTAAACAGGAGAAAAAGGGAAATTAGCTACCTATGGCCGGAGGTAGTCAAAAATGGGGAGAAGAAGAGTGGCCTGCTGAAAGAATTATAGAATATTATGGTCCTGCGACATGGGCTCAGGATGGAAGCTATGAATATCGGACCCCAGTGTATCTGCTAAATAGATTCATTAGGCTCCAGGCTGTGGTAGAAATAGTATCAAACCACACCTCAGATGCTCTAGAGCTCTTAACAAAACAACACACTCAAATGCGAGCATTTGTATATCAAAACAGAATTGCTCTAGACTATTTGCTAGCAGAAGAAGGAGGAGTTTGTGGGAGATTTAATGAATCAGAATGCTGCATTGAAATAAATTATTATAGTGAGACTATTAGAGGGCTTGCAGCAGAAATCAAAAAAGTCGCTCATGTCCCTGTCCAGAAATGGAATTCTATTTTACAAGCATCATGATGGGACCATTTGTTCGAAGGATCATGGTGGAAGAAGGTAATATTTTTTATCTTGTGCTCAAGAGCAGGAATAATATTTGTGCCCTGTTTGATCCCTTGCTTTATTCGGCTGATTCATTCTGTGGTACAAGGCATGCAAGTAGCGGCAATGCTGACAGATCCAGAATTGGCCAATGGAAGAACAGGACATCCCACAAACATCTCAAAAATTATGGAATTAAGAGAGAAACAAGAAAATCATAGAACAGCAGAAGCTCTAATGAAATTTGAGGAACAAATAAGAAATAATGATGAAACTTTGTGACAACAATGTAATGAGTATGAATATTTGTAAATATGTTTATAAGGGTATATTTTAAGCATGAATTAATGTTACCAATTAGAAAGAGGAGGGATTGTTACAAATAAAATGGGTAATTCATGCTCAAATATACAATATCAAAATATGTACCAAAGTTAAGATGTAACCAATATTAAAAGCTAGCAGAACTAGCCTTGGGAGAATTGTAACCTTTACAGGAAAACTGATTTGCATCCAAAAAACTGAGCTACGAGAATAAGGACGCATCAGGAAAGGATTTAAGTTGGCTCCTGATATTTACATTTTCAAGGAGGACTTCTCGGAAGAACTGATTAAAAAATTCTACAAAAAATCCCCTCCCAAGCTTGACTGATTAAGGATCTGCAAAAAGTCCCCTCCTCGCAAGTGCAAGGTGCTAACGACTGGATCCGGAACCAAGATATGGAACATCATGAACCATCAGATAACATCCTCTGGTGATGGGGCATTAATCAAAGACAGGATATGTTTTGTTCTTCCCAGTTTCATGAATAGTATACTTCATGCATATGCTGATTGACAGAAATAACATCCAAGATCCGGACTCTATGGGAAAAACTGTATAAAAATAAGCCGCTGGAAGCAGTGGTTGTGAACAGAGGGAGGTCTAATACGATAGAGGTCAGACCTGTGTTCACCCAGTTCCAGTCCCGGGCTTGGCACTGTCCCTTATTCGATCGTGGCTTTGCGTGTTTGAACTCTCGGACACAAAATAAATTTTGTATTTGTTTTATATTAATTGGGCGCACATTATTTATATCAGGCGAGATTCGAACCAATAGAGGTCGGAACTCAGTTCACCCAGCACCGATCGCCTGGCTCGGTGTTGCTGTGCTTTGTGGCTCTTTCTGAATTTTATACTTTGATTATTAATAAATTCTCTTTAATCATAATATTGATTGGCTCGTTTATAATACCTGTGGTGGTCAAAGAGGAGAGGGCGTTGGATAAGAAAAGCTGATCCCACCTCCACTCTCTGCCCTCCTTCAGGACAACAGACACAGATGGCATTTCAGTGTGCCCAGTCCTCAGCTTCTTTCCCAGACTTCAGACCAGAGACATTCTGGCTACGCTTCTGCCTCGGGCGGGGGCTCCTTTGGGTGGCACCAAGCACAGGGCAGAAGCCGGATGGCTTTTCCCCGGTCCCTTAAGAGTTCCACTCACCTTCCCTCAGGGAAGGGCCATTTCTTGAGGCCCGGCCAGGCTCTGGCCACTTGTCCTCCAGCTCATCACCATGTGTAGGCACATCCCCGGAGCAAGCACAGAAACATCACCTCGATCCCTGGAGGGTTTCCACTTCCCTGCTGGTTCGGGTGCCGCAGCCACAGCAGCCGAGCCCAGCCCTGAGGAGCAGCTGTGGCTGCTCATCAGCCACAACTTCGTGGCCCCCCATTCCCTGCTCCCCCAGCCTTGGTGCACCGCCCCCTTATCCCCCGCAGGGGAAGGGGAAGCATCCCCCCGGGACAGCCCGATCCGAGCGGGAGATTTACCCGATCCGCTGGGCAGCCCCGTACGGCTGCTCCCGCCTCCCTCCCGCACGCAGCTCCACTCCCACCGGGATCCTGCTCTCGGCGTGTGGCTCACTTCTCTTCCGCGAATTTCTCTCCTCCCTCTGCCGGGTGTCCCTGCCGGCTCCCGCGCCTCTGGGTCGCTGCCCTCCCCGCTGGGACCTCCTGGATGCTCCGGACCCCTCGCCTCACTCCCGGGACGGGAGGATCACCAGCGTCCTGCAAGCTCGAGCAGGAAGTGTCAAGAGTCACCAGCAGGTTCTTTATGTGCGTGTCACCCGTGACAGGTGGAAACAAAAAGTTTTCACTGTCTCAGCCTGCAGCGAAGTTGTCCCAGGTGTACTGGCCGAAGTGGGGAGGCTCATTAGCCACACAAAAATTAGTATCAGGCTGTTCAGTATTCACACTTTTTATCAAACTGCCCCAAGACTGCCTCTGACCAGTTCATTCCCCCTCTCTCCTGGCCCCCCACCACTTTTCTCTGTGTTCCACTTCACTGTTCTTCTACACACATACCCTTCAGCCCTGTGACCATAATACCTAATTAACTGCTTACCTGAAAGATGCTTCAGGGAAAGTTTGTCTGTCATTGTAGGAACCCCTTGGGTTTGTGCCTGCAGCTCCAGAAAATGCAAGTCCATGTATTTGGGCTAAACTATTTTCAGGCTCTGACCTCTTTTACATCTGAGAAAAATCTGTGGGGAAAGGAAAAGAAGAAAAAAAAATCACCACCAAGAAAAAAATCCTTTAGGCTGTTTTAGTGAAACACCATGTTCTGTTGAGCACAACTAGAATTTTGCTAGCACCCAGTCCTGTAATCAGAAGCTTCTAGCATGATGTATGCTTTTAATTTTAACATAGCAATTTTTATTATTCTAATAAACATGATGAACAAAGGAAATCAGCTTTGCATGACTGTGATCCTTATTCTTCCTCCTGGCAAAAGCTGTCCCTCAGCTAGGGCTTCCTATTGCAGAGAAAACATGGAAGAAGGAACAGTAATGCACAAAATAAAAAACACAATCAAGTACAACAGCTGGGTTCCTGTAGTGACTTCCTAGAAACAGGCTGGGCATGCTGGAAGGTCCACCAGTTTACTAAGATGCATATTACTCTCAAAATAATAAAGAAATCATAGTTTCTCAGGTGATTTGTTTCCCCAAATCCTTCTTTGCTGACCTTTGCCTCTTTTCTGTATATAATGACAGTGATTTATACTCTACCTTCCACTTAAATGCTCTCGTGCCTTCAAAAGTTGATGCACTGGAAACACAGCAGATCCTGGAACACAGCAGAGAAAAAAGGGTATGTGTGAGTATTGAAGGTGGGAAAAAGATTATGCATTCCTAGGAGGTGCATTATTATGTTCTTCTCAGGAAAGGAGTTACAGAAATAGTGAGAAACAAAAAATGGTTTTTTGCACTTCTGTGTCAGTGTGCATGTGGGACAGTGATTGTTGGGCAACATCAGCAGAAACGATTGTCACACTACACCCAGGATTACCTTTTGGGTGATGTTTCAACCAGCACAACAATTTGGGGTAATAAATAAAAAAAAAAAAACAAAAAACAAAAGAGTGGGCCAGAAGGCTTCTTCTTTGGGAATACTTAGGTCATCATAATTTTGTGTGATTTATGTGCAATCTTCCCAGCTCCCTCTTTGCTCACTTGCATGCTTTTCAGGGAACACTTGACTTTCATCCTTAAATGATTATTTCTTTAAAACAGCTTCCGTTAGACCCAAAAGACTGAGGGAGAAGAGTCTCAGGTGATTTTGGGGCAGTGGCACAGAATGACAGTGGAAGCCTGTCATTCCTGACTACTCATTCATTCTTACCCTAGTGCTGTCTCCTGCTATGCACAAGTATAAGGGACACTGATGTAGCTGAAAAAGAAATTTTTTATTTTGATGGGTTTTGTCTTAGCTGGGTCACTTTATTGCTTCAGTTCCTCACACCAAATGACATTGTCAGCACAGCTGGGAGGGGTCTGGAAAGCAGAGATGAACATTTGGGGATACAACTGCTTGTGCAGTAACATAACTGCAACCTGAAATGCTCAGAAGAAATAGTTACTTATGAAATTATTCAGCTTGTACAATAACAGGACAAGACTGAAAACTACAATCAGAAAAAAATCTTGGGATGAGAATTTATCTAAGTAATGAAGGTTCAGCCCAACCATTCAGATCCCAGTATTTTCCACTGCCAAAGCACCTTTCCCCTCTGCCATCCACTGTAACAGCTCTGATGGCACTGAGCATTTGTGCAGGGGAATGGGAATAATATTTTCTTTTGCTTTGCCTGAGATCAGGCACAGCTCCTGCTTTTCATAAGCATGAGTGTTAGAGGCAGGACAAGCCAGGCAGGTGGTGTTTAGATACTTGCACAATGTGCAGGCAGGGCAGAAATTCATGGTCTTGGGAGACCTGAACTGAGAAGCCTGGTGTCTTCAGAGCTGTGCTATTTGTGCCCCGTGCATCACTGTCAAAATAGTCTTACCCCTGTCTCGTGTTCCTTGTCCCCTCCTGATTCCTCGGCTTTCCTCCCACTACCTCATATTTTTTACCAGAAGGCAAGGACACGAGGGTATGCACGCTCAGTTGATTTCGAGCTGCTTGTGCTGATTATGCAGCCAACAAATCAAACAAACAGCTTCCTGTTCGGGGTGTGCTGAAGGTTCTGCTCAGCAGGATGGACACGCTCAGCTCTCTGCTCTGCAAGGTACTGCCTGAAGTACACAGCAGCAAACGTGTTTGGGGCTTACCTCCTTCAGCCAGTTGCAATGAAATTTGAGAATTGTGTTCAACACTTACTAGGGACAAGGAGGAAACTGTGAAAAGACAGAAAAGGAAAAAAAAGAGACATAGGAAAAAAAGTCTTGTAGGGCTGGTCTCCTTAGGAAACAATCCAAAGCGACTGCATTCCAGCAGGAGGAATGAATAATGTGTTTAGCATAACGTGTTGTGCCAGTATGTACACAACCTGTAAAGGCTGTGCCTCTTCCACAAACACTCTGAGTTGTGTAGTGACAGCACTAGTCCCTTACAGACACCAGGTGATAACAATTGCCTGCTTATTCCTGTACTGATACATTGCCTGCACAATGGATACACTCTCCTTGTAGGTTTCTACTATTCTCTTCACAGGCTAACTTCTAAAATTATTTTCTTCCCTTGTTAAGTATTTATAGGGGAACAAAAACCCACACAGTAAATCAATAAATATTTCCTGCTTACATTCTGCTTTTGTAAGGACCAGCAGACATTTCTGATGGCTACTTTGAATAGAAATACAATCTTGATGATAACCAAATACATACAGTGGCAGTGTCTTTCTCTTTTTTTCTTTTAGACTCTATATTGATCACTGGGGACAAAAAGTGTTCAAAGTCCTTTGCTGTTTGCTGGAGACATAATGAGCTTATATGTGGGCTATTGTGTTTAACTTTAGACAGCAATAGTCAGAGGAAACACAGCTCCAGTGAGGATGGATTCATGTTGGCTTGGCTGTCTAGGGTACATTCTCTGAAAAGGCTGAAATATTTTAATCTCATTTTCATCCTGGTCTGTGCATTTGATTTTGGTTCTCTTCAGGACTTACCACCCTTCATATTTTTCCCAAGGTTTCCCTCTATAGAGTGTCCTACATACAAGCACATCCAGGCTTTTCAGGCTCATACCAATAGTTAATTCATCTTGCAGATGAATTATTAAATAGTGTTCCTGTAATCTCTTCTACCCAAGCTGCACACGTCTG
Source organism: Monarcha castaneiventris obscurior (assembly GCA_026261815.1). Lineage (NCBI taxonomy): Eukaryota > Metazoa > Chordata > Aves > Passeriformes > Monarchidae > Monarcha > Monarcha castaneiventris. The sequence goes on along the minus strand of JAMPIT010000728.1, from coordinate 127,862 downwards.
AAGATGACAGAAACAGAGTCACTGTAGTCCAGTTCACTTTAGAGAGTATTGGGCACTCCCCCCTCCCCCCTCCCCCCCTTTTTCTATGCTTCTTTAGCTTCTCCAATCAAACCATTAGAAAAGGCTATTCATAGGTAAAAGAACACCAGAGTGAGCCAACACAGAAATGTGTTAAATGATGATGGAACTGCAGGAACACTGCAAGCCTGGTGACACTCACACAAGTGGGTGTACCTTGGTCAGTTTAGTGGCATATGCTCTGGTGATCCAACTTCCTTCCCATCTTGCTCCAACGTTCTGACTCTTGCAGACCACAGAGTACTTCTAAGAAAGGGACAAACATTTTAATTGAGACATAAGGTCTAGTTGCTCTTCAAAATATCTCTTAAAATACATTGGCTCTCAGTTACTTGCTCTGTCTTGCAGCATAGAAGAATGGCCTGGAACAGTGTAATTTTTGCTAAAAAAAGATGCTGATGCTAAAAAGAGAGACTGAAGTGAAGAGGGAGACCAGAAGATTTCCAAATTGAGTCAGGAGGAATTATCTCCAGGGACTGCTGGAAAACTTTTACTTTCTCTTGCAAAATGGAGTAAGGTTTTTTGTATGGTCACTGGGCACTTTTCACTAGCAAATTCTGCACCTGTGTGAGAAGCACAGAGTGTTAGTAATTTCTCTGCTCTCTCTCACTGCACTTCTGGAACTAAAGGTCAGATGCTGGCATGAGAGAAATGGCCTGTCTAGCTGGCAAGTCTGAGTACCACTCACACAAGGTTTTAGCTACACAAAGACTCTCAGGAAAATTGTATCAAATTATGATTATTTTAAAACTGCTTCAAATCTCTAAGGGGCAGCACTATTTGAAATGTAAGAGGCTTTAATTCAGTTTAGCTGAATGGTGTTTTATTAACTTTTTTTCATTCCATCTAATAGTAGATGTAACATGGAGACTCAAGTACTTCCTTCACTCTTAGTTAATATTTTTAATTCATTCAGGTAAATTTTTTGTTTGAAAGTCTTAAGTTTAGGGCTTAAGCAAGACATAAAAGTCTGTGACTCATCATGATCTGGAAAGAAAACCTGCAATAATGAAAAGAGCTACATTGGCTAGCATAAAGATGCAAGAGATTTCTCTAGAATTGATTTTGTGAATTTTGTACTTTCACTACTGAGTAACTAATATTTTCAACCACAGCTTGTTTTCTTTCTCTGGTCTCTAAATACACCAGTAAAGAGCTTACCAGGATTCTGAAGAGCCTGTCTTTAAAATTCAAATGCATCTACAGCAATCAAGTAAGTATGGATAGTGGTCATAAGCTCCTTTTCAGGAAACTCTTCACAGCATTGTTTCCAGGACCATTTGCACACAGGAATCCTCTGTGCACAGACTGCAAATTAAGGTGGGGCAGGGGAAAAAAGAGAGAGAGAGAGAGAGAAAGGAAAAAAGCCAGTAGAGCCAGTGCTCTATTTCCTGGGCTTTTTATGTCTCCTGATCTTTATGGCAGCTGGGCAGTGAGGCAGCAAGGCAATCACTAATAATCCCTGCTGAGACTTCCCAGCCTGGATTTCTCACTGACTGGAATATTTCATTCCTTCTTTTTTAGGTTGCCTGCCAGGATGTTCTGGGTGTCAGTAGAGTGAGAGAGCCCCTTCAAATCACACCTATATACTCCATTTAACTTATAGCATCAAGTGTTTCTCTACAGGAGGAAGACAACTAGGGAAGGGATATGACAAACCAAAAGTAAGTGAGAATTTTTGTGCAGAATACATAAGCAACTGAAACATTTCTACCCAAGCCAGCTCTGGTCAGGTTACAATGGAATTTCTTTCCTACACCTAGGCAAAATATGATCAGTGTCTCTCTTCCCAGATGTGTGTCGTAAGTATTCTAGTATGCTACCTAGGTAAGAATAACTATCCAATTTTAATAATAATAATAATAATAATAATAGAAAACAGTAGTGCAATTTCTTTCTACAGTAAAGCAAGAACTCAGTTCAAGTGCACTAGCTACAGCTTTATGTGTGTTCATTTTCTTTAGTCAGCTTGTCTGTCAAGAGAATTATATAACATCCTAAATAACATACACAGCAACTGTTGGCTAGATCAAGGATGCTTGGAGTGATACATTTCTGTGTGATCTGATGGACATGCTGCACTGGGTGGATATCATTAGGTAAAGTACCTGATCTTATCAAATACAGTTCCACTGTTGTCCCTAATTAATGTGTACCTAGAACAGGACCCTGCAGCATCACCTTTCATCCATTTCATGCCCACAGCAACAACATACTTCACGATATTTGAGAGGAAAACCAAAAATTATTCTATTTTTACAGTACATCCTTACCCACAATGAGGTAAAGTCATGCCAAGAGGAGGGGACACCAGAACAAACCTAAAGGACAAAATTTTGAGCAAGGACTGAAGCTTTGTGCTTCAAAGGTCAGCTTTTAAAATTAATCTTACTGCTTCTCACACTTTGGTAACATGAAAGTGCCTTTTGCACAAATCAGCCATTAAGAAAGGGATCTCTTTTAAGACACCGGTGTTTCCATTTTTGTTTCAAAGCACCAACAATCAAAATAGCAGAGCAAGATAGAATCAATCACCTTGTCTATAGACAGTATATGAGGAAATTAAGGGGGTTAGGAAGCCCAGTACAAGCCCTTCATCCTATTTATTTATCTATTGTAATTGTTTTTAAGAAGAGAGCTACATTTGCTTTGAAGTCAAAAGTCTGTACACACATATGACAGATCTGGTACTTTTATTTGGAAGTAAGTTCCACTAACATGCATTTCCAATTTTTTCCTTTTTTTCTTTTTTATTTCTGAGACTTTTCCTTCCTTTACTTCACCTCTGTGATCTGATCTAGTAGGCACTGAACAGATGTGCCAGCTGCCACAGGACACACTGAGGGCTGTGTTTCATACCTGTTCTTCTATGGTGCCTGGCACTGGGGTATCACGAAGTAGCTGCTGTGGGTCCAGTTAACAACCTAGGAAATGAAAGGCTGATTTGTGTGCTGACACAAAAATACACCTTTACCACAGAAATATTAATGGAAACGGCTTTGCTCCACTGGATGAGGAATGTGGTTATCTCTGTTTGGGCAGTTAGTTTGCTGTGAGTGCTGTGGGTACGATTTTGCTTTGCCCATTCACTGGTTGTCTGAAGATGTCGCTTTTCCACCTTATTATCTTAGGCTGGCTGCTTCTTGTGTCCTCGGGTCCGTTTGTCCAACCTCTTTCCTTGTGTGTGCAACCTGCAATCCCTTTCTCCATCTGCCACTGACAGCAGCTGGAGCTGATTGGCCAAAGCTCTTCTGTTCTCACCTTTGGGATGAATCTGTGCTCTGGTATTCCTCAGCAGACTCCAGGCACACAAATCTTCTCACAAAAGAGAGGATTTTGCTCTGCCCTCTAGGGCAGAGCCTTCTGCTCATCACAATCTCAGGTTTGCCAACAATATCAGCTCTCCCATATGGCCTTTCCTCTTGGAAGCAGCTCAGCTCTCCTGGATCAAAGATCACTTTAGGTACTGTTCTGGGTGTGCCAAAGCTCCAAATTTAACTGCATACCTGCAGACACAACTGGGTAATATATGAACAGGTCACAATGCTGTGTGTCTCCCAGCTTACCAAGGAGGATGCATTTCACACCAATGTGTTGGGCTTTCATAGCAAATTTGGTGGATGCTACTACTCTTACAACTTGAGGGAGAGGCAGTATTTGAGGTTTTGTAGGTCCTTTTGATTTGGAATAGAGGTTTGGAAAAGTAGTGGGTGATGCTTAGCACAATCCTGCTCACAAGGCTGTGCATTTCTTGTTTACAGGAGAATCAGTCCATCCCAGTGTCCTTTTGTGGCCACAGCCCAAGCACACCAACACTGCAAGCTCAAAATTGTCTCCTCTCCAGGCTGTTCCGTACACAGCCTTATTTATGCAGTTCATCTCTACGTCTTTGGTGGTTTTCTTCATATCAGGCTCCCCTCTGCTTATGCTAAAAATCAGTGACCATCCTGTTCAAGAAATACTCCGCTTCAGTCACTCAAATTCTTAACCAACTGTAACGTTGTAATGTGCTCAACTCTCTCTTGTAGCAATTGCAAGTGAAGGACTGGTTGAACCTGCGAGCTTCAGGAAAAAGCAGCCCTACTTGTCACACGCCTGGTAGGTAGACTGTAAGTAATTGCAAATTGCTGCAAGAGTTTCTCTGCAGTTCCTCTGCACTGGCATTGGACTGCTTGGCTCTCCCACCTTCTTCACAAAAGTATTAATACAAGTCTTATTAATCCCTCTCTTTCTCTCCTTACCGCTCAGACTTTTGCTTGTATTTTTTCCCTCAATGGCTGCGTTGTCTCTGTACAACAATTAACAGCGAGGTGACAGTTAATCTACAAACAACGCTGAGGAAAGCAGAACACTACTTCCTTCTACTGGAGGGGAACAAGAGTGCGGCCTCTCCAGTGCCGAATGCAGGGGGACGGACAATCACTGCCCTGGCCCTGCTGCCACACCACGGCTGGCACAGGACAGCTCAGCCACACTCACCGCCCGACACCGCTCCAGGGGCGGGCAGGGAGGCGGCCGCTCCGCCGGGGCCGCGTGTGGGCGGGGGTGGCTCCGCCCGCGCCGCCATCTTTGGCGCGGGTGCGGGCGCCGGCGTCGGGCGCAGCGGCAGCGCCGCCATGTCGGGCCAGGGCAAAGCGGCGCCTCCATGACGGGTGAGGGCGAAATGGCGGCCGGAAGGGGCGGGCGGCGGCGGCCATTGCCGCCGGGACGGGGCGCGGAGGCGGAGGCAGTGGCGGAGGCGGCGGCGGGTCTGTGGGGCGGGACGGGGCCGGGGAGAGCCGGGAGGTGGCCGTGCGGAGGAAGGGGGGTTCGCTGGGGGCTGGACGCACGGCACACCCGCGGAGGGACGGACGGCCCGAGGCGTGTCCGGCTGGCGCTGTGGGAAGATCCCGGGGGCAGGGGCAGGACCCCCGTGGGATGTGGGAGAGTGGAGGAGGTGTGGGAGCGGCTGGTGTGTGTGGGAAGCTGAATCACGGAACCGTTCAGGTTGAGATCACCCAGTCCAGCCCCGCTGCCAAGGCAGAGTCACCTAGAGCAGGTGACGCAGGAACACATCCGGGTGGGTTTGGGATGTCTCCAGAGGGGGAGAGTCCATGACGTCCCTGAGCAGCTGTTCCAGTGCTCTGCCACCCTCAGTGGAAAGAGGTTCTTCCTCATGTTAAAGGAGGACTTCTTGTGTTTTAGTTTATGGCCACTGCTCCTTATCCTGTTGCTGGGTAGCACTGAAAAGAGTCTGGACCACTCTCTTAGCACTCACCTTGGAGGTATGTATTAGTGAGATCCCCTTTCAGTCTTCTCTTCTCCAGACTAACCAAGCCCAGATCTCATAGTCTCTCCTTATAAGAGAGATGCTCCAGAGCCCTCATCATACTTGTGTCTGCTGCTGTACCCTCTCCAGCAGCTCCTTGTCTTTGTACTAAGGAGTCCAGAGCTCCACACAGGAACCCCCAGCCGTGCCTCACCAGGGCCGGGCAGAGCAGGGGGTTGGCAGTTTTCCCCTTTCTCCTTTCATGCTTAAGATGTTCCTGATGAGCCTGTCCCGAAGCCATGGAAAAATCTCTGTTAGACTTGTGGATGGAACGTTGTTTGACTGGAATTCCTGCTGGGGAGTGTAAACTCAAATAGCAGCTTTTGAATCTGCCCAGTGCTTTTATTTCTGTGATTCTATGTCTGTGCATAAATACAGGTTTATATGTGTGCAGTGTAGTTTCTGTACTGTGGCAGGAGCAGCTGGTGGTGGCAAATGCAATGAAACCTTGAGGCTTTTGGATTTAGTTGTAAAATGGTACTATGTGAGAAGATCTAATTCAAGTTTCAATCTGTAGGGCTTGTCATCAGAAATAATTTTTTTAATGCAAATACAGTGTAAGTGAAATTCACTTTGTTAGCTAGCAGAGTAGATCAGCTCTTTTTTGTCAAAAAGGAAATAAATCTGACATTTAAAGAAGTGTACAGTCATGCTTAGAGTTCTCTACCTCTTCTGTGTGTGAGCAGCAAAAGGAGTTGTCAGGCACTGGGAGGGGCTGTCTGGGGAGGTGGAGAGTCCGTGTCTCTGGCTGGACGTGGCACTCAGGGCCATGGTGTGGCTGACAAGGTGGTGTTGGTTCATAGGTTGGACTCGATCTCAGAGGTTTTTCCTATTCTAAATGATTCTGTGATTCTGTGAAAGAGGGTGTCTGTGGCCATAAAAAATGAATGGGTTGGGTTCTGGTGTACAGCATGTGAGGAAGTGGGGAGTGGGGAGCTGGAGCTGAGGGGGGTGGTGCTAGGGGGCGATGGACGGGGTATTTTGTCCATGGACAAAGTGTGAAAGGCAGTGGTCACGGGTGGCTTGCTGGACTGATGGGACAGATGAGATGTTTTCAGTGACAGCTGTTCCCCCGCCCCTTCCTGTGCTCTTGGAATTCCAGCTAAAGTCAGTGCTGCTGCTAAGAGAAGGAAAATGGTTCAGTGGCAGTTGCCTTTGTTTTTGAATTTGAGATGCAATTTAATGCTTATGTTAAAAGATACCTCACAGGAACACCATATGTGCTGTTTCAGTAACTCACTTAGAAATAATCTTCCTATTATTTTGCAAATTATGAAGGGCAGTGCCAAGCTGAGAAGCTTGTTAAATGCTGAGGTTTGGCAAAGCAGAGTACCAGCTTCATCTGGAAAATACAATGGCCTTGTTGCTTTCAGTAGAACTGCTTAAAGTAAATAGATAAGAACTGAAAGGTTCAGTTTGTAACCCCTAGTTTGACTGTAAATGCCATTATAGGCTAAAATGGAACAACTCAGGTTTTACTGGTGTGGTCTGCATTTCATTCACTGCTGGTTTCATTCACTCTGGAGGCTGGCACAGCATCAGTGACTGTGGGAGAAGAATGCAGCTCATGTCTAGTGAAGATCTAGTTGGTTCCGTTTTCCATCTCCAGCCGCTCCATTTGTTTTTGAGACACTTGTAATTTTGCTCAATAATATTTTAGGGAACTGCAGGGAATATTTGTTCAGACCTGAGAAAAACCTGTTCTAATGTTGAGGGTCATCAAGTACTGGAGAGGCTGCCCAGAGACGTGGCTGAGTTTCTGTGCCTGGAGATGCTCAGGCTGCCTGGACAGGGCCCTTGGCAATCTGCTTTGGCTGACCCTGCTTCATCCAGGAGCAGTGGGACAGGTGACCTCCAGTCCTCCCTTCCAGCCTCAGCTGTTCTGTGATTCTCTGTTAGTCCAGAGCTTTTCAGACTGCATTAAGGTAGGAATGGGTTCTCTTCAAACATGTCTCCATCTCTCCTGGTACACAGGAAGACTCTTGGAATGGGTCTTTACAAGCCTTGGCTCCAAGTTGCTTTTCAGTTCCATAGGATTTGTGAGACCTTTAAGTATAGGGCTCATTTCCAGGGAGATGCTCCCTCAGCTTCGACTGGCTTTGTGTGTAGATTCAATTGGAACAGTTGGGTTGTTGTGAAGTGAGCTGGTGCCACATACACACCATCTCAGTTGTTTGCTAAAGTCTAACCTGGTTAATTTTTGTTAATGCAGAAAAGCAGAGACTGAACCTGGATGAAGATTTTTTTGCAGAGAGCGTTATATGGTACAGTGCTTCCATTTTAACATTACAGAGTACTGGATCTTTTCCCCATCAACTTTCTGTTTGCAGTGCTGATCCTGCTGATGTCTTTTACTTAATATTGGGCCAGAATGTATGAGTCAGGACAGGCTGGCACAAACTCACAGTTAGAACACAAGAAGTAGATTTGGTTCTATTACCTTGCTAATTGTGAGATCCCTGAAGCACCCACCAGGGCAGAGGTACAGTATTAGAGATGTGGGCACCCTTAAACTCAAAACATGCCAGAGGATCACTGGCTCATGTAGGGTTATTCCCAGCTGCCAGGTCACTTGAGTGATTTACAGTCTTCCTTATCACTCTTCCACTTTTAACCCATTCCTCCCTTTTCAAAATCTTTAGAGTTCCATGATGTGCTCTGTTTTGGGTGTCTTGTTACCATGATGGGTCAGCATGTTAAAAACCCCAAATCAAGTTGATGGCATGGATGTGTGTTTGGCGTTTTTTTAATAGTGTTTTTTAATGTTCAGGAAGATCTTGGAGAAGGCGGGAATCTGTACACTTTGGCCACCATGTCTGGAATTGGCAATAAACGGACAGCTGGGGAGCCTGGCCCTTCTGCGCCTCCGGAGAAGAAGGCAGGGGTTGAAGATTCGGGCACCACTGTGGAGACCATTAAACTTGGTGGCGTTTCTTCAACGGTATGTCTTCCTTGCATACCCCCACTCCACCTTTTGGTTTTTTTCATCTGGAGGCAAAAATGTCTCTGGGGTCAGTAAGAGCCCTTCTGTGACCTGGCCTGTGTCCCGTGTGCCTGTGCCCAGGAGGAGCTGGACATCCGGACCCTGCAGACCAAGAACCGGAAGCTCGCGGAGATGCTCGACCAGCGCCAGGCCATTGAAGATGAGCTGCGGGAGCACATCGAGAAGCTGGAGCGTCGGCAGGCCACCGATGATGCCTCTCTGCTGATCATCAACCGGTACTGGAATCAGGTTGGTAAGAGCTTTGGTTACTTTATATATGCTGTTTTCTTGTCTCTCCTGTACCACTGCACTCCTTTTGTTCACATACATTCTTTATCTTGTCTTACCTTGCCTGTCCCATCATTCAGTTTGATGAAAATATCCACATGATTCTTAAATGCTTCGACCTGGACCAAGGTCTTGGAGACCTTTTGTCTGAAAGAAAAGCACTGGTGGTGCCAGAACCTGAACCAGACTCTGACAGTAATCAGGAGCGCAAAGATGAGAGGGAACGAGGTGAGGCACCTGTCTGGGGACAGTGGGAAAGATGAATTTCAGCTGTGGACAATGTTGATGTTCCTTTCTAAAGGCTGACAGAGACTTTGTTTTGTGATTGTAAAGATCAGTGATATGTTACCTTCTAGAGCACACTTACTTTTTTTCACCTCCTTATGTTCCCAGGGGAAGGACTGGAACCGGCATTCTCCTTCCTGGCCACTCTAGCCAGCAGTACCAGTGAGGAGATAGAATCTCAGCTGCAGGAGCGTGTGGAGTCCTCCCGCCGTGCTGTTGCCCAGATTGTGACAATGTATGACAAGCTGCAGGAGAAGGTGGATGTGCTGTTTCACAAGCTGAATAGTGGAGGTACCACCAAGGTGGCAGGTATTCAAGTATGCTCATCTGCCCCACCTTAGACCTGGTCCTGTAAACACTGAGGTCTGTTCCTTCTCATGTGCATTTATTTTCCAAAATTAATTGATCTGGATTTCCAAACTCTGGTTATCAAAACCTCTAATAAAGGACCGTGTGCTAGAAGTGTATTGTAGCTACCTCTGTGTTTGAATGCTGAGAGCTCTGCCCAGCGTGTTTGGCTAAGAAGCAGCAGCTTGTTTCTGCCAGTAGTGTGTTCAGGGACCTGGGAAGTCAGAGAACACAGTTGAACCTTATCAGCCAGCTGTCCTCAGCCACCACATAAAAGGCTTCATGCTTACAAGTAAAGTGAAATCAGCATTGCAAACTGATGTTGGGCTCCTTGTCCTTTGCAGTTTAGTAGAAGGTGTAGGAATAACCAACTGCTCAGTTTCCACTGAGTTCTGAGCAAAATGGTACCCATCTAATGGCATGGTGTGCTTAATGTAGCTGTCAGTTTTGGGTGTAGCAAAGTTCTTCAGAGAAAGCCGAAGGACCAGCTTCTAAAAATTAATGTAGGAGATTCACTTTACACTCAGATGACTGTTTAAAAAACTTCATTAGCTTAAGGTCGGAATTTTAATCTTCTGAATGAAACCTTGGGTGGAATATCAGCTCATCCTTAGTATGCCTTCTGTGAGCTCTGACTAAGTCTGGCATTGGTGTAGGGAAGTGCTGCTGTCCTTAGCTGGCAGTCCATAAACTGCAGTAGCGTTGGCACTGGTGCCATGTGAGCTGGTACTTGGGTGCTGTAGTTTCACCTGTCACCCAGGTGCTGTGGTTGTCACCTGGTGTGTCAGCCCAAGGCACCTGTTGTAGCAGGTTTATGCATGAATTTGGCCTACGTCCGGGTGTCCCTGGGTTCTAAGGGCTTGCTTTGGGTTCCTGGTACCGACACAGCTGAAGTGATCTCTGATGTGAGGGGGTAGTACCTGGGTCAGAAATGTGCAGCATTGTTAAACTGCAGAGCCTTTTGCTTAGGGAGTGCAAGTCAAAGCTCTCTGGAGATCAGGCCCTCAGGAGCCACCTGTGGGAGAGGTAGAGTAAACTGAAGTTAAACCCAGAAATCTCCTTTTCTGTTTTCTTTCTCTCTTTGCTGTTTAAGACTTAAGATCAGTGTTCCTTGATTTCCATTAATTTCCTTCTCTTTGTGCACCTTTCAGATATTTCACTGATGGAAGAAGCAGTAGTGGAGCTTAATTCCTACCTGTCACTTGAGAGTGGACGGCTGCAGGAACTGGCTGATGTTCTTCAGGAGAAGCACAGAATCATGTCTCAGGAGGTATAAAAAGGAGAGAGAAGGAAATCTGCTTTGGGGTCCTGCTTAGCATAATTTATGGTTACCATAGTTTGGAAAGCAGTTTATTCCCTTGGAGAGGCACAGGAACAACATGGTTTGAAAGTTATAAAAATTATGTTGTTGTGGAGACCTGTACATAGATTTTCTGTATAATTCAGATTGATTTGCTTGTTACATCACTAAAGGAAAGGATATAAGCAAGTCAGTGAGTTGTATGGATTGAACTTAGAAAGAAAAGGGGAGAGCAGAGGCAGGTGATGCTGAGGTGGCTGTAGACGTCTGGAACACTCAAGGTGACATCCCTGTCATTCTGAATTCCTTGGTTTCTCTGTGTTGTTTGACAGTGTAATGGAATCAGTTACACAAGATGATCCCAGTCATTAAGAGATTCACATTCTTAGCAGCATTTGTTTCAGATATTTCAGTTCATTTGAAAATTGTGTTAGTGGTGGTCTTGCTCAGGTTAGACCTCTGAGCACTTAAGTGGTCTGTAGAGTAGATGGACATAGGGGTTGAAAAGATTAAAATCAAAAAAGCCTTTGAATAAACTGGGGTGGCTGCCTCTGTATTCTGCCAGCTTCCTGCTCTTTCTCCATTTTCAGTTTTGTCTTATTTTTGTTATTGTCTTGGGATTTGGCCACTGTAAAATTCAGGACAGTTCATCGAATAGTCACCACAGCAAAAGATGAAAAGCACATGATGAATAAGAGAAAAATTACTCCTGAGCAGCAGGAAAAGTTGATTCTATCCCATATGCTGGCTGAAAGACTCCTTTGATTGCAGTTCTCCAAGCTGCAAGAGAGGGTGGAGACAGCAGAATCCCAGGTGTCTGTCCTGGAGACCATGATCGATGACCTTCAGTGGGACATTGACAAGATCCGCAAGAGGGAGCAGAGGCTCAACTGACCTCCTGGAACGAGTGAGCGCTGCCCTCCTGGCCAGGAAACCTGGGAAACAGGGGCGGTGTTGGAGGGGTGTGTGACATCCTCTGGTACTTGGCTGCGAGAGCTAAGAACCTGCAGTGCACCTTCTTTGGTCTTGGATGTGCTGCATCAGTCTTGTCAGTATTTAATTGGGTCTTGAGGACATCTCTTGCATTTTTTGCAGGTTAATTCCAAAGGCTACAAGGTGTACGGAGCTGGGAGCAGCCTCTATGGGGGAACAATCACCATTAATGCCCGCAAGGTAAGGCCGGCAGCTTGGTTGTGGGCAAGGGGAAGAACAAAGTCAAGGAGAACTTGTACATAGGGCCACAGTTTGAACAGAATTTCGATAGTTATTTTAGATAATTTCTAGATCCCGTGCCACAAATCTGGGTGACTCTGGGTAAGCCATTTTGTCTGTGTACCAGTTCCCTACTTACGGAACATCTGGTGGAATTAGAGTCTGTCTCACTTCGTCATGTTGCCTGACTGTTCAGTCTGTAATTGCTGTTACTGCATAAACAGATACTTCATTAGTACTCTCAGGAAACATGTTGACAGTGGGATTTAGAAGTGGTTTATCCCAACAGTTTGAGGAGATGAATGCAGAGCTGGAAGAGAATAAAGAGCTTACTGGGAATCGCCTCAATGAATTGGAGGAACTACGCCAGGATCTTGAGGAAGTAACAACACAGAATGAAAAGCTCAAGGTGAGACATCCGTACCTGTGAGGATGAAGGTGTTCTGTGTGATAGGTGGCCCTCACCTTTGCAGTGCTGGGTCTCCACAAAACCTCATTAGCAGTGTCTGTTCTGAGTCTGCTCTTTAACTGTGTTAACACTTAGGTCCAGGTACAATTCAGCAAGTCTGTGGCTACACTTGCAGTTTGGTGCCTTGGTGACACTGTGTGGTCATCGTGGGAAATTGTAATGGTTTCCTGCCCGTGTCCCGTGATCTTTCAGTACGTTTTAACCATGTCTGGTTAAAACTGTTTCACCTCTTTACAAGTATTGATCCCTCTTCCACCTTCCCCACGCCCTGTGCAAGTGGAACCAGGGAACAGAAACAATCGGGGAACTTGTGTGGAGAGAGAGGCTCTTGAAAGAGTCAATGAATTTATGTCTTTCCCAGTGTGGGGGAGGATAGCTAGGAAACAGCCTATGAGTTTGTGATGTTTTAAAGGTGGTAAAACAAGAAGCTGTGACTCTGTGGTAGATAAGTATATAATGGAGAGAATAATCCAAACGTCATCTTAGTGGTCGGTGCCAGTTACAAGAAATGTCTGACTCGCTAACCTCAATCCAGAGGTCTGCTGCCAGGAACTGTCTTGAGGCACCTCTGAATTCTGTTTATCCACATGAGTTTGTTTAGAGAGAAATGGTCTTTAGCTTGCAACTTTTTTTTCTTTCAATTATTGATCAGCTGTATGCATGTATATATGTGTCTGTTTCACTGCTGCTAGTCACAATTTGCTAACTCTTTTTATGAGGAGAATTCGGATTCTGTACCTCTTTTTTTTCATTTCCTTTCAGTCATTGTGTCTTACTAGTAGAAGGCTAACATAATGCCTACTTGCATGTACATTTTCTCTATTCTCTTGCTTTTCTGTGTGTCCATGTTTATTGATTAGATGATTATGGTTTACAGCAAGTCCATAGCTGCCAATGAGCAATCAGGCATGGTGTTGTTCTGCCGTGCCTAAAAACAAACACCACCTACCCACCAATGCCCATGAGGGGCTGCAGTGCACTAGAACAACTGGGTTGATTATTTCATTCTGGAAGGTCTCTTCATCTCAAAAAAACGAAGCTCTTAACCACTTTTATTGGGAGGCCATGGCTATGTGTAAAACTGACATGACTTTTTTCTGCAAATGTATTGCTCTGTTTTATGGCAGAATGGTAATAGTGTTACTCTATTCTTTGTCATTGTCACTTAGATGTTCTCCATCTCCATGACACTGCTTAAGAATGTTGGCAGGAGTGGGGTTTGTTGCAGGCCCAATTAATCGGGAGATGCGTCACCTCATCAGCAGCCTCCAGAATCACAACAACCAGTTGAAGGGAGAAGTGTTGAGATACAAGCGCAAACTGAGAGAGGCCCAGTCTGACCTGAGCAAGGTATCACAGCAGGAAATGCCAGAGAAGAGGGGAAAGTGCTTAGGGGAAGGGGGAATGCTGTCACCCTTGCCAGCAATATCAACATTTCTGATAAGGTGTGCAGGATGCAGTGAAATTTTTTGTGGAGCTCTGCACTCTGCTGCTTCCTTTGAGCAAATTAATGCTATTCCTTTGTAGCTGTGTAGTGCTCCATCAAAAGTAGGAGCAGTTACAAAGGGGGCATGGAAGCATGGATCTGGGAAGACAAGGGAGAAGGGGATAAGGAAGATTTCTGGCTAAGAACTTAATGGTTTGTTTTCTTTGTTGTCTCTCTTGATGTTCCATGCCAGATCCGCTCTCACAGTGGCAGTGCTCTCCTACAGTCCCAGTCCAGCACTGAAGATACAAAGGAGGAGCCTCCAGAGATCAAACAGAAGCTTTAAGCTTCTACAGGAGAGAGACTTAACTTCTTCCTTCCTCTGCTTTCAAAATATGCTCAGCTAAAACAACTTCTCTCCCTTTGGCTGTATCCCCAGTACCTCATTCCTGACATAACAGGAGGGCCAGGGTGCTGGATTATTTCTGTTGTCATTTTGTCATGGCTGCTGGCGATTTTGTGAGGGGTGTGGTGTGGGTTAGAATCTCAGTGCTCTCTGTGGTTGGAGACTGCATTTGACGTCTGCTCCTAAAATCAGAATGTGAAGTTTCATTATGTGCAACATTCCTTCATAGAATGTAGTTTTTCATTTTTTCCTGTAAACTTGTCATGGAAGGTGCACCTTTGAGCTTTGTCTCATGGGTGTCCCTTCCCTGATCATGGAATCTGTACTGCCTTCCTGTATCCCCTGCAGCAAATAACAGATACAAAGTGAAAATCACAGATTACACTGTGCATTATTATCTTTGTGAAAACATTCACAATATATGAATAAAGCCTTGTAAATGATGATGAATCCTGAAGAGTGAGAAGGAACACATGACCCTGCCTTTCCAAGGAGAGCAAAAATTAATTTCCAAGGAATGCTGAGAGTTTCTGGCATGGTGTAAGAGCTGTTAGAAGGAATGGAAGTAGAACCCTCTCCTCTTTCACTGGAAGTTGCTCCCAGGATTACAGATTGTGGCACCAAGTTGGATAAAGAATGGTGTGTTAATGCTGATGGTAGATTTTGTGGTACAAATGCTTGTTCATCAGAACCAGGACCTGGGTCATGAACAAACTCTCTGCATCTTCAAACAGCTTTGCTACAACAGCAGGAGTTCCTTTTACAGCTGTGAACAGCAACCCAAGCTAAACAGCTCCAGCAGAGCTGCAAAGCCCCTCTGTCCTTCCCCAGTCACTGTTGTATCACCTTTCTACTGAAATTGAGCTTTGTGTGCACACTGGCCATGTGGGGTTCCCTCTGGTCATGGCAGGAAATGGATGCTTAAAACAATCTGCATTAGTTCACAGGAGTTTTGGAAACTTCTCCCTTAGGGAGAAAAATGTACTGGTTTTGTTTTAAAATAATAGTTTATTTCAAGTTCATTTTGGAAGTGACTGAGTTTCTCTCTGTCAATATAATTCAAACACTGAGAAGCAGTGAAAATTTTACATAGTCTGTTTGCCAGAATGTATGGAAATAATTCATCAGGACTAGAAGTATTCATCAGGACTAGTAGTAAAAGAAGTGAAGGTGTGGCACGTATTCTTTATCAAAAGGTTCTCTAAATACTGTGATGTGCTGAGGCCTGAGCAGCAGGCCTCAGCCGGAGTTGAGTTATAAGATGAATCTTGGGCACTCCGTGAACACCCTCCATATTATTTAGCTAAAAATAAATGACAAAGACTCTTAAGCTAGCTCTGTAAAACCTTGTGTAGTTACCCACAAGAACTTTGTAATTTTAAGGAACGTTCCCAACTGATGTGAATAGAGGCTTGTTTGTAGGGTGTTTTAGGGGAAAACCCTCCAAGCTGAGGCCTAGGCCCTTTGGAATGGCATTGCTTTTACCCCGCAGGCTCCAGGGGGAAGGGCTTTGTGTGAGCAGGGCCGATCGCAGCCTGTGTCCTGGGAACAGACCCAGCAAAATGAGCAGATCCTGGTGTCTTCTGGTACTGCTGATCCCAGCAGCAACTCCCCTGCGAGTTCCTTCAGGAACTTCCAGGGCTTCCATCATTTCAGCACTTGTGAGAACTTGTTGCTTCCCAGTTCTCCAGCATCCTTCTGGATTTTGGAGAATTTCAACACTTGTGTCCATGGCCCTTCCCTCATCCCCAGCCCGCAGCAGTTACAGTCGTTGTTCCCTCGCCCTTGCTCCAGATCCTTTGCCAAAGTGCTGCCAAAGGCAGCGCAGCTGGCTCAGGATCCCTGGTTGCTGCTGCTCTCCAGGATGACCTTCAGAGGGACACTTGGAGCGCTTCCTAAAGAACTCCCCATGGGATGGGGGCGGTTTCTCCTCCCCGAGTGGCTCCTGGTTGCAGTTCTGCGCTCAGGGGAGTCGCATTTTCTCAGCAGGCCTTTGCAGCGAGTTCGTACCCACCGTGTGGCTCTGCTGCCATCCCAAATCTGCCGTTTCCTTGCCCAGCCTGGCTGCAGCTGGGGCATCTGCTGGGCACGGCTGGAGATTTTCATGGCCAAAACCCTCCAGCATCATCTCGTTTACATCTGCCCATTGCTTTGGATAGCACAAATCACAAAACCCCCATCTCAGCTGACAAATGTCATTTATTGCAGATTGCTGCAGCCACACTGCTGATCTACAAATACACGAGAATCAATTTCAGTTGAAAAATGTAATTTATTACAAATTGCTACACCCGCGCTGACAGTATGTAACTATTCAGATCTCAGTTAAGGTTAAAAACAGTCGTTTATTAGGTTGTCACAAACACACTATATAAAAACATACAAATACCAACTTCCATTAACAAAAATTAATTTACTGCCAACCTCTAGAACAACTCACTATACACAAAGATCAACTGAAGTTTAACAATTTAATTTATTGCATGTTACTACAGCCTTACAGCCCATATATAAATACAAAAATATCAAGACCTCTCTCTAAATAGCCTTGTAACAAGAACTGAATAAACAGAATTACAAAGCTGTACAGCTCCATCTATATTTATACAGAAAATATATGTATATAACCACCACAATAGAAAGATGTAAATACAGGTTACATATTACATACAATAAATATAAAACAAACCTATCTATAAACAGACAAATATCAATGTACAAGCCTAATTATCCATACAACTGCATCAATTCAAATGTATGGCTATAGATCGGGATATATATCTAAATGTAATTACATATAGAAATAGATCAATATACATATAAAAATATAAAAATAGACACATATACCTATACAAATACCAATATACCTATTTAAAAAGTTGTATACCTATAACTACATCTGTAGAAATGGATACCTAGACAACTGTGTACATATGGAAATAGAACTAAACATAGATATAATAACATATAGAACTAGACATATATATACAAATATGTAACTACAAAAATGTATCTATATATATACATACATATATGCATAGCAAACATCCATACATATGGCAACATACACACAGAAATAAACCCATACAAATAGCAACAGAACTGTAAGTAAAGGAATTGCAGCCGCCCCATCTTCAAAGCCCCTCCCTCTGCCGCTTCCTCCGGCGCAGAGCAGCTCTCCTGGACGGGGGCAGCAGATGGGACACCTGGGAAGCAAAGGCAACACTGAGTCAGGATCGGGACGTTTCCCTTGGCAGCACCTGCACTTCCATCAGGGAAGAGAAAATCTCAGAGCCTCCCCAGGAGGGTTAGAAGGAAAACCAGGCCGAGCAGGCCAGGCTGTGGCGAGCGCAGCCCCGGCGGGACCGTCCCGCAGCCCCCGGCACAGCCGGCACAGCTCCCGGGCCCTGCCTTGCCCAAGGACAGCCCCTGTGCCGGCCGCGGCAGCCGCGCTGAGCGGCCCCCGCACGGGCAGGGCCCGCTCCTGCCGAGCCGGGCAGTGCCCATGGCCAAAGCCCACGCCACCCGCACGCCCACCCTGCCTCACTGGCCCTGGGGCCTCAGCCACGGTCTTGGGCGGCAGCACCAGGTCCCCATTCACTGCTCTTTGCTGGTGGCCTTCAGCTTCTCCCTGCTGGTTCTCGTCAGTCTCTGGATGTTCTCAAGGTCTTCAGGGCACCTGTGGCAAAAGGGGAGGCTCTGGAATTGGTTCCACAGCCTCGCAGAGCTGCAGCCCTGGACCCCTCTGTGCTCCCTGCCGGTCCCCTGCATCCCCTCAGCCTCACCATTCCCTCGGCAAACCCCCAGATCCCCCAGTTTCTTCAGCCCCTCACAGTCCTCTCAACCCTCTCAGTCCCTTCTGACCCATTCCATCCGCTTAGACCTGCCACCCCCCTCAGCCTGTGCCACTTCCCTGTCACCTCAGTGCCACCATTTCCCTCTGCTCCCCCACACCCTTCAGCCCCACCAGCAGTTCAACGTCACCATCCCTTCAGTGTCCCCTCTCCCCAGCCCCCTCTGTCTCACCGTCCTTCAGCAGCTCCTCAGGGCACAGTGCCTGGGGCCACTGGCAGCTCCCAGCGCTCCAGGGACACCCGGGGCTGCAGCTGCTGCTCCTCCCGGCCCGGCCGCAGCTCGGACCCAGCACAGGAGGAGAGGACAGAGGGGGAAAAACAAGAGATGAAAAAGGCAGCCGAGGTGGGAAAGATCTTAATATGCAGCCTAGGTCTACATAAACATCAATCTATGTCTCTAAACTCCCAGATACCTCTAACTAAATAAGTATGCACATTTATAACTTTTTATATATATATACACATATATATATTTATATAGATATATATTTATATAGATATATATACATATATATATAAAAAAATGTTACTCCACATATATATAAGTGTAATTCTGCAAATCTATACATTAAATTACATACATATAAATATATCACATCTAAACCTATAGAAGCAAATTTAATTCTACTGATCTATAAATATATGCAGCTATAAACACAACCCTGTAACTCTATAAATGTAACTACGTGGATAAATAAATATCACTATAGACATCTATAAATCTCTCCATAATCAAATCAGAGGGGTTGCACTTGCCTTATGGTCACAGGCTCTCCCTCTGTCTCTCCTTCCCACGCAAGGCAGCCCTCCTAGAAAGGTAGA
This sequence comes from Monarcha castaneiventris obscurior, assembly GCA_026261815.1. NCBI lineage: Eukaryota > Metazoa > Chordata > Aves > Passeriformes > Monarchidae > Monarcha > Monarcha castaneiventris. Next base: position 109,083 of record JAMPIT010000728.1, on the reverse strand, counting down.
TCAGATGGATATCTGGGAAGCGAAGGGAACACTGAGTCAATATTGGCTTTCATGCATCTTTCCCTTTGGAAGTAATTGTTCTTCTATCAAAGACTAAAAGATGGCCTGAAAGGCAGACTCTCACCTGTGAATTTCAGGCCTGCTCTTTAAAGAGCAGGGAGCCTTCCAAGATTTCAAAACCTCTGAAGTTTTGAAGTCTCCCAATAAAGTCTCAGCATTTGCAGTGCAAATGGCACCCACAAGAGCTTGAAACACAGACAGTCCCAGCTCCCACAAAGAAGCCCAGCTTTGTTCTTTCTCTGTGCTGACAGAGACACCTCAGTCCTTACTGAAATGGCTGAGGCTGAAGGGTGCTGTGAGCTGAGTTATGAACCAGCTCCATTACCTGGGATCTACAAACTACTCTCTGCAGTGAGCAACAGCTGCTCCAACACAACCATCAGCTCTGGCAGGAAGAGCTGGAAGGGAAAGAGCTCCCCACGAGGCCTGCAGGCTGCACCAGCTTTGGCCAAGAATACAGATCTTGGTGCTCTCTCTCTCCAGTTAGCTCTTGCTAATTGGGGGTAATTTAAGTTTTTACTTTAGCTAATTTAAGTTTTTTCAGGCCAGACTTATGATTTATGATTTGTGTGGCCTCTGAGTTTCTGCTGCTTGTATTTTTAATGTGTTTCACTACAGCTATCAGCAGATTTGTGCTACGTTGATTTAATGCTCTGAGACAAAAAGCTCAGACTTCTACACTGACTTTTTGCTGGGGTTTTGCTCTCTTGCTTCAAGAGTCACTCAGTGACTGCTCCAGAGCACTGTCACCCTGCAGCAAACTCATCCACGGACTTCAGCACAAAATTGGGACACCCAGGTTGGTGACACAGCTCCCACAGGGTTGGGTTTATTCACTGCTCTCTGGCCACAGCAGAGCTCTCGGTGTCAGTGCCTCTGGAGAAGTGTGGAAGGCAGGGCTCGGGGAGGCTGTGCCAGGGCAGGATTTGAACTAAAGGCACCAGGAAGCACCAAGCCTGCAGACAAGAACTCAGCTCTTCTCATCTCCCTTCCTGGCAGAGGCAGGCTCAGAGCAGCTGCCTCAGAGCTCTCTAAACCAATGTGGGCTCTCTCCTTACCAGGCTCCTCGGGCTCCAGGGAACTGTTCCTGCAGCTCTCAGTGTCAGGCGAAGCTCCCTCTGCTGCAGCCCTGTTCCCAGCCTCCCCTCCTGAAGACTCAGGGACAACATTACTATTGTTCTGAAATGAAAAACAGAAAGAGAGAAACACAAAGATCACTCACTATTTTCTGCAGGGACACTGTAGTTCAGAGCCTGCTACATTTCCTTCTCTTAAGGAAGAAAATGCTTTTGAAAACTTCTGTGTGTGAGGTTACAGAAGACAAAAGATCATCACACTTGGCAGTAAGATATGGGCAATTCCAAAAAATCCCCCTCCCCACCTTGAGTCTGCCCTTCCTCCATAATAAATCTACAGCAGGCAATGGGTCTGCATATTAAATGAAACTGAGAAATTCCTTGGCAAAGTTGTATAATATGATGCAAAAGGCCTGTGCCAACATAGAAACTGAACACTCCACGCAAGGCTGGGAAGAGGCAAGAGTTAAGAGGAAGCGGATTCCTAAGTCAAAGAGGGAATCTGTCAAACACAAGGACTAATGGTCCCTGACTGAATTGCTCTTCAACACAGAAGAAGCCCCTGGGCTTAAAGGAGTCTTTAACCATTTCATGTCCAGCACCAACATTGTCCTTCTCACCAATCACTCAAGTCATGGGGCCTCAAAACCAACACACCTGCCCCCTAAGGGCTCCAGGGCTCGCACACTTTCATCTCTTGTTCCTAACAAGAAGTCTGGGCCCCAAAGACATTCAACAGTCCAAAAGATTGACTTCTCAAACACAGTCCAAAAGCTGTCCAAGCTGACTATGTTGAACATGGGGGTGACACTGAACACATGGAGCCGGCACTAAGGAAGGAGTCCTGCCAGCTCCTGGCACAGGGATGTGCTCCTCCCTCCACAGCCCTGAGCAGAACAGTGTCATCCAGGCTGCAGCTGTACAGGGACTGCATGGGAGCACACGTCTCTTCCCACAGACAGGCCCAAGAGGAAGGTGACTGAGCTCTGGAACACGGAGAGCAAGACTGGCGAGTTTGCCCAGCTGAGCATTTCCCAGATAGAAACTGGACTGGAGGCACCAGGTTACTGAGAGGACCAGAAAGCTGCAGCTCCAGCCCATCCCCAAACACGGCTCTGGCAGCGCCTGCACGCACGGCAGGGCTCACACAGCAGCAGCAGCTGCAGCCCAGCCCTTGCTTTGCCTTGGCCTTCCCACCCAAAAGAGGGAGAGCCCACATCTGCTGCTGTCACGGAGGCAGCTCTCGCATGCCCCTCCCTGCACGGGACACTTTGCCTTCCCTGGCAATTCTCCCAACACTCTTCTCTTCTTTCCCATTAAACAAAGCCTCTTAGAACCTACAAAGCTTCCACTTCCTCACCACAAATGCCCCTGCACCAGGGATTCTTCCCAGCAAAAGGAGCACCCAATCTTGGCCAACACCTCTCATCCTCACTAAGGGGTTTCCTCCTTTTTGGTCCCTCTTCTTTTGGAAATCTTGCTTTACCAACAAATCATCCCCTGTCCATTCACAGCTGAACTCAAGAAGCCTTTGCTTCTCAACCATGCAACAACATTCACAGCTCTCAGTCCAGCCCCTTTCATCCCTGTGCAATGGAGTTACCTGAGCAAAGGGAGACCTCTCAGGCAGGAAGGACAAAAGCATCTCCTCCAGCGTCTCAAGCACGAGGTCCAGATCCAGGGGTGGCAATTCATCTTCCTCAGGAGTATTCCATGCTGAGCTGGAGGCCATCCACGCTGCCCAGCCAGCACTGCCAGGTGGAGCATTGGGGGCTGAAGTGCCCGGAGTGGCTGCAGGAATCCAAACACATTGGTCAGGCTCCAGAATGTGGCTTTGGGAGGCAGAGCTCAACTTGCAGCAAACATCACAGGAAGCACACAGCAAACTCAATTCCAGAAATGTATTCCAACTTCCCAGGGGATTGGAACACTCATTTCTTCCTCTTAAAAAGGACTTTTTCTAATTGATGGGAATGTATATTAAAGGATGGATTGTAAAATTGATCTACGCACACACACTAACACTTTATAATCACATTATAATGGCTTTTCTATCCCCCCAGCAGCTTTTGGATTTGGCTGCTTCTGAGTTCCTCATCACAACCGAATCCACAGAAAGTGGATTCACCCAGGAAGAGCCCAGATCTGCAGACACACATGCTAAAATTCAACTGTGATTGTATTGTAAAAAGCAACCTTGTGGGTTAGGCCGTATTCTGCAGCTGCAGCAGTTCTGGGGACACACAGAACTCACTGAAATTTAACAGCATTCTTTGCAGGAGAGACTTTGCTTCTTTGCTGTTGTATCCTATCAGCATCCTAGCTGGGCTTCATTCAAAGATGGGAGTTCACCTGACACTGACCAGTTGTGGACAAATGTTTTTTTGCCTCTCCCTTTCATATCTACAGAGAGGCTGAAAAATCCCCAGGGGACTGTCCAAATCTGAGAGAAGGACAGGAAAAGCAGACAGAGATTGGTTTTGTTTTCACAGTCCCGCTTCCTAGTACACTTGACGCTTTCTACCTGATTCTCACTTGAGATCTACCCATGACAGAGCACTGTGCAAAATTACTTCAAACAGTCACTTTCCAGGACCTGTTTGAAAAGCAAGGGTACAAACTCTTCCCCTACCTGATAGGCTGTAGGCTGGGGTGTGCTGCTCTGAAGATGTGCAGCTGCGCCTTTGTGGAAGGGCCACGGAAGTTCTCTGATGGTCTACGGGAACCAGTGGAACAATTAGCTCAGGCTGGTGTTTAAGATCCATGCCAACCAGTGGAATGATGAGCTCGTGCTTGAGTGGAAATTTGTATGTGCCTGACTCCTCTGATGAGACCCCAAGATGTCCAGAGGTGGCAAACACTTTCTTGGGAGGTGCTGGGGAAGCATCAGACTCCTGAGCACCTGGACTTGTCCTGCGAGGTCAGGGAGGCAGCTCTAAACCCTCAAATGACACAGCACCGAGGTCCTGGTATGAGGGAGCTGCGCAGCAGGCAGGGAAGAGGGAAGGAGTCAAAGGGAAGGCTGGGTCAGTATTGGTCCTCAGGTGTGTTTCCCTTGGCAGCAACTGTACTTCTACCAGGGAAGAGAAAAGCTCCCATCCTCCCGAGCAGGATTAGAAAGAAGAAGAAAAAAAAACATGTTTTGGGGCTATTCAACAACCAATTCCTTGTCTGTTTAGTGCTCCCCTGCTCGTTCAACCGTCTGGGAAAACTGTCCCGCTGCAATTCCCTGGCAGGAGGCAGCTGCCAGAAATCCAACTGCCACGTCTTTCCCCTCTGCTCCAAAGGGACAGGAGGCTCCCTCCAGCTGGGCGGGACCACGACCGAGCCCTCGGCACTCACACGCACTCACGGAGAGCTCCCCAGGTATCCCAGGGCAGGGCAAGGAGCAGCGCCAGCTACGGCACAGGGCGGGGCCAGCTGCAGGCCGAGCGGGCCAGGGTGTTTGCTGTGAGTGCAGCCCCGGCGGGACCGTCCCGCAGCCCCCGGCACAGCCGACACAGCTCCTGGGCCCTGCCGGCACAGCTGCCTTGCCCAAGGACAGCCCCTGTGCCGGCCGCGGCGGCCGCGGCAGCCGCGCTGAGCGGCCCCGGCACGGGCAGGGCCTGCTCCTGCCCACGGCCAAAGCCCACGCCACCCTCAGGCCCGCAGGTCCCACCCCGTCTCACCGGCGCTGAGGGGCTGCCCGGCGGGGAAGGCCGGCAGCGGCCGCTCCGTGCGGAGCTGCTGGAAGCGGCAGGGCTGGCGGCTGCGCACCTCCAGCCCGGCTGCCAGGTGCTGCCTGTTGGCCCTGGTCAGGCGCTTGATGTGCAGCAGGAGGTCGGGGCGGTCGCAGGGAAAGTTGGGGTTCTTGAAGTGGAGGACGGCCCCAGCATCGCCCGGCACGGCCGCGCCAAACCAACCCGGCACTTTTTGGAAGCCGTAGAGGTTTAGCTGCCGCACGAAGCTGCCAAAGTGCGTGGCTTGGAAGGCGTCCGGGGACGTCGCCGCCCCGTCTCCACCCGGGCCGTGGGCGCCGGCCGGGCTGAGCAGCTCCTGCTCAAAGAGGGCACGGTCGATGAGCAGCCCCTGGGCCTGGCTGTCCCAGCGCACGGAGCGGACGTAGGGGCTGTTCGTCAGACGCCACAGCTTGGCTGGTGAAATAAATGCAATAGGCCAATTAACTATAAAACAGATATAAAATTTATTACGTGTCCGAAAATACAAACACGCAAAGCCACAATCGAAAAAGGAAACAGTGCCAAGCCCGGGGTTGGCACTGGGTGAACACAGGTCTGACCTCTATTGCATCAGACCTCCCTCTGTTCACAACAACTGTTCCTAGCAGCCGATTTTTATACAGTTTTTCCCCGGAGTTTGGATCTATGATCTCATTTTTGTCCATCAGCCTATACATAAAGCATGTTATTCACGGTGCTGGGAGAAACAAAACACATCTTGCTTCTGATGACTGTCCCATCACCGGAGGATGTTATCTGATGGGTCGTGATGTTCCATATCTTGGTTCCAGATCCAGTCGTTAGCACCTTGCTCCTGGGAGGGGAGGTTGTTAATCAGTCAAACTCAGGAAGAAATTTTTCATAGATTTTGATCAGCCTTCTGAGAAGTTCTCCTTGAAGGTGTAAATGCCAGGAGACGCCTTGATTTCTCCCTGGATGGGTTTTTGTTCCTGTAGTCTAGCTTTTCGGATGTAGATTAGCCCTCCTGTAAGATGGCAATTTTCCCAAAACCAGTTTTACAACTCGGTGCCCCTGTGAAGGTTACAGTTTTCCCCGGGAAAAGTCTTTTATTTACATTTTATATTTGTTACATTTTAACTTTAATACATAGTTTGGTATTTTATATTCGAGCACGAATTATTCATTTATAACAGCGGGGAAGGTGTGAGCGTCGAGCCCAGCGGGCAGCGGCAGCTCCGCCATCGCGCCTGGCCCCGACTGTGGCCGCAACAGCCGCAGCGCAACGGCCGCGGCTGCGCCGGCGCCGCGCGGCCTGAGGGGGGCGCTGTGCTCGGCCCCGCGCGCGCCGGACTCGGCGGGCACGAGCGCCACAAAGGCGCGGCTGTGGGCACAGCGCGGGCATGGTGGCTCCCGGGGCGCTGCCCGGGCACCGCACGGCAGGCAAGGTGCAAACCCTGGCTTTCTCTGCGTGGGATCATCCTTCCAGCCTCAGTATGCAGCACGGCCCCAAACCACCGAGGCAAGTGCACAGAGGAACTTTCAGAGAGGGATCCAAACTGAGGAATCCTGTGGGAAACTCAGGTTCCTATTTGTCCAGCGAAAGGAAAACTACTCAGTGTTTTGCATAGCTGAAGTGAGGAAAAAGGTCTTAGACTGAGTAGCTTCACTATTGTGGTTGGGGTTGCAAACACAGTTCTCCACTTCAAAGCAGGCAGGCCAAATGTGACAAGGGGAATGATGACCAGGAGAAACTTGAAGACATTATTTTTGCCTCTTTTCCAGCCAGCTGGCTACTTCATTCTCACTGTCTCTGCCTGTCTTTGGCAGATTTGGCACATTTCTCATTCATTGGAATCAGAAGTGGCAACAGGAAAGGGCAGCAATTTTGCCAGCATTGTCATCAAAGTTAAAATACTGCCCCATGGAAGGATGTTGCTTTCCCCAAGGGATTAATGGCCCGCAGTTGTAGTGAACTCATGCTGGTGTCTTCTGCAAGAGGTTTTGCCTTTTTCTTTCCTCAGGAATCATTCTTCTCTTCTTTTTTTTCCCCAGTCTGGGGAGAATTCCAGTGCAAAATCCCTCCTGCAGCCAAGTCTTTTCAATAGAGACTGGCAAAGGAGATCTTCCAGTCATCTGTGCCTAGTGTCACTTTTTATTTTAAATAGTGTTCTGTTTATTTTAAATTCTCTCTTGACTCTTGAACTGGAAACACTTTTCAGTCATAGCTGGGAAAAAATAGACTTATTTCCCCCCTCTTTTTTAATTTATGCTCTTTTTAAAATGTCTTTGTATCATTTAACCCTGAGGGCTCCTGTGAATATGTGTGGTGCTATGGCATAAGCTCCTCCCACATACAGAGCGGATGTTCTCCTTACATGCAGCTTGTCTTGAGTTCCAGCTGACACTGCCTTCTCTTGTCCTCCTTCCAGGTCCCTTTGTGAGGAGCCCTGCCCTGTCACTTCAGTCCCTGCCCCGCGGGTGACATGCTGACCCAAGGATTGTTCTGGAATAGTCTTTTGGACAGAGTGGTTTAAAGATGCCCTGTCATCTCTTGCTCTGTGTGCTGGCTTTCTCAGAAATATTGAAACCCACTACCTAGAAAATCTCTTCCCAATTCATCTTAAGTATCTTAAAAGTGTACCTGAATTGTAAATGATCCACCTCGGTGGGATGGGGTTTGTCTTTCTTTAAGCACAGTGTAACAACTCTCATAAACATCCCTTCCCAATAAATTCAGTGGGATAGGTGTAATATATGGCCTAACAGTACACTGGCTACCATCCAAAAGCCTACAAGGTACAACATCAGCACTTATCCAGGTATTTTGCTGTCCACCCATACCCCCAATCACTGTTTCTGCATTTTTTATGGGCCATTTATCGGCCAGTTGGTATTTCCAATTATAGTAACATCTGCTCCTGTATCAACTAATATTGTCAATTCGCAAACGCTCCCATCTTTCCATGTTAGCAAAACTTTGCATTGTGGCTTTGAAATTTTTATATCCATTGCTAGATAAATTTGTGGACTACCGGTGGATCCAAAGCCACCTGTGCCACACGGCCGATTTGTTGCTTTAGGCACCAAAGATTGGAACGGCATCAATTGCCCAGTTTTTTCTCTCACCAGTATTTGCACCAGAGGATTTGGAGTCCAAAGCATGATATGTATGACGCCCTGACAGTCTGCGTCAATAAACCCTAGCAGCACAAACACTCCTTGATGGGAGGTTGATGATCGTCCGAGCAACAGTGCACTTAATCCTTTCCCTAATGGTCCCTTTGCATTGGTAGGGACACACTGCACATGCGAATCGAGCAATGTTACTTCCCGGGCTGTGGAAACGTCCACTCCAGCACTCCCTGAGGTGGCTGCGGAGAGGCGCTCCAAGCAGCCCTCTGCTGGGTCCCAGTACTGCTCATCGCACCAAGGCCCCCCGTGCTCTTTTTCCAGTTTCTCAGTGGGGTACCATCCTTTTTAAAATTTGACCTGCACTCAAAAGCCTGATGCCCAGTTTTCTGACAATGATTACAAACCCCGGAAAAGGTAGCTTCTTCAGTTTTAGAAGCTCAGCACTTGTTTCCCACATTTAAATGAACATGGTCCCTTATCTCCCTGACCTTGCCTTACAAGCGGCTTTACAGCCGCAGCAAATGCTTCAGCCATTAAGATAGCATTTTCTGCCAGTGTTCCGACTTTCTCACATGCCTCCATCATATCTACTATGGAAGCAGTGAGAGGGAGTGCCATCAGAATTCTTTTGCATGCTGAATTAGTGTTTTGAACTGCTAGAGACATAAGGACAGAATCCCTTGCTGCTTCAGGAATGCCGGACCTTTGAATACTTTCTCTCAATCGATCCAAAAAGGACATGTATGTTTCGGCTGGTCATTGTGTTACTTTAGTAAAAGGTGGAAATGTCTTGCCATCCTCAGGCATTTGCCTCAGAGCCTCTCAAGCTGCATGGGCTGACTGATATAAAATCTGTACATGCATTCGGCTCTGTACTTGACCATCAATAAATGCGCCTGTTCCTGTTAGCATTTCTACAGACACAAATTTCAAAGGATCATCATCCCTGTCTAAGATAGCTATAGCAGCTTGCTGACACTTAGACTTCCACAATATATATTGCATCCCTGCGAGTAATAATTGCATCAATTGTTGACAATCATAAGGGCAAAGAATATTGGACCCAAAGATGTTATCAATAAATGACAGTGTGTAAGGATTTTGCAACCCATAATCACAAACTCATTTTCTAGCTTCTTTAATTATCTCCCAAACAAAAGGTGTCCAGTGGTCAGGTTTACAGCCCCCATCAGGATTTGTGCCTCCCAATACTACTGGATAAGCCCCAGGGATAAATTCTCCTTCTATTATGGCATTCTGTGTAACTCCTTTCCAGCGTTTCTCAAAATAGTTTGGCCCTGACCCATCACTTGGCCCTGATCCACCACCCGCTGATCCACCCCCCTGTTTGTTTTCCCTCTCTCCTCTGTAACTCTTCTGCTTCCATTTCCTTACGTCATTTCCACTGCAAATGATCCCAGTCTGACTCTCCCCCCAAACCCTGAGTTACTTGGTGAAGTGCTTCCTCCCGTCTGATGTTCCTTATGTCTCTTTCCCGTAAAGTTTGCAGCAGTCTCTCCCACTGCACATTCTGTTGTTCTCGTAGTTGCTGTTCCATTGCCAGCTGTGCACGCTCCTGCTCCTCCATCTTCTGAAGTATCTCGAGACCCCAGTCTTCTGTAGGTGGTGGGTGGTGCGGGAACAACACTAGGTGGCAGAGGTGGAAAAGAAAAGTCTCCCCCCGGAAGGGCAGGTGGCAGAGGTGGATATTCGGTGTCAACTTCCATAGGAGCTGCCGGAGGTGGCTCAGATTGCACTGGGGCTGTGGGCACAGCAGATGCCGCCTCAGGGACACTTGGATATAGTAAGGAAGGTTCAAAAGCCGTGATAACAGGGCAGGTTATGGGGGCTCCTGCAAATGCCTGTGTGGCCCCATCAGCAGCTGCCCACTTCACTTTCATATCTTGCAAGGTCACGTAAACTTATTTCCATGCAGTGGCCAAAGAACGGGCTTCTTTATTCCTGTTGCTAATGGCGTCCCACAGGCAGTCACCCACTCCCTTCCAAGTTTCTGGATTAAAAGCTGTATTTGGCTCGGGTGCACAGCCGTTTTACTGGCACCATAGCAACAATCATCTCAATGTGGACTCCTCATATTTCACTTCTCTCATAGAAAGGATTTTTAACAGTAACCTGACTGTGGCCTCTTCTTCTGCAGAAACTTTCTGCCCCATAGCCGCACCAGCGGCTCACCTCAAGGGTGTCCCGTCGTGACGTAGTTTGATAAATCCTGGAGCTCCTTTGCTCCCCTGGCTCACAGTCCAGCTGCGCCAGCATCTCCAGCTGGTCTTCTCCGTTGGGGTGTCTCCTCCACTTCTTTTTGAAGTGTCACGTCTGGGGTCACCATCTGCGGAGAGAAACAATGGACTCTACATGATTCAACATGAATCAGTCAGAAGCCATTTTACTGATGAACTACTGTCCCTAATATACGATTCTTGCTTTCCCTACATACGATCATGCATAATTATTATTGGTTAAGGCCTATTTTCACACTCTACTTTATGCTTTATGATTGGCTCTTGTATGTGTGTCACATCGTCCATCATGTATGTCACAACTGTCCTTCAGTTTGCATTTTCTTATCCTTTTCTTCCTTTGTTTGCTCCTCGTTCATATCCTCCCCAATGCTGCTTGTTCCTTTCTCACAACCTCCCCATGGATTTTTTCCCCTGTGTACGTGCTTAAGTCCTTCCGTCTTACATGCTCTGGTTCTTCTATTTTATGACTGGTTCACAATATGTCAATTTTCTAGTAAAAACATGGTTTCCACATGAGGTGCTCCGGCTGTTCTTTGACAGTGTAAGACTGTACCCTCTATCATGGTGCTGCGAGCTGCCAGGAATCTTTGTGCCCTGTGGATTTTCAGGCCCCTGCCCAGGTGGGCCTGGAACAGACAGTGCTGAGGTCTTGCCCACTTCCTTTCCACAAGGACACCAGCCATGTGCAACTTCTCTCCATTTTCCTCTTTCGAGAGATGATGGTCTACATAGAGACAGAGGGAAAAAAGTCCCTGCAGATGTGTGTGCGCCAGAGTCTGCTCCCAGTCTTCTACCACCTGTATGATGAGAACCAGCATGTGGCAGAGGTGAGGATTCCTGGTGTCCCCAGGGAGGTGGCTCAGCTGCCTCCTTCCCTGGCGACTCACAGACTGCAGCTCTCCAGCCTCCTCCCGGCTTTGCCTACAGGGACACAGATCCTGTGCCCTGGGCTGTGGTACCATCTCCTGGTCTCTGCTGCTCTCTAGGCCTCTCTGGAAACCCTGCTTCAAGCGACCAAGTTTCTGAAGAAGAGGAAGTTCAGGCAACTGCTGGAGAGGAGCAGCCATGGAGGTGTAGCGAGTGCCTGGTAAGGATGGTTCCAAAACCCAAAACACAGCCTGAACACCCCTCTGCTCCCAACACCCAAAGCGTGTGGGGCTGGCAGCTGTGCCCCTGCCCACTCCTGGACCCATTGCCACCAGCCTGTGCCCCACATGCTGCTCCCTCCTGTCGGCCTGTGGGCCCACAAACTCTTCCAGACTCCTTCCCCCACAATCCAGGGTGCCAATGAGCCCTGGCCAAGCTGTGCTTTGGCAGCAGAATAGTACCAAGGCTCACTATGGAGTACCCAGCCCTTTGCTCCCTTCAAGCTCCGGCACCAGCCAGCTGCTGGAATGTCCGAGCAAGAGAGCCCAGTCCTGGGCACAGGGACCAGCTGGCCAAGGCAGAGAGTCTGCACCAGCCCCTCCCTTCCTGCCCTTGCACTGTCTCCAGCTGGCAGAGGACAGAAGCACAACAGACGAGTACCGGCGCCAGTCCCTGACATACCTGCAGAGCTCACAGGAGTCCATGCGAGAGACGGCCATCAAGTTCATCAGTGAGCCACAACCCCTGGGCCCCTCCTGTCACAGCGCAGCTTTGCCCCAGCCCTGGCTACTGCACTGGCAACAGGATTTAGCCCGGTAACTGTGGAGCCTTGACTCCCCAGTTCAGGGCCATAGTCCCTTGGGGCCGCTGCCACCTTCTCTCACCCCGGGGTTTCACAATCTTGGAAGGTCCCAGGCTCAGCCCTGCCAGGGGAGGAGGGTGTGTGGTTGGGCTGGCAGCACTGCTGTGGGGGAGCTGAGTCACTGGGGCCATGACAGGCTCTGTGTTCCCAGGGCTCATCGGGCAGCACATGAGGGGACAACAGCAGGAAGAGTTCCAGATCATCTGGGAGGGTGAGTGAGGGCAGCGGGGTGTCAACTGGGGCTGAGCAGGGAGGGGTAGGGAAATCAGTCCAAAAAGAAAAGGTGAACCTCAGCTTGCAAGTCACAGTGCCAGTCTTTCAGCTGTCGTTTATGCAGTATGCGCAAAAAACTTTTCAACATATTTGCAAAAAAATCTATTAGTTCTTTCTATATCTGTCCAGAATCTGACTCTCCTCTCTTTTTATTTTGATTGGAGATCAAAACACGATTCTTTTCTGGACAGGGAAGTAAGAACCAGCTGCAAATACAGGCTACAGGTGTGAATCTATACTGCAGGAACTGAGCTGGAGCTCAGAATTAGAGGCAAGAAGTGGTGCTGTGGCAAATGTGAACAATTAGTGCTAATGCAGGAACCTTTTGCAATGCCCTACCAGCCCATGGTTCACATTGCTATAAACTCTCTATCTGGTGTTACAAAGAGTGTAGAAAAGCTGACTATAAGTAAAAAAATAGCCATAATGCTCATTTTGTTAATAGGGTGAACGATGACTATCTAATATTACAGACCTCATAGAACTGAGTATTCCGATTTCCACTTAGTACATGGTGGCAGTTTTACTTTGAAATCAACAGGTCTGTATAAATCAAGGTATCAATACAAATTAATTTGCTCTTTGATCTAACTAAAAATGTCTCATTGTCTGATAAGTTTAGTAGAAGTTTGCAAGGTCAGCAATCCACTGATTACTTTTTCATTTTTTCTTTAGTGTCTGTTCTGCAGGAAAGGTTTTAGACAGTAATCAGTTTGGGTGTAATTAAAATACCAGTACATTTCATATAGCCCTTTTGGTATCAGAACAAAGCCATAAGACTGCAGAGCCTTTTAAAATACCTTTTAAAATAAATTCTTAATTCAACAGCCTGAATAGGACTCAGATTAAAATCTCTATCAAACCTCAACTCCATTGGAAGATTCCCTTCCTTGTCACCCTGTGAATAAGCTCTACGTTCACTTTCTGAATTCTCCCTTGTTTTTTCAAGATGGAAAGTCCTTTTATGGTGGTTTTGTTATGGCTGGGAATTGGGGAAGGGTCTCCCCTTCCCTCATCAACTCCACACTGCCGTGCCTTTGGAATACAGCCCACTGGCCGTTTTTTGCATAGCCATGGTGCTTCTACATGAGGCAGAAAGTTCAGCTGCATTTCCAGCCAAAAGCCTACAAGGAGTGGGGCAGCCAGAGCATCCTGTGCAGATACAGGCCTGCAGCTGTGACTTGAGAGGGTTTTGGTTTGTGCCCAGAGCAGCGGGTGCGTCTCCTCTGTGACTGTCCCCCTTCCCAGGTGCCCACGGATAGTAGGTACGAGGTTCTGCAGGGGGAATGGAACAGGGTGGGGATGTCTGCTGGCAATAGAGTGCAGCAGAGAGCAAACAGTGCAGGATGTTCCTGGAGTGTGGGACAGAGAACTTCTGACCCAGCTGGTGACTGAGCCAGTGAGGGAAGGCATTGCTGGACCTGCTGTTTGTGAAGAGAGAAGGGCTGGTGGGTGACAGGAGGTTTGGAGGTGGCCTTGGGCTCGGTGATCATGAAATGCTTGTGTTTGATTGCCAGAGAAGGAAGGAGAGGTGTTGGGAAAATATTTACCTGTAACAAATTGTGAATTCCTTAAGCTTTAACAGACAGTGCTTAGTCCTGTATTCCCCCACACCAGTGATTAATGTGTGCAAGTGGATTACTTAGCCTTGAGAATAAAGAGAGTGGGCCTGCTAAGAAGACAGCTGCAATGCATTCAAGGGGAAGAAAGTGGTTTTAGGAGGCTCTTGAGCATGGAAGGAGAATTTGCAGAATGGGGTGTTGCCCGAAAAACCACCAGAGACCCTTAAGAGACCCCTACACTCCATGTCAGTAATTTTGGGGAAGTGATTTAATTATGTCAAATACTTTGTGGGAATGTTCAGCCTGTGAGTTTGAGCAAAGTAATGAATATGTCTTAGTTCCGTGGATCCAAACTAGTAGGTGAGATTGCTGGGTGTGCACGTGTCAGCAAAGCGATTCCTCACGCACTCAGTGCTGAAATAAAGTAATGCCTCCTTTCTAATGCTGAGCTGGCAGCGGGGATCGGGGCCTGCTTAGTAACTTCAATTTTGGTAATTTCTACTGAAGAATAAAGAAAGCTCGAAATGAAACCTTTTCCAGCTGTTTCCATCTGGTTTACCTTTTTTGGGGGCCAAAGCTCTGTGCCCTAGGTGGCCTGGGTGTGTGCAGAGAAATGCAGCTCCCACAAAGCCCTTGGTTTTCCCACAAGTTGTCATTACTCGTTCCCAAGTGCGCCCAGCTCTGGCAGGAGAGAGACAGTCCACGGTGCAGTGGGTGCCGGGCCCTCCCAGCCGGGGCTCTCTGGCACAGAGCAGCAGCAGCGCCAGCACCTTTCAACCCACTCCTGCCTTGGCTTCACCGGGGAGCCAGAAGCCCCTGGAAATCAGCACTGCCAGTCACGTTCCCAGCTTGAAACAGCTCCTGCTGGCAGGCAAATCCTGCCAGTTCTGCTTCCAAAGAGGAATAAAGGCAGAGGTAGAGATGTACATACAGAGGAGCCCAGGGCATGTCCAATAAATGTGCAAATATGTGGGGCGATTTGTTAGGAATTATTACAGCTGTTATGCCAATACTGCCTTCTCTCCTGGTTCTATGCAAGGCTTTGGGCCATTTTCTTGGCCTGGTTTCCTTTGCTTTGGTCCCATCTCAGTGTTCACTTGGGGTACAGGCAGTAGGTGCTTGGGGCGCTCTTTGAGTAACTCTTGGACCCCTTGAACAACAGGGTTTGGCCCAGGAGGGGGTTTGTGTTGCTTTGTGACAGAGGAGAACTTCCCAGGCTATTTGGTGTCTGCTGTAGGGAAGCTTGGGTTGCTTTGCATAAATTCACAGACCAATGCAGAGAAGCTGCTTTGTGATGTCAGGGCACGGTTGCCCCATCGTGGTGGTGTCATCAGAAGGTTGCCTTGGGGCACGGAAGGCCTCAGTGTCAGAGCAGCTCTTGGGCTTGCTCAGAGCAGGAGCATCCTCTTGGTTTGAGGCCTTGTCAGGGGCCAGTTGCACCCTGACAAGATCCTTGCATTTTCTTGTGTTAGAGCACAGTCTGCAAACTTGCACAGCAGTGCTAAAACCATGGAGACACTCGCTGCTGCAGTTTGCACTGTGTATGGCATTGGTTATTCTGGATATTACCTGACTAACCTGGCACATAAGTAGAGGTTTTTCCTGGGTGTAGCATAATCTGGCTTTTGTATATCTTCATGCTCTTTCTCAGTTGATTTTCAAACAAAAAGACCATTAGGATGCTGTTGGGGTTTAGGATTTTAGCCTGTTTTTTTTCTTTTAAAGAATTTCACCCATACTAGTTGCCAGGGGACAAACCGCTGGGTACTTAAAAGAAACAAAAGACCTGGCCACAGGGGCGGGGTCGGACTGGCCACCCTTTTGTCACCTAGGGGGTTGAGACACCTGGGGGCTGCCTGGATGCTCAGCGTTCAGTCTGGGAGCTGCCTGCCTTCGGTGTGGACGTCTCGGACAGCACGGCAAGTTTCTGCTTCTTCGGCTGTTCGCTTTCTACAGACAAATCCTGGGATTTCTAAGCCTGCTCTTCTCCCTGTCCCGTCTGGGAACGGAGCTGTTGCCGTCTGGCTCCGCCGCCGCTCGGAGCTTTTGCTACTCTGTAGCTCCTACGCTCTGCCGACTGAGAGACCCCCTAGGTTTCCCTGCTGCAGCTGCGCAGTTTGATACATCTCACTGCCACCCGGGATCTGCGCTTGCCCCTGCTGTTCCAGCCTGCTGTTCCTGAGGATCCAGTCAGACGCCCAGGAGTTTGTGAGGTTTTTTTTTCATCCATCCCTTCCCGGGACCCCACGCCGCCATTCCCGGTGCTGCCTGAGCTTGCTCCGGAGCGCCCCCTGCAGCCGCGGGGGAACCATCGCACCCGCCCTGCTCACCGGGAGCCGCACCGGAGGAACTGCAGCCAGGGGAAAGTGCCTGAGGCCAAGAGAGGCTGCACTGGGTTTGTGCTACGGCTTGCTGTGACTGCCACAGCTATTGTTGTTTGTTTGTGTTGTTATACATATATACTTATTAGTAAAGAACTGTTATTCCTATCCCTCATATCTTTGCCTGGAAGCCCCTTATTTTCAAAATCTATAATAATTCGGAGGGAAAGGGGTTGCATTTTCCATTTCAGGGGAGGCTCCTGCCTTTCCTGTCTGACACCTGTCTTTCAAACCAAGACAGATGCCACTGGTTTGGTAAAGCTCCTGTCAACACGTTCAGCTAAAAAGGGGGTGTCTGTAAGCAGGGAGGTGCGGGCATCATTTGCAAGGGAACATGCAGGGGTTCCCTTCCCTCCACGGGAGAGTCTGTGGCAGCAGAGTCTCTTATTTCCTGACTCTGCTAGGTCAAGCAGGAAAACTTGGAAAATGCAGACTGGGAGACCTTCTCAGAAGGCCTTCTAAAGACTTTGTGGTTCTCCCTAGAATTTAGGGAAAGCTTCTTTTATTCTAAATTTTGTCATTAAAAGATTTGACTGTCTAATCCAACCCTTTACTGGGTGCTAAAATAGCGATTCTTTTTGCAATGAAGTGCAAACTCCAAAACAGTGAGTGTCTGCTCCTGAATCCAGGAGCTGCTCCTGGGCTGTTTCACAATAGAACTGCCACAGCTCAGGGGGATTTGGGGGAAGCTTTTCTGGGCAACTCTTTTCAGCAACTTAATGGGAATTGGTGCATGCAACTTATTTAAAAAATAAAGTACCCAAAAGAGAACAAAAGCTGCTTTAACTGTTGGGTAGAACAGAAGCATTGAGTGTGAAAGAACAATCTGCATTTTCTTGATCAAGTTTGTATTTGTCTACTGGCAAAACAAGCCAAAGTGTAAGCACAACCAAGAATATTGTCCTGTTTTCTTACTGGCTGTGTGAAAGAATTGTGTCTGCTGGAGGGATGTTGTGAAAGGAAAATACTCTCTGTTTGGGTTGATTTGTTCTGCAGGATTCACCAGCACAGGCAGTTTTCTCACAGGACCTTGTTCCTTTTCCCTTGCCCACTGCAGGTCACCTGACCCGTGTATTCAGAGGTGCCGATCCTGAGGTGAGTGAGAAAGGAACCTTTGATGTTCCTGGTGTTTAAGAATTGTGGAGCAAGCTGTGAGCTTGGCCTGGGGCAGTAAAGTAAAGAGGGCAGGCTGGGTAGGCTGAGAGAAAATCCATTTCCATGTCTGCAGCAGCAATAGCAAAGGCATCGCCGTGCAGTACCTAATTTTGCATTTCAGAGCTTTTAAAGAGCTAAAAGCCCAGTTTTGCAGAGAGAAAGGTGCTTGCTGAGAGTAGCCAAGGTGGAATATCTAATTCAGAGCAATATGCAGTACTGTTGAATTAGCCCATTTTACTTTAGTTGGAGGGACTTGGAATCCCATTGCTACCAATGGTTAGGATTTCTCCTTAGCAGAGCTGCTTGTAGAGCAGAATAGAAATAAGGTTATAAATGATAGGTGACTGCCTGTCCCTCATGCTACTGCCTGTCCACAGAGCACAGAACCAACTGCAGGCTCTCCTCTGGCTCCCTCTGCTCCTGGAGAAGAGGCCAAAGACGAGCAAAATGTCCAGAAGCCTTCAGCTGTGGTCACACCACAGCCTGAACATTCCAAGCCAGTAAGTGCTAGTTCTGGTTGGTGCTGTCTTTAGAGGAAATCAGAGCTGCAAGTTTCTGACTGGCCAGCACTTGTTGTTGGTGGCTGAGGATGCTGAATGCTGGAGTCCTGCCAGCACCTAGCGATTCCCCCCAGGCAGTGACAACTGGAACATGGGCTTTGAGCTGTCATGTTTTTGGTGGCTGAGGATGCTGAATGCTGGAGTCCTGCCAGCACCTAGCGATTCCCCCCAGGCAGTGACAACTGGAACATGGGCTTTGAGCTGTCAAGTTTAGGCCTCAGCTTGCTGGGATTCTGATAGGAGCCAGCCTGAATCATGAAGGCTCCCCTGTCCCCAGAGGAGGGAGTGGTCCAAAGACACCCCTCTCAGCCTTGCTGGACATGTAGGGGACATGGTGGCCTGGAGAGACTTGTCCCACCCCACAGGCTGGCCAAGTAGCTGCAGGCATAAAAAATGTTGATTTAACCAGACAAGCTCTTTGGGGTGGCTTGTCCCCACGAGCTTCTTGGCTGGGCCTACCTTAGAGTATTTCAGAGAGATACTGGGCATGGGGAGTTGCTGCTTGAAGTGTAAGGGACAGACGGACGGAAGAGCTACGCGATGTGACGGGAAGCAGGGACAGCATGGAATCTCCCTCCCCCTTCATCCCACTGATAAGCATCACCTTAGGAATGTAGTCCTCCTAACTCCAGTAGTTTTCCACTCCTTGCTAACCCTGGCCATCCCACAATTCCCCTTTCCTGACTAGAGAAACCCCTAGACTATATAACCTCATGAGATAAGATAATAAACGCCATTTGACCATCCACCACATTGGTGTCTGTGTGTCCTGGCCCGAGTGGCAACGGGATAGGCCGTGCTGCCATGCTGATACCTTTGAACCCGGTCGCCATGCCTTCATAGCAGAGGGAGACATTATATGGTGCCGAAAAACCCGGGAAAAAAGGAGGAAAAAGGAAGAAGAAAAGCTTGGGCAGCGGGGATCACCTGGACAAAATCAGTGGCCGAGGCAATGAAGTTGCTCTCAGGCGGGGAGGACGCTCCCAAGAGGACCCACGGTCACCATGGAAGCATTAGCAAAGGTCGTGAGTTCACTCTATAAACAATGGGGAATTAGGTGTAAGCTGAAAGATTTTTATCTTGCTATTGCGAAACTCCTAGAGCTTGGGGCGATTGAACGCCCCGTAGAAATTTTGCACCCGGAGGTGTGGGAGAAATGTACTAACGTTCTAGCGGAATATACAAAATCCTCAGGCAGCAGTAAAAGCCTCAAAGCGTGGGGAAAAGTAGAAACGGCTTTACGCCAAGCGATGGAGGAACAAGAGACCTGGAGTGCCGCGCGCGCATGTTTATTAGCTACCCCTAAGCTAGGGGTGGGGGCAGTGACACAGACTGGCCCCGAGTACGGTCCATCAGAAAACGGGGATTTACGGGGACCGGGCACGTTTCCCTCCTCCCCGAACCCGAATCCAAACGCCCTGGGGCCCCCAGAGAACCTCCCGACCCTTCCGCTGAGCCCGCCGGGTCCACCCCACCCGGCGGGTCCACCCCACCCCGCGGAACCTTCCCAAACGTCCGCGGTTTCCTCATCCGTCTCTCTGCTGCCGGCCAGCGAATCCATGCTGGAGGCGCAGCAATATGCGAGATCTTTTTGGGAGGAATTAATAAACGAAGCGAGGGAAAACGAGAAAAGAGATAGGGAAGGGGTGAGGGCGGCCACTCCCCCGCCATATGCGGCTCAAAATGGCGCAGGCAAGCAAAGAGATGGGCGGAGCCAGGGTCTGACCGGCGGGAACGAACAAAGAGTGGGGGTGTTGCTGCGCAGGCGTGGGAAGGGGGAGCTGCAAGCGCGCTTGCGCGGGAGAGCAGCAGAGGGCGCATGCCCAGCCAAGAGCCGTGCTCAATGCTGTTTCCATCTAAGGAAGTGACCTCCCCTTGCGGGGGGCAGGGCCAGCCCGCGGGGCGGGATCGGCACCACCCCCAGGGGGAGGAGCGGGGCCGGGGCCGCAAGAAAAACCAGGGAATCCTGGAAGTGCTGTGGCAAACAGGTTCCGGTTTTGAGTCCGACAGCAGCTCCTCCAGCTCTGAGACATCGGAGACTGACGGAGATGCGAGTTCGGAAGAAGTAGAGCAGACACAATTTAAAGCAAAAACAAATAAAGCTATAATTTGCGCCGGAAAGCAACTACAATACAAATTTACTGACTGGGGAAAAATAAAAATAGCATGTGCCGAGTGGGCCCCCTCGGCGACAGTCCATGCCTTCCCTGTGAGAGTCACTGGGCAAGACGGAAACCAGCAACAGAAGTTTACAATCCCATTAATCCTAAAGACATACAAACAATAGTCAAAGCGATTTCAGAAAAAGGGATGGACTCTGCCATTGTCTCCACTCTCATAGATGGTCTCTTTTGCAATGATAACCTGCTCCCCTTTGACATTATACAAATAGGTCGCATGATTTTTGATGGGGCTGGTATGATAGTTTTCAAACAGGAATGGAGAGACCAATGTATTAATCTTTCGGTTCAGTCTTCTGGAGCAGGGCAACCACTACATGGTTCAAGCCTGTCTAGACTGACAGGAAGACACTATGACATAACTACACCTCAACAACAAGCTGCTCAATTACGGGCTGAGGAAATCAGAGCCACAACCCGAGCTGCAAGGGAAGCAATAAGAGCTGCTTCCCGTGTGGTTGCCAGACTTTCTCCGTGGTCCACCATAAAACAAACAGAGAGTGAAAGCTTCACGCAGTTTGTAGACCGCCTACAGGCGGCGGTAGACGCATCTACACTGCCTGCGGCGGCAAAAGGCCCAGTCATGATGGACTGTTTGAGACAACAGAGTAATACCAGAACCAAGGAAATTCTGCGCTCCGTTCCAATTGGAGCCAGCCTGGCTGATATGATTAAACACGTCGTTAGGGAGGAACAACTGACTCCCTTTCAGGCGGTCGTACGTGATCTAACCAATGCAATGGCATGCTTTAAATGTGGTCAGACAGGCCACATCGCAACGGGCTGTCCCCAGAAATCACAGCCTCCCCCGGCGGTGCCTCTATCTCAAGCACGCGCGAGAGGACCCTGTTGGGGCTGCGGGAAGAAGGGACACTTCGCTAGGGAATGCAGGTCCCGATCCCAGGGAAACGGAAGAGGGAGGGGGCGTGTGGGCCGCACTCAGCCTCCTCCCGCTGCGAATGCAACGTGGCCCATCTATGCCAACCCCCAGTGGGGTGGGGGGCCCTTATTCCCCATGCCCCCGCAGGAGACAGCCAGTCTTGCACCCACACAAACGGTGCAATTGCAGAGTTTCACAGCACCGCCAGCAGCACTCTCGCATCCACCACAGCCACAAGCCACGATTGTGCCGCAGGGCCAGCAGGGGGCGCCCCAGGGCAGAGTCCCTGGGTGGCCCTGGCCATGAAAATAGGGAAGGAGCCTCTGACAGTGTGGGGGATATGCCGCCTCTATGGCAGCCAGGATCCCCACACCATAGGGCTTCAGTTTTGGGCAGACACGGGCTCAGATTGCACGGTCATTCCCCAGGCGCATTGGCCACAACACTGGCAATTTAAAGAAGTCCCCCCAGTGAATGGTGTGGGAGGACCGTCCCGGGCGTGGAAAAGCACCCAGTTAGTAGCTATAACACTTCACACAAAAAGGGGACCAGAACAGACAGTGGCAATCTACCCTTACATTCTACAGAACTCTCCACCTTTGATAGGAAGGGATGTCCTTGCTCTGCGGGGAGTTAAAATGACAAATTTATCATGAGGGCCACTGCAATTCATCCACCGCTGCCAATTAAATTGACTTGGAAATCATCAGAAATCCTCTGTGTGGAGCAGTGGCCTCTGTCAGAGCGTCGAATGGCAGCTTTGCTAGAAACAGTTGACCGTGAGCTACAAAAGGGTCACATAGAACCCTCTGTCAGCCCTTGGAACACCCCTGTATTTGTAATCCCCAAAAAGTCTGGAGAAAGCTACCGCCTCATCCACGACCTGAGGGAAGTGAACAAGGCAGCCAAACCCATGGGCCCAGTTCAGACACTGCTGCCCATGAACTCAGCCATCCCAGAAGGACAGCCATGTGCAGTGCTGGACATCAAAGACTGTTTCTTTTCGATACCCTTGCACCCTGAGGACAAGGAACGTTTCGCTTTTTCTGTCGTGTCCCCAAATGGCAGCAGACCCAACCTTTGCTTTCAGTGGAAAGTGCTGCCACAGGGCTTTGTACATAGCCCGACCATATGCCAGATCACCATGGACAAGGCACTGACGCCAGTCCGACGTTCCTATCCTGATGCAACTATCATCCAATACATGGATGACATCCTCGTCGCTGCACCATCAGCGAGCCAAGTGGATCACTTAGTGTCTAGTGTCCACAATCACAGAAATTCTCCAGGCAAACGGCTTCGAGATCGCGAGCGCAAAGATCAAGAAAGGACCCTGCGTGACCTTCCTGGGAGTGGGAATCACAAATTCCTATGTGACACCCCCCAAGGTGAAGGTCCGCCGAGACATCAAGACACTTCATGACGTGCAGCGCCTCGTGGGATCTCTGCAGTGGCTCTACAACATCGTGCTGATCCCTCCTGAGGTCATGGACCCTCTATATGACCTCCTGAAAGGAAAGCACCCCTGGGAGCCCAAACAACTGACGCCACAAGCAGCGAGTTCCCTTGATTTCATCGAGCATCAGATGTCCACTGGCACTCTGGCCAGGTGGAACCCGAGCATGTCACTTGATCTATACGTCCACTTCACACCGAAGGGAGGAGTGGGTGCACTGGCTCAAGGACCTTCAGATAAGTCCCGGCCGATCCAATGGATAGTCCTTGGAAAACTGGCTCGTGCTTTCTCCCCAGGAATCGAATGCATCGCTAACCTCATCATGAAGGGCAGAAAACTTGCCTTGAGGCACCTGGGAACTGAGCCAACAAGAATCCACCTCCCCTTCCGCAAGCAGCCAATCACAGAATCAACCACGATACCGGAGTACCTAGCCCTTGCTCTCACAGGCTTCGGAGGAGAAGTCTCCTACGCCGCCAGACCACCTTGGACTCAGCTACTGGACATTGTGGACATAGACATGCCACCAAAAGTCACAGACCGCCCACTGCCGGACCGACGGTCTTCACAGATGCTTCTTCCACAACTTCTACCGCAGCGGCGGTGTGGCAGGTGGGAGAACAGTGGCATTGCATCAAGGCATGTGATCCCACATTGTCTGTGCAACAACTAGAAGCAGCACCAGTGGTCTTGGTGTGTGGACTCTTCCAGGAGGAACACCTCAACATCGTAACGGACTCTATATTCGTGGCAAGGCTCTGCCTAGCCATGTCAGGACCAGGTGTGTCAACATCTGCAGCAGCCCTAATGCTGGAAGAAGCACTCTCCTCGTGACAGGGCACGGTGTCTGTCATTCACGTCAACAGCCACAATCCAATTAAAGGTTACTTCCAGACCGGCAACGACAAGGCAGATGCCGCAGCAAAGGGAGTGTGGACATTGCAAAAAGCTCGTCAATTGCATGAATCACTCCACATCGGAGCCAAAGCGCTAGCGAAGAGATGCGGGATCTCGGCAGCGGACGCAAAACATGTAGTGGCCACCTGCCCTCATTGCCAGAAGTCACCCCTATGGTCCAGTGGGATCAACCCGAGAGGTCTCAAGCCCTCAGAGATCTGGCAGTCAGACTTCACTTTATGCCAACTGCTGAAGCCTCGAGCATGGCTTGCAGTGACAGTGGACACTTATAGCGGGATAATTGTGGCCACACAACACCCCAAAACTAACTCTAAAGCCACAATTCAGCACTGGCTGACAGCCATGGCATGGCTCGGCATTCCCAAACAAATTAAAACTGACAATGGTTCCAATTTTACCTCCAAACCAGTGCAAGAATTCGCCTCGAAATGGGATATCACTTTGGTGCAAGGTATCTCGTATAACAGCACTGGGCAGGCCATTGTTGAGCGAGCAAATCAGACCCTAAAAACCAAGTTAGAAGTACTAGCAAAAGCAGAAGGCTTTGAAAATTCCATTCCCTCAGGGGACCAGGCGCGTATACTAGCAACTGCTTTGCTAGCACTGAATCAATTCTGCAGGGGCGATGAAATAAACAGTCCTGCTCAAAAACATTGGGCCACCCGAGCACTAGAGGAGGGCCCAAAGGTTATAATTAAAAATGAGCTAGGCGAATGGGAACGGGGCTGGAGGTTGGTGCTTACGGGGCGAGGGTACGCAGCTGTTAAAAAGGAAGGCAGAATCAGGTGGTGTCCACTGAAATCAATAAAGCCAGACCTTCAAAAGGAGCAGAATGAAGCTAATGAAAACTGTGAGTTTCTGTTTGCAGGACATGCTCGTGGGACGCCCCCGTAATGCGTACACCCCTGTTCCAGAAGAAAGTGACAGACCTCCAAGCCGTCAAGCAGCACCAAAGAGTTCTGTACCGGTGAGACCCAGATGTCAACAGTGTTTTTGTGTGATTTTGCTGTTGGGGCTTGTTGCCAGAGGACAAGCCAGTCCAAACCATTACTCTCATCAGCCATTCAGGTGGGTCATGCAACACCTATCAAATGACAAGGTGCTCAGAGAAACCACCACACCAAACACCCCATCTTTTGTGATCCGCGTTACTGATCTATTCCTGGAAAACCAAAAATAAACCCCTATTCCCCTCATGTTACACATATGCATCTATCCTATTGGTGCCCAGCCTCAAACCCAGGAAAGAAGTACTGCAATTATCCGGGGTGGGGGTATTGTGGATACTGGGGCTGTGAAACCATTGTTACAGATGCCAGACCATCAGGACCTGGGTGGGAACCTCAAGACCCGATGAATTTTTACAATTCACCTGGGCACCCACCGGCTGTAAACAACCTGCCATCCTCCAAGAAAAGTTCTATCGAAACCATCATAAATTCCTTAAATCTCGGAGGTGCACTGACTATAACATGACCGTTTTGCAGCCAAATCACCCTAGTTGGGCCACAGGCAGGACGTGGACAGTAGTCATTCAAGGGTCAAAAGAGTGGGTGAATGTGCGAATTATCAAGCTTCAGCCACGAATTATTAAAGCCCAACAAAGTTATTAAAGATGTGCTGAAAGGGAAAAACACAACCCACTCCAAAGCCTTGCCCACAAAGGTCACTGATACCCTGATCGGTCATGCAGACGCTTCCCAGACAAGTTTAACCGGATCTGACCCAGATCCAGTCTTTCGCGTGTTAGAAGCTACCTTTCTATCCCTGAATGAATCCAACCCGAACCTAACTAATTCCTGCTGGCTTTGCTATGATGTCAAACCTCCCTTTTACGAAGGAGTTGCTTTAGATATCCCTTTCAGCTACTCCACAGCCGACGGCCCTCACCAGTGCAGGTGGGATACTCCCCGCAGAGGAATCACACTGAGTCAAGTCACGGGAAAAAGGCAGATGTTTTGGCAATCCGACCTTAGCAAAGAAAGGCAACATCTGCACCAAGGTTGCCAAGCCCAACAGAAAGAATAAGTGGGTGGTTCCGTCTGCATCTGGGATGTGGGTTTGTCAGCGATCTGGAGTGAGTCCTTGTGTGTCTCTTGCCAAATTCAGTGATTCCACTGACTTTTGTGTTCAAGTTCTAATTGTTCCTAGGGTCATGTACCACTCAGATGAAGAGGTGTACAACCTTTTTGAAAAACCCGGCCGGCTCCACAAAAGAGAACTGATAACAAGGGTAACAATTGCAATGCTCCTTGGCCTGGGAGCAGCCAGAACGGCCACAGGTATCTCAGCTCTTGCGACCCGACACCAAGGACTGTCTCAGCTACAAATGACTATCGATGAGGACTTGCAGAGGATCGAGAAATCCATCTCCTTTCTAGAGAAATCAGTTTCCTCACTCTCAGAAGTGGTTCTGCAGAACAGGCGAGGACTGGACCTCTTGTTCATGCAACAAGGAGGTTTGTGTGCTGCTTTGAAAGAGGAATGCTGTTTTTATGCAGATCACACAGGAGTTGTCAGAGACTCCATGGCAGAACTTCGAGATAGACTGGCTCAGAGACAGAAAGACAGAGAAGCTCAGCAGAGCTGGTTTGAATCCTGGTTCAATCAATCACCATGGCTCACCACACTAATTTCCACCTTGATAGGTCCATTGGCAATGTTGCTTTTAGCTTTTACCTTTGGACCGTGCCTTCTAAACAAACTGGTTTCTTTTATCCAGACCCGTCTGGAACAGGCCAACATTCTGTTTTTAGGCCACCAACAAATGCTGTAAACCAAACTGTAAACACTGTCAGTCGCAAGACTTTTTAACTCGCCTTGCGAAATTTACTCAGGTGTACCAAACCCCTTTTCCCTTGTTAAGTTACTACCTCGTACCTCACTTCAGTGCCTATACCTATGACTACCTCATTCATTTATGATAAGAGGGGGGGAAGTGTAAGGGACAGGCGGACGGAAGAGCTACGCGATGTGACGGAAAGCAGGGACAGCATGGAATCTCCCTCCCCCTTCATCCCACTGATAAGCATCACCTTAGGAATGTAGTCCTCCTAACTCCAGTAGTTTTCCGAAACTCCTTGCTAACCCTGGCCATCCCACAATTCCCCTTTCCTGACTAGACAAGCCCCTAGACTATATAACCTCATGAGATAAGATAATAAAGGCCATTTGACCATCCACCACATTGGTGTCTGTGTGTCCTGGCCTGAGTGGCAACGGGATAGGCCGTGCTGCCGTGCTGATACCTTTGAACCAGGTCGCCATGCCTTCATAGCAGAGGGCAACACTTGAAGTCAGGGATTTTGGTGCCTTTGTTGCCAGGTTGTTCTTTTGCCTCTTCAGGCAGAGCAGTCAGGAGCAGAGCTGACAGGGGCTCTGAGTGTGCTGTTGTTTTGCTTTTGATAAGCTGCAAAGAGATGATTGTGTTGTCCATGGACCTGTGTGGGGCCACTCTTCTTGTGTGTCAAAAGAAACAAACTGTGTAGTTCGGAATGCTTCTTCTGTGGCAAAAACCAGAGGCTGCCTGTTTCTGCTGATACTTTCTGTAGTGAAGTCTGCAGCTCTGAAATCTCCCCTGGAGTCTGGAGTCCGGGGCAAAGGTACAGGTCCTTGTCTGCTGTCTTGTAGTCAGTGCTAAGAACAGGAAAGACATCTTTAAGTTCTGGATGCTGTATTTTAAGACAAATGTGCAACTTTGTGCCTGGGGAGCTGCCTGGGAGGAAAGGACCCAGGGATGCTGGTCCACAGCAGCTGAACATGAGCCAGCGTGTGCCCAGGTGGCCAAGATGGCCAAGGGCATCCAGGCCTGTGTCAGCAATAGTGGGGCAGCAGGAGCAGGGCAGTGTCCGTCCCCCTGTGCTGGGCAGCAGTGAGGCTGCAGCTCGAGTGCTGTGTCCAGTTCTGGGCCCCTGTGAAGAAGAAAGACCTTGAGGGGCTGGAGCGTGTCCAGAGAAGGGCAAGGGAGCTGGGGAAGGGTGTGGAGCACAAGTCCCAAGAGGAGGTGCTGAGGGAGCTTTAGCCTGGAGAAAGGGAGGCTCATGAAGGACCTTCAGCTAAACCTCTATAAATCCCTAGGTGACAGTGCTCATCACAAGGGCTGTTTCCCTGCCAAGCATCCCCTCACTGCATCCAAGTGCTTTAGACACTTGAGTAGGTGATACTTTCACCTTTTTGTTTATTTATTTGTTTGTTTGCTAGAAAAAGAAGCCCTGAGTCATTTCTCTTTCTCCAGCAAGCAAAGGTGCTTTTGCTCAACCTTGCCTGCCCTCTTCTGGCACTGGAAGAGATTCTGATAGAATTTTAGTTTGCAAGGTTGCAGTTCTGGACGATGCAGTATTTTTGCATGAGAACATGTAGTTTGGGGCAGGGATGTTGGTGCAGAAGGAGCTGTTCTGGAGGCAGGCCAGCCTGTAGGACCTTGCACATCACTTTCAGGTTAACAGCACCTGTGCCTTTTGGCAGCCCAGGGGATCAGTATGTGCTGCATTCCGGGTGTGGGAGTTTAGCAGGAAATCAAGGCCCCTGCATTCCAGCTGGTGCTCAAAGATCAGAGCGTCTGGGAGGGGCTCAGCTTAATTTCTGATTGCAGCCACTTTAGCACTGTCAGACCGGTTGAGTCCAGGAGAAGAACTTGGCCAAGCACAGATGGACAAAGAGTGCAGTTCCCAGTGCAATGCCCTGGGTCTGATCACATTCCATAAGGACCTTCATGCTTCAGGTTCCCCAAGAGTGTGGTTTATTGAAGCAACAGGAGAGCAAGTTCAGGATTGCCACTGATCAGGGTACTGGTTACTGAGTGTTGATACGTGTAGCGATGGAAAGTATAGGAAGAGAGAGATGATAATAGTGAGATAGATCGATCGATCGATCTATCTATCTGAAGCTTCCTGGCTCTGCTCCAAGGCAATTGGAGATGCAAAGCTCACCTAAAGGCATCCCTTCAGGAGAGGAGGAGAGACACGTTCCATTGCCTGATCCTGAGCAGGCAGAGATGTTTCTCCCTCCAGAGATGGTTGTTTTTCCCCTCGCAGAGGTGTTTTCCTCCTCCAGCGTTTTTTGCCCTGAAGCCCTCTGTTTGTCCTTTAAAGTCTGGCCTGTCCTAAGGGGATGGAACAATCCCATGCTCTAGGTGGTGTTTGGGGACTCTGGTCACACATGCATTACATGGTTTCCTTCACTGCCATCCCAAAGGATTTGTATGTTAATTTGTTAATGGGGCTTAATGAGGGTCTCTGGTACAGCCAGTCAGAATTCTCAGTTGACAAAAGAGGGACAATACACACTTTGGTCCTCCTCCATATACTGAGGTGGCCATAGAGGCTCTCTGACCTCCATCAGAGGGTCTTTGTGCGCATCCTTATCTCCTGAATAGTCCAGAATTTGTAACAAGAGTGTAGATTTCAGAAAGGCAGGAATGGTGGTGCAGGCCTGAAGAGAACATGAACTGCAGAAGTGTCCCTCACAAGGAGCGAGCTCACACAGGAAGCCACCTGCAGAGCCGGGATGGGGCTGTGGGACAGGGCTGGGTGTCAGTCACTACTGAAAGACAAACAGGGCATGGCAGAAGAGAAGGGAGCTCCTCAGCAGACCCTTGAGAAATGCCACACATTCCCTGTCAGCTGCCTAAGAGTCTGTTGGAGCTTCAGTCCCAGATGGACCCTGATTGCACTGCCGGTGTCACTTTGGAATCTGTGCCTCCTCATGGGCAGAGAATGACCCAGGAGAGCAGCAGCACAGTGCTTTGGGAATGTGTGAGCCCATCAGTCTTTGAGTGGTGCCCCACATATGTTTTATGGGAAGTTGAAACCCATCTTCTCTTGCTTTCTGTGCAGGTCCTTCTAGAGAAAGAGCATGAGCAGATTGCTCTACCAGAGATACCGTGCCAGACTCGGGGAGAGCTGTTCCCAGCCCGAGAGCAGCTGGAGCACCTCAGGCAGCAGGATGAAGAGCCACGAGAGAATGGCCAGGTAAGCCTGACTAGCCAGGTGACAGAGTGAAGGGCAGGAACAGGGGCATAAAACAGAGCTCTTGGGACTGAGGAGGCCAGGAGTCCCACAGGCACTGAAAGCACAGAGCCTTGTAATCTGCAGAGACCAGCCTGAGAGACCTGGATGGGAGGCTTCCAATGGAAGCAGAGCTGGGTAGGGAAGCAGAAAGAAGTGGCTGAATGAATGTGATTTTGAGGCTGAAAGAGGAAAAAGCTGAGCCTGATGGCAGCTCCCAGTCACTTGCTCTGCATTTGTGTGCACAGGAGGCAGAGCTGCCCGAAGCCCAGAATGAGATCAGGGCATTGAAGAGGAGGAACAAGGAAGACATCAGAAGAATTCAAGAGCACTGGAATCTCCATCGGCAGAGGGGCGATCTAAAAAACCAGGTAAGTGTAAGAGTGGCAGCCACTCCACTCATGAAACTCTCTCTTGCTTGTTCTTCACAGAAAGTGAAGGAGAACCTGCAGGCAGAGCTGCAGACAAATGAGGCTAGGATCAAGGCAAGGGAGGAGAGGCTGGAGGAAGGAATGAAAATCATCTAAGAGATTAATCACCTGCTTCAGGAGAAGGAGGTCCTTCAAAAGCAAGTGAGTGCAACAGCAATAGCCACTCCAGTCACCAAACCGGTGGTTTCTGCCCTTCTTGCCTTTCCTCTGCAGAGCAGCAGGTGGGTGGGGTGATGCCTCTGAGTGCCATCCTGCTGTGGTCTCTATCACAGCCACTCTGAAGGATACGTCCTGGGCTGCTGAATCTCAGCTGCTGCCCTGGACAGTGGGACCAGTCCTTTGGCCTGTTGGCTGGCAGTCATCCAAATAGATTTCTGCTAGCCTATTCCTGCTCTCCTTGTTTCTTGAGGTGTTTTTGCAGGTCAGCTTGGTGACTCAGATAGATTTTGAATTCTGTATCCCTTGTGAATCTGGTTCTTTCCCTTTCCTCACAGTCTGTGACCCACAGCTGACAAAGACAAGCTGTAGTGTCTGACTGCTTTGTTCTGTTTGACTTGAGGTGGAAGTGCTGACATCTCACCTGGCAGCCTGCAAAGACTTCCAGCAAGTGATTGGCCACAAAGAACCCCAAGGTTGGCGTGGGGCATAGGAAGTGTCCCAACCAGAGGTGCTGCAGGTTGAGCACGTCCTGAAGATGGTGGAGGAAAAGAGGACTCAATGGGAGGAGGTAGAACATTAAGACAAGGAGGTGCAAGTGTGTCTGCAGCCGTTGGAAGGGGAAAGGAGACCTTGGGAGGAAGTGGAGCAGTCATTGTGGCAGTCATCCTTCAGAAAGTCCATGAAAATGGTGTTGGAACCCAAGGCACGCCTCTGGCTGCCCTGGAAGGTCAGGTGCCTCGGCACGGGGGTCCCGGACCCTGGCAAAAAGCCCAGAATGACACCATCTTTGACCTCAGTCCATGGGAAAGATTGCCGACACAGCGCGAGGTATTGCAAAACAAGAGAAGTTAAAAATGAGTAGTAGTTTAGTATTTTACAAGGTAAAAAGTAGATTTTAGGACTTCTAATATGAGGATGAATGGTCTAAGATGGAGGATTTTGGGCGTTGCCCTGTTCTTCTTCTTCTTCTTCTCCTTCTCCTCCATCTTCTCTCTTAGTGTTGGCATAAAATGATTGGTAGAATGAAAAAGAGGCAGAAATTACGTGTCTAGAATAGGTGCAAATTAATTGGCATAGAATAGTAAATAAAAAATATGTTGTGAAGAATGGTTGGATCAGGAAAAGGGTACAAAATGGACGGGACGGCCCAGGACTGGGCAGTTCCCACTCGGACTCGGCTGGCATCAGATGTGTGGCCGGAGCTGAGAGCTGGCTGGAGATAAGAAGAAATAAACAACCTGAAACAACGTCTGCAGGCTTTTCTCATCTATTCAGTCTTGGGGTAAGGTGTCCCAGCGGTGAAGATAAGAACCAGTATTTGTGTGGAGTATTTAACTCCCGCAAATGGAACATGAGTCTGGCCATGAACTCAAGTAAAACCAGCCTTTGGTTTTGACCCATGCAGTTTGAGAAGTGGACATCCAAAAAATCCATTTTAAGAGCCCTGCATGTGTGTCTTGGTTTGAAAGACAGGTGTCAGACAGGAAAGGCAGGAGCCTCCTCTGAAATGGAAAATGCAACCCCCTTCCCTCCGAATTATTATAAATTTGAAAATAAGGGTCTTTCAGGCAAAGATATGAGGGATAGGAATAACAGTTCTTTACTAATATATATGTATAACAACACAAACAAACAAATATAACTGTGGCAGTGACAGCAAACAGCAGCACAAACCCAGTGCCGGCCTCTCTCGGCCTCAGGCACTTTTCTCTGGGTGCAGTTCCTCCGGGACGGCTCCTGGTGAGCAGGGCGGGTGCGATGGTTCCCCCCGCGGCTGCAGGGGGCGCTCCGGAGCGAGCTTGGGCAGCCCTGGGAATGGTGGGGTCCTGGGAAGAGATGGATGAAAAGCCTCACAAACCCCTGGGCAGCCGGTCCTGGTGTCTGGCTGGATCCTCAGGAGCAGCAGGCTGGAACAGCAGGGGCGAGCGCAGATCCCGGGTGGCAGTGAGATGTATCAAGCTCCGGGGCTGCAGCAGGGAAACCTGGCAGGTGTCTCAGTCAGCAGGGCACACGAGCTACAGAGTACTGAAAACTCCGAGCTGAGGCGGAGCCGGACGGCAACGGCTCCACTCCCGGACAGGACAGGGAGAAGAGCAAGCTTAGAAGTCCCGGGGTTTGTCCGTAGAAAACAAACAGCCGAAGAAGCAGAAGCTTGCCGTGCTGTCCGAGACGTCCACACCGAAGGCAAGCAGCTCCCAGACTGAACGCTGAGCACCCAGGCAGCCCCCCAGGTGTCTCAACCCCCCAGCTGACAAAAGGGTGGCCAGTCCGACCCCGCCCCTGTGGCCAGATCTTTTGTTTCTTTTAAGTACCCAGCGGTATGTCCCCTGGCAACTAGTATGGGTAAAATTCTTTAAGAGAAAAAAAAAAAACAGGCTAAAATCCTAAACCCCAACAATGTGGCTGACAGCATCTTCATAAGGGCTTGCATTTGAAATGTGATTCGAGGGCAATCTCTGCCAGCCACACTTTCTGACACAAACTCATTTCTTGTCTCAGATCTACACAGGCTCTGTCACCGAACCTGCTGCAGCAGCGTCATCTAAAGGAGCCTTTGCTCCCCAGCTTGAGAAGTGGAGCCTGGGCAGTTTGCTCACCTCCGACACTGACACAGCTTCTGCCCATCAACAGGAGATGGAGGATGACTCCCTGGCGCTACTGAGTACGTCTTGTGTATTTCTTGTGTGAGGAACAGTGTGTTGTGTGCATGTGTCAGCATAGCTGTACCAAATGTTCCTCCTCAGCCTGGTGTGGCAGGGACATTTAGGACTCCCCACAGGAACTGCAGTGCTCTGAGTGTTCCTGCTGCCTCTGAGGGCAGCTCAGACTGCCTTGGGTTTGCCTGAGCTTCCCTCTCTGCTAAAGGCAGAAGCAGGGATTGTTCCTGGATCAGCAGAAGGCTGTGACTGCTAGAGTTCTACCCATTGGCACAACCCTGCGCAGGTCACTCTCCAGAAAAACACATCAAGCCCTTTGTGCTTCTGCAGCACAACCCATTTAATGTGCTTCCTGCCCGTAACAGCTGCCAGTGCTGTGCTCTCAGATAAGACCTCGTGGGGCTGAAAACAGAGCCCAGTTGACTCTGTGTCTACCATCACCTGTTGGGACATGAAGTGTGCTAATGTGGACCTTGGTGTGTCTGGTCTCAAAGCCAATCCTGTTGTGTCCTGGATGGGGGAACAGCTTGTAACGGGGCTCAGTCTGGCTAAGGCTTCTTCCCAGTGCTTGTGACTGCTCATCCTTGGGCTTTCCCAGCCTTGCCTGTGGTACCTGCTCTGCCCCTGATGGCTGGAGGGACTGCAGAGGCTGGAGACTTCCTTAGCTGAGAGTCCCGCTGCCAACCGGCCACTGCAGCGCGCAGCTGCTGGGAGGCAGCAGCCCCTCGTCTGAGCCGGCTTCTGCATTGCATGGCCTGGACTCACGAGAGGGTCAGCACCTCCTCTGGGCAGCTGTCCATGCCACGCTGGCACCTGAGGAGCACTGCTGTCCTTGCTGCCCACGCCCGCTGTGCCCAGTTGGGAAGATGGGGACGTGTGCGATGCTGAGAGGGCGAGTCCAGTGTGAGCGATGGATCCGCGCTGTCAGGGTGAAGACAAGCAGTGTGGTTCTTCACATGGGGCACGGACAAGGGTGTCTTTGAGCTCAGCCTGCCCATAAAGGCTGAGGGCCCTGATGCTGGCAGCCCCGCTTGTATTGGTCATAGCGTGAGCTGCTCTGGTTTACAAAGAGAAAGGCGTCCTTTTGGCAAACTGCTGAAAGGTGGAGAAGATGCCCTCCTCTCCTGGGAACACTTGGCAATATTCTTCCTGTTTTAAAAATGTCACTTGTTCATAGGAATTGATTCTAGAACCCAAGGTGCATTTATTCTTGGGAAATATGAAAAATTTTGTTGAATCTCACAGTGTTTATTCCCAAGAAAAGAAGTCCTCTGTTAGTTCCAGCTCTCCTTAGTGCTTATACATGACAAAGTCACTTGCCTGGGTACCTGTTCGCCTCTGGTCTCTGTCTCCTCTGAACATATTTCCCTGTGGCTACTTTCCTATCCTTGACCTGTCCAAAGACCTGTAGAAAATCTGCACTGGCCATCTGTGCTGCAGAGCTGCCTGTCTTGTTGCTGTTGTTGTTGCTGTTACCCAGCTGACCACAAAGGGTTCAGAGCCCCCGGCAGTGGGGCTGCCTTTTGTATCTCCTGGAAGGTGGCATCTCTGCTTTAAAGTGAGCATCTTGCATTTTGTTTCTCTCAGGGAAAATGGTGAGCGTGGAAAATCAGGTGATGAAACACATTGAACTGGAAAATATCGGCAGCGGGTGAGTCCAACCACAGTTACTTCTACAAAATCATGGGCCAGGAGTTTTGCTGGTGGAATATCTATCAAGTGTGAAGTCAGGCAAGCTGCAAACATCTTCAGACACTGGGGTTAGATTGGCCCATCTCTCAGAGCTTGTCAGAATTTGTTAAGTGTGGTCAGAAGGCATTGTCAAAGACATCTGCATGCTGCGACAGTCTTGCCTGCAGCAAGGAACAGGAGCTGGAAGATCTCCTGTCTCTCAACTGTGAGACACCTATGTGTTAATATCCTTAGCATTTTTGCATGTCTCAAAATCATACGGCCACACTAATGAAAGGAGAAGAATCCTGCTTGCCTGAAAGAGCAACCTACCCTCTGGTAGCTGTCAGATAACAGTTCTCAGGAACAGTTCTTTCCAAGAGTTTGCTGAAGGAAATACTCAGTGGTCAGGATTAGAACCACACAGTTTAGAAACTGAAACCCGACATGAAAGAATAAGCTCTCTTTTTGAGCTGAGGCAGTAAACACCAAAGCTTCAGGAACAGGCCCAGTGCCCATGTACTTGAGAGGAAAATGCATCATGTGCCCTCTGGCAGACCCCTCATGCATCCTGCAGGTTTTAGGCACTTACAGCAGAGATGTCTTGACTGGGCTGGCTTTCACTCCAAGATCTGAACGGCTTCTCCTTTCTTTGCTGCTGTTTTGTTTCTGGGGGTTTCTTTGGAGATGTTTGTAGAGCACTCGACACTGCCGCAGGAGGAGAGGTAAATGTCAACAGCCCCCACAGATTCTGCAGCTCTCGAGGGCTTTCTCCTCTGGTGTGAGCTGTGGCTGGAGCTTTGGGGCACTGGTAGAGCTGTGTTGCAAAGGCACAAGAAGCGCGGACTGGTGCTGGCCTGCAAAATGCATTTGGGACAGTCTTTGTCCTTCTCAGCTGCCAGAAGGAAGGCAAGGAGGGTGGCAGCTCCTTTTGGAGCAGGAGGCGCTCGCTCACTCTCAATGGCTAAAACAAAGGGGGTGCCTAAGAGCATCTCACTGCTTATTGGGGCTACAGCTTCAGAGTCCTGAATTCTCATTTCTGGCTGCCAGCAAATACCTCTGAATCTTACTGGTAGCTCCTTAGCCACCTGCAGTGCTGCACTTGGGAACTGCACCTAGGGAGGGATCTGCAAGGTGTCCCTAAAAGTCCTAAGCCCTGCTTATAAAGCCCAGGATACATCCATAGAGGTCCAAGGCTTGCATTACTTCTTTGGATCCCAAGCAGAGCAGCAGAGACGTTGTGGGTGATATTTGAGACACCTTTGTTACCAAGTGGACAAGGCAGAACATCAGTGGCCACGTGTCCTGTAACTGCCCCCAAGCGAGAGGAGAAATGGGCTGTTGGAATGTCAGTTCCTAATTTCTCCTGTGTCTAATCACCAGGCACTTTGGCACAGCTCGGCTGTGTCATTTCAAAATCACTCGCTCCATGTGCGTTGTGGTCTTGTGCCACCAACTTCTCAAGGTACTGATTTTCAATGTCATTTTAGGTGGCCATAAAGAAAATAAATCTTCGAGGACCGAGGAGAAAGGAAGTAACAGGAAATGAACTCATTGTCATGAAAATGAGTAAGAACCCCAACATTGTGAACTACTTAGACAGGTGAGTGGTTGTGGTTTTATCCCATGAACGTTGGTTTACATACTGCAAGCATGCAAGGTTGAAAACCCACTTGGGTCACTGGCAGAAAATAGAGCTGTTAATTATTGGTTAATTATAATTTCTCTACTCATCTCCAATGCATGCGAAGGGAGTGCATTTTGTCTGCATTAATCTTCCTTGGCACATGCAGTTTGAAATTTGTTCAAAAACCTGGATCAGCGCTCTTACTGATTCAATAGCCTGTAAGTTCACTGCCTCCATGTTGTTTTGGGACTTGATGTTTTCAAGTGTTTCAAGTGCTGATGAACCATCCTGGAGAGGATTTCCCTTGGATTGTTGCCCCTCTTTTCCATTTCTGTGCATGCCAGGAAGACTAGGTGCTTATTTCCAGAAACACCATGCATGGCAGGTTTTTTATCTGGGCTGCTACTAAACTGCATTTTTTGCTTGCTGGCCATCTAGGACATCTCCTTTTTCACAGATGTGCCTTTCTCCTTGAGACTGCACAGACTGCAAACACTGCACAGCCTAGAGGGAATGTCTATTCCTCTTGTTCTGTCCTCACTTCAAAGGGACCCGGAAACAAGAATCAACCATTGTCTTTTCCAAACAGCAACGCAGCCATGTATGTTCATATCCATGCCCTTGTTTCCTTCCTTCAGCTACCTTGTGGGTAAGCAGCTTTGGCTGGTTATGGAACACATTGGTGGAAAAGTGAAAATATCTTTAGTTTTAAGTTTTCATTGGGTGATTTACCTTTAAAAAGACTGTGTAATCTTGATAATTTGGCTTTCTCTTGCATTCTCTGCTTTGTGCTGTGTCTGGGTCACTTTAGTGACTCTGTTTCTCTGATAAGACTTATTAAACAGCTGTCTGAAATCAGAGAATGCTGGAGGTCCCATTCATCTCTTGGACTCCTGGCAAAGACTCTAAAAAAATCTCCCCCATCCGGGGAGGTGTAATTAAGGCATGGAAAGTGTCAGTCCTTCTCAGAACCAATGGCCCTGTCAAGCTGGGTTGGTATATTCTTGGTCAGGCACAACATTGCAGAGATATGGTGTGGGATGTTGCTTTTGAGTTACTGCCAGTTCCCAAAAGTGGTGCTGGTGGCAGTGCAGGGACAGCCTTCCTTGTCCCTGAATCCTCATGAGGCCTCCCAGATCTCCCCATCCTGCTGTTCCTCACATCCCCTGCGTCTCCTGTGGCTCCAGTGTGTGTCCTGGACGGTTCACCTCCAGGGACAAAAGGCAGCTTCGTTCTTCATGCTTATTCAGGCCTTGACCTGATGGTTGGCAGTTAGTGCTGATTAAGGCAGGGGATTTTGGGATATGGAAGCCTTGAGCAGGAATTGGACCGACATCACCCCCTCTGTGCAAAAGGCACATAACAGCTTTCAAATGGTAACTCCCAGGGGCACGCTCATGCAGGGAAAGCCTGGATTCCATCTGGGCATGGACAGACACCTGGAACAGGTCTGTCGTTCGGCCTCAGCTTAGGAAATGTGATTTTGTAAAGCATGCATTTGCCTTTTTTTAAGAATGAAAAGGAAGATTTGAAAGAGCTATGAAATGCTCTATAGCAGAGTTTTGTAAAATGCACTTCCAAACTGGAGTTCTAAAAGGCTGCAGGAAATACATAACCCTGTACTAAATACCTGTATTTTTAATGCAACATCTGGAGAATTCTCTTACTCCTCTCCTTATCGGGTAATGGTAGTGGCTCTCTCCAAATTTAGAGGAACTGCAGAAGTGTGTGCCCAGGTGCTTCCATGGAGAAGCCAGCCTAATGGGGAATTTGGAGACAGGAACCAGCCCCTAATGATGTGAGATGGCAGAGGAGGATATCCTATGGAACGCTTTGAAAGCTGGGCCATGTCTGTGGCTGTGGAAGAGAGAAGGCTGGAGGAGCAACGCAGAGGCAGTGACTGTGGGTTGAAGCTGCAGCAGTCAAAGAACGTTTGGATGTGAAAAAAAATGAATTCAAGAGCTAAATTTTTAGCAATATAATATTGAACATTTATTAGTAGAACAAACACATATGACAGCGCTGGGGCGCTTAGCAACATTGCCAGAGGCGTGCTCCATTCATTTTACTGTGGACTTAAGTATTCTCTTAAACTGTTACATATTCATTAAGCCCGAAAAGTAATCTACACTCCACTCAACTTTTCCCCGCTCCGGTCTCTGCCCCCTTCTGCCAGCATGCCGCCACCTCGGTCCTCTGGATAGCTTCAGAATTGAAGACAGGCACCCTCTCTCCGGTGCCTCCCCAGTGTCCAGCCTAGTTTGTAGCTGACAGTTTTCTTGGGAGGTGTGAGTTTTGATGAGATAACAATCTTCCTGGGCTGCAGGCGGTTTATCTTCTTTGTTTCTCTAAGATGTCTCGGTTCCTGGCTCTGTAGTTTGATGCCTGAAAGACAGGCTGGAAATAAATCCCCATAGACCAATGTCTATAGAGCAGGTATTTGTTTATTGCAGCGCTTGTGGTGAGGGGGATTTTTCCTCCTAACTCACCCGCCTTTGTCAAGTGTGGTGGTTTATTTATACAGTAAAATTTTGCATAATGTTGCTATGTCATTACAGCATCAGTAATCACAGTAACACAAAAATGTGTTCCTCTGTCAGAGCAGATTTCTCTGGGTACTTCAAACCTAGGGATGATTTCATTTAGCAATGCTTTTGTTACTTCTCGAGCTTTGTTTGTTCTACAGGGGAATGCCTCTGGCCACCCAGAAAAGGTATCAGTTAGTACTAATAGATACCTGAAACCTCCCTTCGTTGGCAGTTCAGAAAAATCTATTTGCCATACTTCTCCTGGAAAAGTTCCTCTGTCAATCGCTCCTTGTTCTAGCTTGATTGCTGTATTTGGATTGTTTTTTAAGCAAATGTCACATTGTGATGTGACTTCTTTAATGACCTCTAACAAACGTGGGCCTGCAACTTGTGCTTCGAGATATTGGTAGAGCGGGTCTACTCCCCAGTGAGTTTTACTATGTTCAGATTTCACATAGTGTTTTAAAACTTTCTCAGGTATTACTAATTGGCCTGTTTCTAACTGTCCCCATCCATTTTCTAGAAGTTTTCCTTTATTATTTTGTATCCATTTGTAATCTGATGGTTGATAATATATTGGTTGCTTAGTCTCTACTTCAGTGGGTATTAATGCAGTCACTATTGGCTCATTTCTTTCAGCAGCTAGCCTGGCTTCATAATCTGCCAATTTGTTACCTTCTTCAGGGAGAGTGTTACTTTTAGAGTGACCTTGACAATGCATAATTGCCACCTGTGATGGGAGTTTTACTGCTTCAAGAAGTCTGAGGACATCGGTTGCATGTTTGACAACTTTGTTTTGAGCTGTTAAGAGTCCTCTTTTTTTCCAAATTGCACCATGAGCATGGACAATTCCATAAGCATATTTGGAGTCTGTCCAGATGTTGATGATTTTTTCCTTGGCCAGCTCTAATGCTCGGGTTAGAGCTATCAGCTCAGCTTTTAGTACTGAAGTTCCTGCAGGTAATGAATTTGACTCTATTACCTTAGAGACAGTGGTCACAGCATACCCAGCCATTCACGTCCCTTGTCTCATGAAACTGCTGCCATCTGTAAACCAGTTGTCAGCATCTGGGAGTGGTTCTTCTTTCAGGTCTGGGCAGCTGGAATACACAGCTTCGATGGTTTCTAGGCAATCGTGTACTACTGGTTCAGCTTCAGATTTTCCTTGCAGAAAGGAAGCAGGGTTAACAATGTTAGTTACTTGAATGTCAATGTCATCAGATTCGGCCAGAACTGCCTGATATTTCAGAAATCTTGAAGGAGACAACCAGTGATTTCTTTTCTGCTTTAGGACAGCTGACACTGTGTGTGATACTAGAACAGTGATTTTTTGTCCTAGTGTGAATTTCCTTGCTTCTTCAATGTTCATTATGACTGCTGCAACTGCTCTGAGGCAGGTAGGCCATCCTTTGCTCACAGTGTCCAGTTGCTTGGAAAAATATGCTACTGCTCTTTTGTAGGGGCCTAACCGCTGTGCCAAGACGCCCAGAGCCATCCCCTGACTCTCGTGTGAAAACAGCCAAAAAGGCTTGCTTACGTCAGGAAGTCCAAGGGTTGGGGCTCTCATAAGCTCATGCTTCAATTCTTTGAAGGCTCTGTTAGCTTCAGGAGTCCATACCACAGCATTTTTAGAGACCTTTACTAGTTCATATAAAGGTTTCACAATTAGCCCATAATTATATATCCACAACCAGCACCAACCCGTCATTCCAAGGAAAGCGTGGAGTTCTCTTACAGTTTGTGGCTTAGGTGTTTGGCAGATTGCTTCTTTCCATGCAGTCCCCAGGGATCGTTTTCCTCCAGAGATCTTGTATCCAAGGTAGGTCACTTTTTGTTGCACCAGCTGAGCTTTCTGTTGAGACACTCGATAACCATTTAATCCTAAGAAGTTCAATAAGCTCACTGTCCATTCAAGGCGCTCTTCAGCAGTTTTTGTAGCAACCAACAAGTCATCTACATATTGCAGAAACGTACCCTACCCAGGTGGAGATTGCCATTGTTCTAATTCTTTGGCCAATTGATTTTCAAAAAGCGTGGGACTATTTTTGAACCCTTGAGGTAACACTGTCGAGGTAAGCTGGTTCTTTTTCCCTGTGCTGGGATTTTCCCATTCAAAAGCAAAAATCATTTGACTCTCTTCTGCAAGTGGTAAACAGAAGAAGGCATCTTTGAGATCTAGGACTGAAAACCAGATTAAATTCTCTCGTAACTTTGTTAGCAGCATGTAAGGGTTAGCTACTACTGGATGGATACTTTTAGTAATTTCATTAATTGCTCGCAGATGTTGTACTAGTCTGTAGGTTCCATTAGGTTTTTTCACTGGCAGTATGGGGGTATTAAACTCTGATTCTTTTAATAGTCCCGATGCCAGAAATTTACTGATTATGGGCTCCACCCCTTTTCTATCTTCTAATCTTAAGGGATGTTGGTTTTTAATCACGGGCTTGGCTCCTGTTTGTAATTCAATTTTAATAGGGTCAGCTAATTTTGACCTTCCTGGAGTATCAGCATCCCATACTCCTGGGTACACTTGATTCAGTATTTGTTCCAGCTAGGTGTTGTTATTTTCTGCCCCTGACTCAATTGTCAGCCCCAATGCTAAAACTAATTTGTCTTCTGGCACTTTAAATTTCATTTTTCCTTCTTTAAATTCAATCGTTGCTTCCAAGTTTTCAAGCAGATCTCTGCCCAACAAAGATTTAGGTGAATTAGGTAAGTAGAGGAATTGGTGTATTCCCATCCTTTTTTCCAATTTTTTAGTCAAGTGGTTTTAAAAAGAATGCATTTTCTGGTTGGCCCGTGGCTCCCCTGACGCTAATGTATTTTTTGCTTTTAGGCACCAAAGCTTGATTCAAAACTGAAAATGTGGCTCCAGTATCAATTAAAAATTCAATGTCTTTATCAGGCCCTAGTTGCACTTTAACCAGTGGATCTGCTAGGGCAATATCCGCCGGTCCCCATCACTCACTGTTATCCACAGCTTGCAGTAATGGCTTCTTGAACTTGATTGGCAAGGTCAGGGCACTGGCGTTTCCAGTGACCATCTTTTTTACAAAATGCACATTGGCTTGGTCCCAGTCTCGGTTGTAATGAATTTGAGCCCCCTCTGCCACTTCCACCCCTGCCTCTTCCCCTGCCTTGGCCTTGCCCCCCATTTTGGTGCTGATCCAGTGCAGCTACTATAGCCATGGTCAGCTTTTTCTGTTCTTGCTTGTCCCTGTTATTATATACTCTCCAGGCTTCTCCCATTAATGCTTCCAGATCTCTGTTTGCAGGTTCTTTCATTTTTTGAAGCTTAAATCTGATGTCTGGGCTTGATTGCCCTAACATTAGAGAAACCAACTGCTGCTTTCCCATGTCTGATGAGGGGTCTAGGGTTGTGTATTTCCGCAAGGCTGTATGGAGTCTGTCTACAAAGGCAGTAGGAGACTCTTGGCATTCTTGTTTAACTTGAAATATCATGGACCAATTTACTGCTTTTGGGATAGTATTTTCCAATCCAATTTTTATCAGATTTTGGTATCTAACTAGCAGTGCATAATCTCTTTCATCGTTTGAATTCCACCTGGGATTAGAGGTGGGGAATGCCTGTTTCACAGTCCCTTGTAAAGCCCCACTAGCAATTTGCCCCTCCACATGCGCTTTAGCTGTTTTTATTACTAGTTCCTTCTCTGTTTCTGTAAGCTCTGACAGCATTAAATCAACATCACCCCAGTCAGGGTTTTGGCTTCTTACAATTAATTCAAACTTTTTTGTAACCTTTTCGGTGTCTTCTCTGTAGTTTCTGACTTCTTCTCTCCATCTGTTCAGATCACTAGTGGAAAAGGGAACTTTCACTCATA
This sequence comes from Monarcha castaneiventris obscurior, assembly GCA_026261815.1. Lineage (NCBI taxonomy): Eukaryota > Metazoa > Chordata > Aves > Passeriformes > Monarchidae > Monarcha > Monarcha castaneiventris. Next base: position 66,860 of record JAMPIT010000728.1, on the reverse strand, counting down.
TTGCTTCTCCTCCAGGGCCTATTACTTCTCTCAGAGGGGCTATCAGAGGCAAAGCTTTTTTCACTTTAGTTCTCATGTGTGCTGTTATTGGAGTCCCTGAACTTGTTTCTTTTCCTGGATCTTCTATCTCATCCTCACTACTGCTTGGGCTGGATGAGGGGGGGAGCGGTTGGAGGAGAGTGTGCAGCAGACCTTGAATAGTGCGGTTGTAAATTTTGAACATCTATAAAACAGTCTCTTTCATGCTTATCTGCTAACTTTAAACACTTCTGGCCTATACTGCAGGCAGAACAGCATCTCTTCAGTTTTTGTTTACAATCTTTTTTTAATGCCAATACAAAAGGATCCTCTGGAGATACATTTATGCCACTTTCTCTTTGCCATTCAGATTTATTTCTCAAAGTAAAAAACATATTTGCGTAAATTACTTCATTCCATTTCTCCTGTCTCCTTAAAAACAACATTAACTGCAACAAGGTATCATAATGCAATGTTCCATTTATTGGCCATTTTTCTCCTGACTCTAACTTGTACAGGGGCCACCACTGGTTGCAGTATTTAATTAAATCTTCTTTTCTTATACTTCCTCCTGGCCCATCTCTTAATTTTTTCCAGTGTGCTAGGATACATCCTAATGGACTCTTCTTTACTACTTCTTTGTTACCTGCAGACCCCATTTTACTGTAGGCTTTCTCAGCTCGCCACTGAAATATCTTTCAACAATTTCACAACTGCCTGTCAATCTTCTCCTTAACTTCTTGACTCTTGGAAGTCTTTAAAGACCCTCCACCGATTAATTTTACAACTCTTAAAACTGCTCAAAAGTCATCTTACCAACACGACCTTTCACACATTAGTTTTACAACTCTTACATCCGTTTAAAAGCCACAGTACCAACCCGGCCTTTCTCACACTAATTTTACAACTCCTAAAACCGCTCAAAAATCACTGTGCTAACATGGTTTTCTACAAACAAAACAAGAAATTTGGGTCTTAAAAATAAAAGGAATGAAGTCAGGTATTAGAGCAGGATGGAGTATGGATTAAAACCATTAATAATGTAAACCATAAAAAGCTAAACTTTTGGAAAACACATGAACAATAACAGCTATAAGGGCACTAACACAGACAGCAAAAACTTTTAGCAGACACACAGCAGCCAGTAACTGTTGTTAGTACACACACGGAAAAGAGACACAAATTTTGCCCAAATTACACAAAACAATACATATAGTAATCAGACTTAAGCCAACAATAACAAAAAGTCATTAGACTTCTTTTGGGGACTGTAACCCCTTGGTACCTTTCTGGGGATTTTAACCCCCCTTTTCTTTCGGGGCCTCTAACCCCTTTTGTTTCAGGGCCTCTAACCCCTATGTATCAATTCAGGAACTCTTCCTGTGATACTGCGCCCAGCATATGTCATCACATATGTCTTACGGGAGCTTTTTAACCAAACAAACCAAGAATATTTTAAATCAAGTTGCAAATACTTTGAATTTTTCCAGTCGGTCGGTCCTTGTCTGCCCCCGCAGAGAGCCAGTGAAGCACGGAGTCCCTCCGAGAAAATCCCGGGGCGCGCCAAGGGAGTCCCCAGCTCCAACGGATCCTGCCGCCAGGCAGAGAAGTCCTGCTGCAGTCGCCAAAACTGATGCCTGAAAGATAGGCTGGAAATAAATCCCCATAGACCGATGTCTATAGAGCAGGTATTTGTTTATTGCAGCGCTGGTGGTGAGGGGGATTTCTCCTCCTAACTCACCTGCCTTTGTCAAGTGCCGTGGTTTATTTATACAGGAAAATTTTGCATGATGTTGCAGCACCATCACATACGCGCCAGAACTAATTTACATAGCATGATCTCATGGTTATTAGATAATTCTTTGCACTGTGCATGCACTTCTCCAGTTCGGGGGTCTTTGGGGGTCTCTGATGAAGGCTTCTAAAGTCTTCTTCACACTTGAACTTTTCAACTTTGTCTTTGAGGCACGCGCAGTTGTGATGCCCTTCAGTCTATCCGGTCTTAACCGGCCTAAATTCTTTGTTTTGTGAATAATTGGCTTGACTTGCCAATTTCTCATTAGTACTACACTTACTTATCTCTAAAACACACCTGGTAAGTTTTTATCTCTTTTCTTTTTCTCTATTTTGCGTATAAGCAACTATTAACTATATACTAGCCATTACATTGTATAAGAAGTTATTCATATTAGATTATATGAATATTAAAAGTTATGATTCAGGTTATAAGCATCAAGTTATAGGTATAAAAATTATAATTTAGGTTATAAGCATCAGGTTATAGGTATCAGGTTATATTAATATTCTTCAAGTTATATTGATAAAAGTAATGTTTTGGGTTATATTAATATTAAGGTTACATAGATATTTTATATCTCAAGCTGTTTAAGCACCTTGTTGTTGTGACCTGAGTTACACAGACATCAGTTTCTCACCTCAAAAGACATTTATTACCATGTGTTTATTAATACATTTCTTAACACAGTACAACTATTTTGAAAGTACAATTTACTTTGATCTCGTTTCTACTTAACTACATTTTACCTTAACACTATTTCTACATCGTACATTATCACTTATAAATGTTAAAATCCTGTATGCGAGAGACAACATTCATTATTCACTCATTTATCACAGATGCTCATCTGAACCCTCTTATTCCCACTTCTTAGAGTAAAATAAGTAAGAGAGCGACCTGTATATGTACTAAGATGAAGCAGTGTAACCCAAGAAAGAAGAAACATTTCAAAATCCCAGCCCGGGAAAGAAAAAGACGGGGAAGCAGCCGGGGAAGCGCGTCCCGCCCGCAGCCCCCTGCGCTACCCCCACGCACAAGGTGGTGGCCGGGGCTGAGGTGTCGTCTCTCAGCGTCCTGCGGCCCCTCCCAGCCCAGCCCCGACCCGGAGCAGTGCGGGGCCGATGGGGCCCCCTCTTTCCGCCGCCTGTTTAAATGGAGAGTAACAGCTGGGGGAGTGACACGGTGTGGGAGCCCCTTTGTTCTGTGCACACAGAGGTACATGAGCCAGTTTGTAGCCTCGGCTGGCAGTGCTTTAATCTGATCTCAAGTCAATTCAAATCGGTAGAAATAGAAAAAAATCCAGGGTTGGAACCTTTTAAAATAAAAACTTCCCCCCCACCCCCCCAAAAAAAAAAGACCAAAAGCATTTCCTGTGCAGATGGACATCCTTCAATATAAAGAGGCATCACAACCAGTTTATTCCAGGCGGGAGTCAGAGTGACTGTGGGGTGATGAAGAAGGAGATGGGATCTACTTGAAGCAGATCATGCAGTGGGTGCTCAACTGCGATGTGTATCCTTCAGGGTACCTATTTATTTAGAACCTTATGAAAACTCTATAGAATAGAAAAATAAACCAAACCAAAACTGCAGCAGGAAGTCCATTGCAGTTTAGGTTGTTCTTAATGAGATTCCTCAGGTTGAGCACAGATTTTCTTCTTTTTTTTCCCGCAGTCCCCTACTCAAAATAATGGGTGAAGGGAGAAAAGGGCAGGAAACTCTACTGGAAAAATCTAAGAAACATGAGCAGAGAAAGGTGAGAAATATAAGGGGAACAAAAGGAAGGAAATGTGAGGGGGAAAGGATGAGAAACTTCACTGACAAAAAGAGAGAAATAGTCAGGAAATGCGAGGGGAACATTTTGAGAAACATGAAGGGAGAAGTAAGAGAAACGCGAGGGGAAAAGGGTGAGAAACCAGAGCAGGGAAAAGGCAGAAAATATGAGCAAAGAAAGGGTGGAAGATGTGAGGGGAAAAGTGAGGAACATGAGGAGAAAAGGGTGAGAAAGCTGAGGGTAAAAAAGAAGAGAAGCATAAGGGGAGAAAATAGCAGTATTGAGAATTGGTTAGCTGAGAAGGGTCACATAGACATATTGGAGATGACCCAAGGGAATTTTTCTAGCTATCGCGTTTAGCTTGTATGATTGCTGAAGCAAGCAAGCAAGCAAGGACACTTTGTGGGGGTAGTTAAACAATAGCGGATTCTTGCAGTTAGCAAAGCATGGGAAAAGAACAGAATAAGACTAGAATATTGGCAGCTAGCATGAGAAAATAAGGTGTGGCTAACAGTTAGTGCTTTAGCCTATGACAGTAATGGATTACAGAATATGCATGAGCTTATTAAGAACTGTATAAAATTGTAACTCATTGATCAATAAATCGAAGCTTGCTGATAACTCATATTGAGTGATCTGAGTCTTCCCTCGCCGCGACAAAATGGCGCCCGAAGAACAGGGACCTACAGCGCAGAAGGCTGTGACCCTTTAAGCCACGGTCCGGTGTAGTATCGGGTCGGTCCCGAAGCAGCACGGGAGGTGAAAGAGCTGGTCTCTGCACCCTGAACGACCGTACAGACGGGTTTCAGCCGACAACACCGCCGACGCCTCGCAAGGGCTGCAACAGTGCTAGCTAGCAACTTAAAAGAGGTATGGAGAGGCAAGCGGTGCAAGATTTGCTCCGTTGCTTTTTAGAAAAGTGGGGAGTGCAGGGTATAGATACCCGAAAGGAATTAGAGGCCTTAGTAGCATATGGTCTAAACAAGGGGTGTTTTGTAGATCCTAACACTATTTTTGAAAGGGAAGAATGGCGTAGGCTGGGGGATAAAATTTGGGAAGCTACTATAGATGATGATAAAACGGCTAAAAAACTAGGTAAACCATGGAAAGTGATAATGAATGCTTTAGATCAGCATCATGCAGAGCAAAAAGCAGCAAAAGCAGCTTCTGAGCATTTGGGAGCCTCTGCTAGAGAAAGTTTAGATAGTGGTCATCAATATCCTTTACCCCCGACCACAAATACAGTCTATGTGCCTCCTCAAGGGTCCACGGGGCAGGGAACTGCAGTACCTGTTCCGTCAGCACCCTTGCCACTTTCCCCTCCACAGCAGGAGGAGGAACACCCCTCTCAGTCTCGATCTCTGGGTAATCCGTTCAGGGAGCCTTTAAATCATTCATTAGAAGACTCTAGTTTGTCATCAAGCAGTAATAGCTTTATGGCTCAGCGATTTGCTGCTGAGAGGCGAAAAATGTGGCAGAATATTACTGAGCAGGCGCTAGCAGCTGGAGATAAGGAGGCGGTAGAAGCATTCATGCAAGCTTTCCCTGTAACATATTCTCCTGCAGAAGGAGGAGGTTTGAATGCAACAATCTCTTCTCTTGATTGGAAACTGTTGACACAATTACGTGCTACAGTTAATGAGTCAGGTGTTCATGGGGAACCAGCTAAGCAGATGATTGATTATATTTGGGGAAGTGGTTTGCTATTACCTGCAGATATTAAGAGCATTATGCGATTAATTTTGAGTCAGCATCAGCAACTTTTGTTTAATGCTCACTGGCAGGCTTTTGCTCATGAGTCAGTAGCTGCACAAAGGCAAGCTGGAGATCTGCTTCATGGTATCACATTAGATGAATTGATGGGAATAGGTGCTTATCTTCGGGTAGAAGCTCAGGCACTCATAGGTCCAGATAGGATACGGGAAGCAATGAGAGTGGCTCGACAGGCACTTGATAGGATAAAAGCTCCGGGAGGCATTCCGATGTATATGGGAATTAAACAAGGCAGAGAGGAGTCACTGGGAACCTTCATAGACCGAGTGGCTAATGCTATTCATAATGGTGGAGTCCCTGAGTTTATGCACGGTGCTCTGTTAAAGCAATGCACGCTACAAAATTGCAATAATGCTACTCGCAGCTTAATTGCTACAATGCCAGGAAATTGGACTATTGAGGAGCTGCTAGAGCGTGCAGCACAAATGCCCGTAAGGCCACAGGCTTTTTTAGTGAATGCTATTAAGGAGCTAGGAGCTAGCTTAAAGGAACAGGCACAAATAACACAAGCTAGCTTAAAGGAACAGGCACAAACACAAGGTCAGGTACTAGCCGCTCTTGCCCCCTTGCGAATGCCAGCGTTAAAGCCATCAGGAGGAGGACAAGCCAGGATCCGGTGTTACCGATGTGGTTGTGGTGGACATATGAGAAAGGATTGTAATGCTGGTTCGGTATGGTGTCCACGCTGCCGATCAGACACCCATGCAGCTTCAGCATGCTTGCGGGGTCCGGGAAACGGAAAATTCAGCGCGAAGGGCCCCCGCGTGAGGAAACAAATAGTGGCCCCGCACCCCACTGCATTCCCGATGACAGCGCCTCAGCTCTCCGGCCAGCCACAAGAGGGAGTCTCGGCCTGGACTTGGCAACCTCAGTAGATTGTACGCTGTTGGATAATAGACCTCAACGACTTCCAACGGGAGTTAAAGGACCTCTTATAATAAATGGACAAAAGGTTGGAGCCTTATTAATTGGCAGATCATCAGCAAGCATGGCAGGACTTACTGTTATTGTTGGACTAATTGATGCTGACTATGAAGGTGAAATACAAATTATGGCACAGACTGCATTTCCACCACTGCATATTCCTGCAGGGCAGCGGATTGCACAATTAGTGCCTTTGCCTCACCTTTCAGCAGAACTCGGACAAGGTGGCTCACCTCGTGGTGAGGGCGGATTTGGATCCACAGGTGCCATAAACTTGATAACAATTGATATGAAACAACGACCGCACCAACAAATTAAGGTACAATTTAAAGAGCAAGCTATTCTGTTAATTGCTCTTTTGGATACAGGTGCTGATGTGAGTGTCATATCTCAGCACAAATGGCCTTCAAGGTGGCCTACAGTTTCTACAGGTGCAACTATTACAGGAGTTGGAGGACTCACAGTTGCACAAAAATCACATTTGTTAAAAATCACACTCGGATACGGGACTGTGAGCTGTGTTGTATCCGTCATCCCACTTCCCTCAGGGGTGGATGCACTAATAGGCCGTGATGTGTTAGCTCAAATGGGGATGGTTCTGACAACAAACCCTCCTTTTTAGGAGCTGCCATTGCATGGACTTTCCCAATTCCCCTGCGGTGGAAAACAGATGAACCAAAGTGGGTTGAGCAGTGGCCTTTAAAAAGGGAAAGTCTCATTCAAGCACACCAGTTGGTGCATGAACAATTTCAACAAGGACATTTAAGGCTATCCACAAGCCTATGGAATACACCGATTTTTGTTATTAAAAAGAAATCAGGTAAATACAGACTATTGAACGATCTGCGTGCAGTAAATGATCAAATGCATGCCATGGGAGCACTGCAACCTGGATTGCCTAACCCTGCTATGCTCCCTGAAGCTTGGCATTTGCTGGTTATCGATCTTAAGGACTGCTTTTTTTACAATTGCACTTCATGAAAATGACAAGCAACGTTTTGCTTTCACTTTGCCAGCAATCAACCGAGAAGCACTAGCTCAGCGATTTGAATGGAATGTTTTGCCACAAGGAATGCGTAATTCGCCTACATTGTGTCAACTGTATGTTGATGCTGCATTGCAGCCAATTCGGAAGGCCTGGTCAGATGTTATTATTTATCACTACATGGACGATATACTTCTGGCTCAGGCTCAGCCATTCACGTCACAACAAAAACAGCTTCTCACATCACAGCTGCAAATTCAGGGACTAATGATTGCTGAAGAAAAAGTTCAAGAAACAAGCCCATGGAAATACCTGGGGTGGAAAATTACTGATCAGTATATTCAGCCACAAAAAATCACTATTGATATGGAAGTTAAAACACTTCACGATGCACAGCGATTACTGGGTGATTTACAATGGCAGAGACCAGTGGTGGGCATACCCAATGAGTTACTGGACTGCTTGCGACCCCTCCTCAAGGGGACTGATCCAGCAACAAAGGTGTTTGTAACACCACAACAGTGAATCACACTTCAACAAATTGCCAGTAGGGTTGCCACACATGTCACTCATCGTCGGCAAGAGGGCATGCCTCTTAACATCACGATCCTTTTGGGACAACAACATCTCCTGGGAGCAATTACACAGCACAAAATAAAACCAGGGGAGCCAGGAAAAGAGGATCAGATTGTACTGGAATGGATTCCTCCTCCCCTACAACCTCGAAGGACGGTGCAAGAACAAATTAAAACTCTAACTGACCTGATCAGAAAAGGAAGGCTTAGGATTCTGCAGATTACAGGAGAAACTCCAGGAGAGATTCATGTCCCTATTCAACAGGAAGCCTTGGACTGGTATTTGTTTCATTCACCTGAATTACAGGCAGCATTGCTGGAAGATGGACCTGCTGTTAAAATTCAACCATTAAAGTCGTCTCTTCTGGCTTGGATGACAAATCAGAAATGGTTATCAGTACCAAAGCGGTCTAATGAACCATTGCCAGAAGCAGTTACAGTTTTTACTGATGCTGGGAAGCGTTCTTGTACAGCTGCTGCTACTTGGAAGGAGAAAGATGAGTGGCATCACCACATCCTACCTGCTAAACCTGAGGACTCATTACAAACATTAGAATTGGTGGCAGTTGTTTGGGCCTTACTGCGATGGATGCATGAGCCACTTAATGTTGTTACTGATTCTTTATATGTGGCTGGAGTTGCAAACTGCATTGAAGAAGCTAGCATTAGGGATGTTAAAAATCAGAGGCTGGCAGAACTGCTTATGCAAATGAAGCGGGCCATCATGCAGCGCACAGCCAGCTATGCAGTGCTTCACATTAGAAGTCACCAATGGGATCAAGGCTTAGGAGAAGGCAATGCCAGAGCAGATCGTTTGGTGGCTACAGTGGAAGCTCCGCTTTCACTGCACTGCCGAGCGCAACAGGCACATGCAATATACCATCAGAATGCTTGAGGCCTTCATAGGGCCTATGATATACCGTTAGCAGAGGCCAGAGCTATTGTAAAAGCTCGCCCTATATGCAGTCACCACAATCAGGGGATAGGACTTGGTTTGGGGGTGAACCCCAGAGGTCTTCAGGCTAATGAGCTATGGCAGATGGATGTTACTCATGTAAATAGTTTAGGAAGGTTGAAATATTTACATGTGACCATTGACACCTATAGTCACATGATTTGGGCTACTCCTCAACCTGGAGAAAAAGTCAGAGATGTAAAACGGCATCTGACTGGTTGTTTTGCAGTCATGGGGGTACCACGAACCATTAAAACAGACAATGGGCCTGCTTATAGTAGCAAGAGCATTGCACAGTTTATGAAAATGTGGGACATTAAGCACATCGGGGTATTGCTCACTCACCTACTGGGCAGGCTGTTGTTGAACGGGCAAATGGGACAATAAAACGGTATTTGGATAAGTTTCAGGAAATAAGGGATCCACGGGAAAGAGCTGAAAAGGCATTGTTTGTGTTAAATCATTTGTGTGTATTTGGAGATAGTTCAGAACCTCCTGCTGTTAGACACTATATTGGGCCCAAAAAGAACAAGTTGCCCTCTATGTGGGTTCGATATAAAAACCCAAAAACAGGTATTTGGGAGGGCCCTGCTGAAGTCATTTATGTGGGTCGCGGTTACCTTTGTGTCTCTACCACAGCAGGACACCTGTGGGTTCCCGGTCGCTTGACAAGACCTGCACTCGGTCACCCTGGCGTCCAGAATGACGAGCGATCCGGACGAGGCACGACAGAGAGAGAACCTTCGGCTGCATCTAGCGATTGATCCTATTACTGCACCAGTTAAGCATCTCTTTGATCCTCGGGTAGCAAATTGGACAGATCTTTTTGGTTTAACACAATTTTTTACTGCTTTAGATAATTATAACCTAGGTAATTTGTCACTGAAAGTCTGTATTAATTGTTGGGGGCAGAATTGTCAATCACGGGTAAGGCTTTATTGTGGGGGATGTAACCATATTCGCTGGACTCACCAAAGCCGCATAATTAGTTTATGTTGTGGGTTTTGTAATAATAGATTGTTAGCCGAGACGAATGCAGGAGATCAGCTTGCTGTAGAAGCTTTACAAATAGAGACAGGATTACCTGGCCTTCAAGGGCTTTAATAGTATGAAAGCATTGAGCAAAGAGCCATAGCGTACTTCAGATTTGAAGCAAAGCGCTTGGTAAGGCGAATTCAGGAGCAATTGGGTACTGAAATTCTACTATCACGGTGTGACAGACATATCTACATTCCTAAAGAGTGGACAATAGATGATGGGGACTGGCATAGGCAGTGTCGAAAGATGGGTAGGTTGGGTGACTCTAATCGCACTCACTATCAACGCCGCAGAGCAGTCGCTCCACCTGCCTCCACGACAGAACGTGTGGGTAACAATAGCCAATATAACTAATCAGACATCACTGTGCTTGGCTCTTGGCTCTGTGTCATCTCCCTTTAGAACATGCCTTATTGGAGTACCCACTTGGTCAGAACAAAAATTCAAGGGATGGATACAAAATGATACAGTGCTCAATAGTACTTTGATGTATCGGGAGGTCAACAAAACAGGCTTTACTCAAGCACAATTAGATGGAGGTTGGCATTGTCGTATTATAACAGCTCTCAAAGTTGTACTTAAAAATGACCCTGAAGAGTTAGATCTTTTTGGCAGCATGAATACGACTAATGTTACAAAGGGAGGTTGGTTATCATTCTCGCCCAAAAGTAGCAAAAACATTAATCAGCAGTTCTCAAGTCAGACTACTCTAAGCTCTTCGTTGCAAGCCCGAGATGTCTTTATGAGTTTGTTTAGCAATTGCAATGCTTCTAGCATTACTCAGCCTAAGGCTTTACCTCAGGGCATTTTCCTTATCTGCGGAGATAGAGCTTGGAATGGAATCCCTCGTCATCCACAAGGAGGACCATGCTATTTGGGTCAATTGGCACTGTTCCATCCTAATATAAGTCAATTGATGAGGTGGTCAACATCCAGGCAAAAACGTAGCATGCATGACTTAAATTGTGACAACATAGGACCACCTATCTTTTGGTCAAAATTTCGAAGAGTTATCCACACTGCTGCCAGGGGCATCAGCCAATAAGGCTCTTAATTTGGTCAAGCAATTAGGATGTTGGGCAAAGGATGAAATAAATCGCACATCAGATGTAATGGATATGCTGTCACAAGATGTTATCACTGTCAGGCATGCTGTATTGGAAAATAGAGCTGCAATTGATTATTTACTGTTAGCACAGGGTCATGGATGTGAGGAATTTGAAGGAATGTGTTGTATGAACCTTTCTGATCACTCTCAATCGATTCACAAGAGCATTGCTGATATTAAGGCAAGTCTTCACAACCTTCAGGAACAAGAAGGATTTGGATTAGATGAATGGCTTAAATCACTGGGTTTAGGAAGTTGGTTAGTGAGCTGTATCAAGGAAGGACTACGATGGTTCGGAATAATTCTGTTAATGATTATAGTTGCTCGCATTGCTTTTGGATGTGTTATGAAAAAGACCAAGCAGCTAACCAATGAAGTATTGCTTGCGCAAAACAGAAACGGGGAAATTATTGAGAATTGGTTAGCTGAGAAGGGTCACGTAGACATATTGGAGATGACCCAAGGGAATTTTTCTAGCTATCGCGTTTAGCTTGTATGATTGCTGAAGCAAGCAAGCAAGCAAGGACACTTTGTGGGGGTAGTTAAACAATAGCAGATTCTTGCAGTTAGCAAAGCATGGGAAAAGAACAGAATAAGACTAGAATATTGGCAGCTAGCATGAGAAAATAAGGTGTGGCTAACAGTTAGTGCTTTAGCCTATGACAGTAATGGATTACAGAATATGCATGAGCTTATTAAGAACTGTATAAAATTGTAACTCATTGATCAATAAATCGAAGCTTGCTGATAACTCATATTGAGTGATCCGAGTCTTCCCTCGCCGCGACATAGCAGGAAACATGAGGAGAAAAGTGCAAGAATCATGAGGGGAAAAGTGAGAAACTTGAGGAGGAAAGGGCAAGAAACATGACTGGAAAGAGAGAAATGTGAGGGGAGAAAAGGGCAGGAAATACGAGGGGAAAATTGTGAAAAACATGAGTGAAAAAAAAGGCAGGAAACGTAAGTGGAAAGGGATGGGAAATGTAAGAGGAAGAGTGTGAGGAAAGTAGGTGAAAAGGGTGGTAAACATGAGTGAAAAATGGGCAGGAAACAGGATGGGAGAATTGTGAGAATTGTGACTGGGGGAGAGGGAGATGTGAAGGGGAAAAGGACAGGAAATGTGAAGAGAGAAAAGGGCTGGAAATGAGGGGGAAAGGGCAGGAAAGTCCAGCCAGGTCCCTTGAAGGGGAAGCAAAACAAGCTGCAAAGTCAGCTACGAAACCCACGCACCCTGCAGTGAGGCACGCTGAAAGCCACTGCTTCCAACACACAATGTCATGGTGAGAATGCCAAGCGGTGCAATGTACCTTGTGGAAGTGCTGCCAGCTTTGGATACGGCTCCTGCCTTTGTTGGCGCTCCGATTGGAACACAACTATTCAGAAGTCACTGCTGCCCTCTCACTGCTCTCCCTAAGCCCCAAATGACTCCCCTGATGCCATACGGCCCCCCAGCCCAAGATGGCACCCCCTCACTCAACACAGCCTGCAAAGCTGCGCACCACAGCCACTGGCTGCCCCCTGCCTCGTGACAGCTTTGGGGGTAGCGGTGGGCAACATCTGCCTGATGGATGTTGCCTTCCTGTTCCCTCAGAGTGGCCAAGAAGTTGCCCACAGCAAACCTGCTCCTCCTCAAGCAGCTGCTGGCACTGCTGCAGCACATTGTCCAGCACAAGTCCACCAGGAGAACGACTTGCAGCAACCTGGCCGTCTGCCTGGGACCAGAGTCTGCCTGGGCTGAGTCCATCCAAGGAGGAGCAGCTGGAGCTTGAGGCCATGCTGGCTGAGACCGAGAAGGTAACGCTGGCTTCAGCAGCCGGCTGCGGCCACCCCAGCCCATGCGAGCTTGGCTGCCCAGAGGTGCCTGTGCCTGGCAGCCACCTCTCTCCAACAAATGCCTGCAAGAGCTGCCCACAGCCACAGCCTTCTGTGCAGAGGAAAAGGCTCGGGAGAGATGGCAAGGGCTGCTTGGCACACTCTCAGCACCTGTGCTGAGAGCAAGGCTTTCCTGTGTGCGGGTGAAGGTGATGGTGGAGTTATGATGGGAAAATTGGATGATCTTTAGGGAGGAGAAGGGCGATCTGGAGGAACCACTGGTACCCACAGACACATCCACAGATATGAGGAGGGGTGGAGGGTTGTCACAGCCTTGGACTTGGAATGTGAGAAATTTCAACATCAAGAAGACAACTGGGGAAGGGCTTGGGTGGGTTTTGCTTTATGTGTTTGCTTTATGTGTTTATATGTTCTTGTCTTGCAAGAACTTGCTTAGCTGCACATGCTTTTGCTTTCTTGACCTGTGTTTGGAAGAGCCCAGTGTCCCTGCAGGCAGAGCAGACAAGGACCAAAAGGCAAAAACCTGTCTGGATGCATCCCACTCTCTCTGCCAGACATCCTCAGAGGAGATGGGGAGACGCTGTGGTGGAGCCCAAGGGGCAGGGGTATGTCAGCTTCACAAGCACTGAGACAATGGTGGGGAATTTCTGATGAGGTCAAGAAGCTGCTGTGCCTCCTCCTGACAGCCCATGTCCTGAGCCTTTGGGGTTCCTTCCTCACCCCACAGTGACACATCCGAACGAAAACTGGACAGGTTGTTTCTCAAATGCCTTAGGCATGTGCCTAATCCAAGTCCAAAATGCCTACAAATTAATGGTAGAGAGGGGTACCTGTCAACTGGAGAGGGCTTTTGCTCAGATCCTTCTTCATCACAGCTTCCTCCAGTCTGTTGTGGGGCAGGTGTCCTGGGTGAGACGTGGCTGATGCAAAGCAACATCTTCTCTGCAGAGCTAAGGTAGGCGATTTGGCACTCGGTCACTGTTACGACCCAGGTCCATGAAGGCGAGAGTAACCCATGTTCTTGTTAAAAATCCCTTGGATTGGCTTAGAGTGAATCAACACCGAATGAACGAACGAACGAACGAATGAATGAATGATGTTTATAAATATATATATACATTTAAGGTTTCTTTTAGAACAATTTGGTCGCAATGGAAAGCAGGTATGTAGCCATTTTGGTCATTATTATCTATAGATGTATAGCAATATGACAGCATAAAAAAATTACATAAGGAAATGTAAGAAAGAAACAAAGAAAAAACTAGATTAAGAGAGAGAAAAGATAAAGAGTAAAAAACATATCGCTTCTCACAGATCTTGTGATGGGACTTGACTGTTGCATCTTAGACGTTTGCTGGTCAAAGTGATGTCATCATCTGTCAGGGATGGGGAAAGAAGTCCATGAAACACAAAGTCCAGCGGGTTTAAATAAGGTCAGGCTCAGTGGGAATGCCCCGGTACCTGCCTGGACAGCTGGGAGTTGTGTAAGGGAGAGCAATTAGCAAGATAAGAAGCCTTACAGGATTTGCCTCCTATCAGCCTCAAAGCCCGGTTTGTGGCCTCCAGGCAGTGATAGTTCACTCCCTCTGCAGCAGTCATTACTCACCAAAACCTCACCTCCTCCCTCGAGGGATGCCAACCTGGCCTTGCAAAGCCCCCTGGCCCTGCACAAATGAGCAAATGTGTTGAGTCCAGTCTCTCACAATCACTACTCCAGTGCAGAGAGAAACAACAGACTCTACACAATTCAACATGAATTGGGCAGAAGCCATTTTATTGATGAACTACTGTCCCTAATACACAGTTTCTGCTTTCCCTACATGCAATCGTGCATAATTATTATTGGTTAAGGCCTATTTTCACACACTACTTTATGCTTTATGATTGGCTCTTGTATGTGTGTCGCATCGTCCGTCGTGTATGTCACAACTGTCCTTCAGTTTGCATTTTTTTATCGTTTTCTTCCTTTGCTTGTTCTTCAGTCACATCCTCCCCAATGCGGCTTGTTCCTTTCTCACAACCTTCCCACGGACTTTTTCCCCTGTGTACATGCTCAAATCCTTCTGTCTTATGTGCTCTGGTTCTTCTATTTTATGGCTGGTTCACGATATGTCCACTTTCTAGTAAAAACATGGTTTCCACACTCCAGGCTGTCTCTTGCCTCCAAAATTTCTGGTTTAGGCACCTCCAGATTTACCTCCAAACACCCATAAGAATCAAAACAACACACATCAAAAGCTGTTCTTCCTCCTGGACCTGGCTTAGTTCCAGCATCCTGGGGATTGAAAGCTGGAACAGCAGGTGTGCCAGGGACATTCCCACAGTTTGGCTGGTGTGCACCAAGAGGACTCTATCTTCTACCACCATGGTCATGCCCGGGGAGAAAGGCCGGTGTTGCTGACCAGGCCCCTAAAAGGAGGACAGAAGAGCAGGGATGCAGACACCACCTTTGCTGCAGCTCAGGGCAGCAGCTGCTCAAGCGCAGCCCACCGGGACTGTCTGTGCTGATGGGCCTGTGGCAGTGGTCAGAGGACACAGGATTCAACCTGAATGACCTCCATGAGATACAGTTGTCCTGAGCTTTGGTGCAAGTGGGCCTGGGAGCTGGTCCTGGAAATCACCAGTCCAGGGCTTGGAAAGCTTTTAGCATCTGCGGCTCTCCTGGAATAGACTGTGTCACGTGAATCCAGTTAAGAGCGCTTCTCCTAGAAATGGAGGGTTTGTCCTAGGAAAGACTTTTGCTTGGGAAGAGGCACCAGTTGAGTGTTTGAGAGGGAGGTGATATTTTCCTTATTCTGTCCCTGTCACTCTTTCTGTCCCCCCACCTATTTTCTCCTTCCTTCCTTCCTTCCTTCCTTCCTTCCTTCCTTCCTTCCTTCCTTCCTTCCTTCCTTCCTTCCTTCCTTCCTTCCTTCCTCTCTCTCTCTCTCCCCCTCTCTCCCTCTCTCACACACACACACGTTTACTATCAAATAAAACCCCTACTATTGTCACTGGCATATGGTCTCGTTTGCACCTTAATTCGGGCAGAGGCATTTCTAAGAACCTTAAAACTGACTCATAACAGGAGGAAAGCTTCACATAGCACACGGAACCAGCTGATACGCGGAAAAGACTCCACTACTGAAGTAAGTAGTAAAGTAGGTATGTTTATTCCAGCGCCGGGACACATGGGGGATTATTCCTCCAAAGTCATGCACACCGACAGCAGCATTCGGCTTGGTAAGTATTGAGTTACAAGCTACATATTCATTAAGTTTCCCCAGTATGGCTATACATATTCATTACCTAGCCCCGCCTAGCCTCACTTCATATTATAATGAGCCCAGAAGTAATTTACATCTGCGTTGTGTTTGCGCAGTGTCTCTGGTGGTGGCGGGCAGGGGTCTCCAGGATGAAGTGAGAGTCTTCCTCAGAGGAAGTGAGGAGTCTTCCGTGGGCTGAGCTTTTCACCTTGCTTCCCTGCACATGCTCTTTATGTCCCTGGCCCAAGTCCAAACTTCAAGGCTGGTTTGAGTTGGTTTCAGGTTCGAAAACAGGATCTTAGGTCACGGTTCCTTCCCCTTATCAAGTCTTGCATCCTCTCATTCTGCTTTGGTAGGCGCAATAAGTGTTGTGAAAGCTGTATGCATTGTTTTTAACAAGCAGCTTCTTAGCAAATCATTTAACCGCTGCCCATCCCCCATCCCGATTCACAGCTGTAAACAGTTTTACTTGTTTAATTTTTGTTTAATTAAGGAAGGGTGTGGAGGGTGGGGGCCATGTGTCACAACCCATCAGTAGGGGCTATGATGTTCAGAGCTGAGTCCTGCACCCAGGGAGGAACAAGCCCTCGAACCAGGAAATGCTAGGGAAGAGCCAGCTGCAAAGCAGCTGTGCAGACACCTGGGGTCATGGTCAACCACAGGCTAAGCAATTTGGAAGTGCTGAAATGGCCTTGGGGCAAAGGCAGCTGACTGCATGCAGGGCTGCAGGGGGCAAAGCCTTGGCAGCAGGTGGAGGAAGATGAGCCTTGGCCTCGGGTGTGTCTGGGCTCCGCAGCGCAAAGCAGGCGTTGTCCATCCTGGAAGTAAGTCCTGCGCTGGTGTCCCTCCTCAGTGCCTAGCCCAGCTTCTCTTGAGCTCTAATTGTTGGTCAGTTGGAGCCAGCGTCCACCAGAACCAGCAGCAGGGAGCTGTCCCGGCACAGATCGGCACCGGCAGAAGGCAGGGTCTGGCCAAGCGGCACCAACCCAGCCCGGCCATCCTGCTTCCCATCCTTGCTGTCAGTGACTGGCACGTGTCCTTGCGGCAAGGCCAGGGTCCTCCTGTCCCAGGCCAGGAGCTGCTTTGGCTCCAGGTAGGCTCCCCCACGGCTCGGGGACACGCGGGCACGGCCGGGTCCCGCAGCAGAAGGGGCCGCCGCTCTCTGCACTTGCAGGAAGGTTGTCAGCGGCGACGAGGCGGTGCTGAGCGTGGCCGTGGCTCTGAGCCACGCCCCAAAGATGAGTGAGAGGCACCTTCTCCTCCTCCAGGAAGAACTGGTGGTCGCCAAGGTGCAGTAAAATCTTCAGAGCCCAGCTGCCTTTGCCCCATCCCTGGCTGTGGGGCCAGGGCAAAGACACCCTGGTCTAAGTGCCAGGCCCCAGCACCTTGGTGCTGGATGCACCAGTGTCATCCCAACAACAGCAGGGATGTCTATGTAACTCAGGTCACAACAACAAAGTGCTTAAACAGCTTGAGATATAAAATATCTATGTAACCTTAATATTAATATAACCCAAAACATTACTTTTATCAATATAACTTGAAGAATATTAATATAACCTGATACCTATAACCTGATGCTTATAGCCTAAATCATAATTTCTATACCTATAACCTGATCCTTATAACCTGAATCATAACTTTTAATATTCATATAATCTAATATGAATAACTTCTTATACAATGTAATGGCTAGTATATAGTTAATAGTTGCTTATACGCAAAATAGAGAAAAAGAAAAGAGATAAAAACTTACCAGGTGTGTTTTAGAGATAAGTAAGTGTAGTACTAATGAGAAATTGGCAAGCCAAGCCAATTATTCACAAAACAAAGAATTTAGGCCGGTTAAGACCGGATAGACTGAAGGGCATCACAACTGCGCGTGCCTCAAAGACAAAGTTGAAAAGTTCAAGTGTGAAGAAGACTTTAGAAGCCTTCATCAGAGACCCCCGAAGACCCCCGAACTGGAGAAGTGCATGCACAGTGCAAAGAATTATCTAATAACCATGAGATCATGCTATGTAAATTAGTTCTGGCGCGTATGTGATAATGCTGTAATGACATAGCAACATTATGCAAAATTTTACTGTATAAATAAACGACCACACTTGACAAAGCCAGGTGAGTTAGGAGGAGAAATCCCCCTCATCACCAGCGCTGCAATAAACAAATACCTGCTCTATAGACATCGGTCTATGGGGATTTATTTCCAGCCTATCTTTTGGGCATCAGTGCCAGGGCTCTGCCCCAGGGGGTGCCGGGGAGGCCCCGTGCAACTCACTGCTTGCCTCTGCTCTCTGCAGCCGGGACACCACCCTGCAACCACGGCTCTGCCTGGCCCTGGAGCAGCTGTGGGTGCTGAGCAGCAGTGGAGAGAGAAGAGGAGGAGCAGCAGGAAGGCAGCAATGAAGATGGCACCTCCAGCATTCTCACCTGTCCCACCAGCTCCTGTACTAGCACTTTTGGGTGAGTTGTGGTGCCACGTGCAGGGCAGGAGAGGTTTCCAGCCATGCACACACCAGCCTGGGAATGACCTCTACCCTTCATGCTGAGCCTGGGCAGGGAGTGGATGTGGGCATTTCCATGTTCTACATCCCCTGGGCACTCTTTGGTCCCCAGAAGGGAAGGGTAAAAGCCTCTGCTTGGGGCACATCAGAGGCAACCAGGCTTGGGCAGCAACTCTGTCCTACTGCCACCATGGGGCTTCCTCTTGCCCCTGCGTCCTTCCCACAGGGCTGGGCAGGTGCACGTCTGCCCTCGGGCTGGGGAGCAGCAGAGCCTCTGCTCGTCTCTTTTTGAGGCTCCCAGCTGCTGAAGGAGCTGTGGGTGGGCACCTCACAGGGGTAAGCTGGGGAGTGCTTCAGGAGCAGCCGTACAGGGGAACAGCTTGCCAGCTGGGGAGAGCTGCCCCTGCAGCTGTGGGCAGCTCTCAGGCAGAGCTGCCTGACAAGAGAGGAGAGGCGGCTTCGGGGTCACCCAGCTCTCTCCCTCTTCACAGGACCAAGGGAGCCCGAGTGACCTGTGTCCTATCCATGAAAGCCCTGGAGATGGAGTTGAGCTGTGCAGTGTCTCCCTGCTCTGGGCTCTGTGCCTGAGCACTGCTCCCTCAGCCAAGGTGCAGAGACATCACTGCTTACCTTCTTCCACTTGTCTCTTGCCCCGAGGAGGATATTGGGTGCCAGGAGGCTGGAGAGGCTGATTGAGGTCCTGGCAAATGTGAGAATGGCTGCCTTTCACCCACCTCTGTCTGCGCTGGGGTGCCAGGGATGCGTGGCTAGCAGGGAGGAATTGTCTGCAGTGCTACTCAGCACACAGAGGCACTGGGGAGCCACTGGCAACACTGGCACGTCCTTGCTGCTGCCACTGGCAGGACTGCTGTTGCGCAGGGCAGAGAGGCCGCTGGGCCAGAGGCTGCCAGCTGTGTGCCACGCTCAGGCTGCCGGGGCTGGCTGGCACCTGGCCGCTGGCCCTTTGTGCTGTTCTGCGAGCGCACCTGGCTTCTTGCAGGCTGATCCCGAGCAAGGTCCTGCCACGGCCCCGTCCGACCAGGGAGGATGACCAGGCCGCTCACTTCCCAGCTGAGCTTGGGAAGGTAAGGGAAGCTTCTGCTCCGGCCGAGATGTGCTCACTTGTCCCCCGGGTGTGGCTACGTGGCTGTGGCACCCTGAGGGAGGACATCCCCCGGACGGGCAAGGGCACCTGCGGGGCGGTGGCCACTGCAGACAGCTGAGCAGGGACAGAGAGCCTGTGCTGCTGCCCGCAGCCTGGAGAAGGGCAGGGCCAAGGCTGGGGCGGCTTGTTCCAGCGCCGCACCAGCTCTCAGGAGCCCCCGTGCCACAGCTACGCTTGCGGCTGCCGGCTGCCTGCCAGGGGTGCCGCACGGCTCCGCACGGTGCTGAAGGCAGGGCAGGCAGGGCAGGGCAGGGCAGGCTGCGCTGGCCTGGTGGTCTCCACTGAGTTTTGCTCTCCTACTGAAGCAACTTTGGCAGCTGTGCTTTGTTCCCTGTTCCTTGGGAACTGACTGCTGCCAGGATTCACCAGACATTCCCCATGGGTAGAACAAAGTGGTACATGATTTAGGAGCTCTGTGCTACAACCTTTGCTCACACCCCAGCAGTACCAAATGCAGTATGATCACTCATAACTTAAAAGAGATGAGGCCATAAATCTCAGAGCCGTGCACTAAACAGCACAAGGCAAAAATTAGTAATTTTACAGCCACATGGTGTCAAATCTGCTTTAAAATTGTTTCTTGGCTTGACACAAATAAAATAGAGCCTCCTCTGAGACTGATTTGACAATGAGACATGCTTCTCAGTGTTTTCTGAGGAAAACACTTCAGTTTTTTTCTCAGGACTATTCTCTAATGTAATACAACCCACAATCTGCTTTCCTTAGAACCAATTTGCTTTTAAACCCAGACTTACACTTCCTGTTCAGGCGACACATTTCAACATCTGCCAAAAGAAACGAAACAGCAAATAAAACTTTTAATCCAGAGCAGCATCACCTACTTTGTGCACTGCGGTTAGAAGATGCAACAAAGGCAGCAGGAGTGATGGCTGAAAGCAACACAGCATGATCCATAGGGAAGGAAAACGGAGCAGCTACGAGGGAACAGGAAGATGTAGAGCAATACGAGACTAACTGCTAATGTTTTCCAGCTAGTGAAAACCATGACTGAATACATCTGGAAAAGTGGCTGCTGGAGCAACCACTACAGCATCATTTCACAAAAACAAAAGTTAGAATCAGTAGCTGCAAAAACCACTCTTAATTCGCTTTGAAGACAAAGTGCCTGGGGACAACTATGGACTAATCCAACCGCAAGCCCGTGGTGGGCCTGCCAGATATGAGCTGTGCTTTCATTTCAGCAACAGCCAGTGTCAAGCATTTAAAATGGGAGCTACAAAAAATCCCTCACTAGAATTAAACCCACAGTATCTTTGTAGATGTTGTGAGGATGGAGCAGAAATTACACCAGTTCAATAGTGGGAAAAAGAAAATGCAATAAAGCCAATATTGATGGAAATAGTTGCAACAGATAAGCAATTTCATGCTACACAGTATTTAATTAAAAAAAAAAAATAGTGTCTGTGGCAAAACTGCTTGCCACCTTTACCTGTTTGCAGGAATGTGTTTCTGAGAAGGCAGCACAGCTCAGCATTTTCCCATGAGACACTGGCAAAGCTCTTATCTCCTGTGTTGAGGAACATGACTAGAGCTGTCCTGAACCAGCACTGCTCAGATAAGTTTTGTTCATGCATGAACAAACTGCAAAACCGTGACTTCTCCTTCAGAACCCTATTTACGTTCCCTTCCTCCACACTCTAGTTATGGACAATGGTCTAGCTTTCAAGAACTTAATTTACTCTTAACACAGAACAACCTCCAAACTGGGATTTTTACTGTTGCTAAGGAGATGCTCACAGGCCAATCATTTCTCCCATATGTCATCACCAATAAGAGGATTGTGTTGAATTGCTGGCTGTTGCTGCCCTATTATTTTTCAGATAGATTCAGGTCCTTGCCCCTCATCCTGCTTTAGTTTTCACTTCAGGTGTGATCACACTCAGTCATGATCAGGCAGGTGGGGTGTCTCTAAAAACCGTGCTGCAATGCTGGAGTTCTTCTGCAGGCTGATGATGCTGTTGGTACCATCACAGAAAGTGGCAGTCCACTTCTGCTACCAGAGTGTAAGGGCTTTAGGTAGCCCTGCTAAAAGGAGATGGTTACACACACCAGACAAACAGCTTAAGGGATAAACAGTCCACCTCTAAACAGTGTACAAGAAAATACAGATCAGTAGTACAGTTATTTGGGTAATAATAATAATATTACACAATTCACCACGACTGGGCTAGACCTAACATCTGGCCATACACTTACATGACCATGTCAGGCAGGCAGCAGGGTACAACCTCTTCTCCACTCAAGTGATCTAGACTGGCCAGTGGCCTTGTGGAATGCAAATTCCATGGCTGGACTGTCCTTTTTAGCATCACACTGCAGAAGTCCTATCTGGGCTGGTTAACCAAACATTAAGTCCCACCCGTGCTCCCTCTCTGTGCCAGCTCTGTCCCTGGAGCGCACGGGGCCCTGCAAACCTTTACAAGGCAGTGCTGCCCCACATTCCTGTGTGGGAACAGGCCTGGAAGTACTGTGAAAGGAAGGCAGTAAGAGCCTCACGCCTCCCTTGTACGCACTGTCTTGAGACACAGTGTATTAGGCAGTACAGCCTTACGTGCACCCAGTTAGTCCTGGCAAAGGTAAAACTGATGGTTCATGTATGGAGATCGCTATACAGAACGCAGAATGAATGCATGGGGTAATATCCTGAGCAGACATGAGAAAATAGGTAGAGGCTCAGCAGCAGAAAAAAGTTCTGGTTTAGCCAAAGAATGACCACAAACAGTGCTGACAGTGATCACAGTGAATTTGTATCAGCCTTGCAGTACAGTATGTTAAGGACTAAGAAAAAGCCAAATAAACCAAGACAGTAGTGGTATGGAAGAAAAAGAAACAATGTGGAAGAAAGCATGAAGACTATTAAATGATCAAGGAAGTTGTACTGGTAATTATTTTTTACATTTGTTTAAAGAAATACACATCTTCTAACAGTGCCTAAGTTAGTGAACTATTGAAGTGCCACTTGGCCACAGGCCTCTGGAAGACTGTTTCAGCTTGTCAAGGTGTCAGTCACGTCTTAAAGGTGAAAAATAATTGAAACATCAGTGGATGCACCCAATCTCAAAAGTCTCATGCTCCTTCTTATTTAAATTAAATATAATTAAAATAATGAAATTCAATAATAATTAATTAAGCAAATATTAAATAAAATAAATTTAAACTAATGAAAAATAATGACATTTAAATAAATTAAAAATTAACATCTCCAGCTGCTTAGTTGTTTATATGAATACATTCTTCTCTCTTGCACTGTAGATGTAGAAGTTCAACCAACACTTATGGAGCCTTCCAACATATTTGGAGTTAGTATTTTTTTAACGCAACTGCAAGACTGATAAATTAACATTCTCATACCTTTTACTGGGTTGAGAAAGCTTTAACTGTAAACTGCATATTTGAACTGTCTGCTATGTGATTTTAAACCCACAAACAACTTACAAGGGGTCCATCGTTTCAAACTTTGTTTTGAACTCAACTGTATTTTTAAGTATCAGCTGCACACTACGGTAAAAAAAACAACTCAGCCAAAAAACAGGCTGGCAAGGAAACACTGAAAACAACACAATTCCCTCTTATTTTTCCACTTCTAGCTGCACAGCATGACTAGGAATGTCAGGAGGTTGTTGCGCCACCTTCTTCCTCATCTTTACTGCAGACATGCTGGTGGTTCTCGTTGCTGATGTTTCAACAACCTAAACCAGCTGGAGAAAAATCAAAATGAATAGAATATTTAGTACCAAGTGTACCTGTTCTTCCACAAGCTACAAAGGAAAGACAGTACTGTGGTGATACACTGTATGTGGACAGCTTTTCCTCTACCGCAAAACCAGCAAGCAACGCAGGAATAAGTACCTCTGTCATACTACTTGGTGTGCTCAGTCAGGTCTTTTCCTGCCAAAGGAATACGGTCCCAAAGCTGCAGCAACTGCTCTCCAACTTGTGGTTCCAGCTCCTAGAAATGATCAGGAAATCAGGGAAGTTATTTGCACTGCTACTATTAAGCATACAGAAACTATTACTGAATTATTAGATGAGGTTGCCGGCGATTGCTTTCAAACTTTCTAAAAGAGCTCATCCCTTTTGCTATTGGGACAAACATCAGAACTTCCAGCAGAGCAAGGTTTTCTTACTGGGGCTCAGCAGGAGATTAAGGACTTTCATAAGCCCCTGTGGCCTACAGGCTGTTTGGGGTGTTTCCATTCACAGTGAGATGTCAGTTCTCACAAAGATAATTCCAGTGAACACACTACCTCCATACACGAGAACAGATGCACCAGATACTTCATACCTACCACAGGTCACTCACTTACTAACTAAAGATCATTATTTTCCACATCTTTGAAGTTGAATTCCATCAAGTGTGGTGGAGAATGTGAAAAGAGAGGTCACAGGCAATACAGTGGCCATCCTTTCCTTGTACTTCTTTCCTCCAG
Source organism: Monarcha castaneiventris obscurior (assembly GCA_026261815.1). Lineage (NCBI taxonomy): Eukaryota > Metazoa > Chordata > Aves > Passeriformes > Monarchidae > Monarcha > Monarcha castaneiventris. The sequence continues at coordinate 42,712 of JAMPIT010000728.1, read as the reverse complement.
TTTCTTACAACTGGAGAGAGGTTTTGGAGAAGAGAAGGTGAAACAAAAACTTCAGATCTTGAGTCATCAAGGAGATGTTTTGGGAGGGGATGGGGAGAGGGCAGAAAGTGCCACTGAGAAATTTTGTGCCAATTCTTTGGCTTTTTGTAGTTGCATTTAGAGCTTTAACAAATACGAGAACTGTCCTAAGCTTTACTCTACCTCAAAGCTCAGGATTCTCTTCAGACTTTACAGAAAAAAGCTTCTAATTATCAACAGTTATTTGGGTGTAACAGACTGTCTAAGAGAATACATCTCAACCAAACATGGCACAAACCTCCAGAACTAAATTACAAACTAAAAAAGAGCCCAACGACTTCTTTTTGGAAGCATCCATCTTTAAATCATCTTTTAAACACATAAGCAAGAAGCTGTATTGATTTTATCCAAATGTCTCCATTACTTCAGTGGCAATTCTGCATTCACTGAAGGTACAAAGCACCAATGAACTGTGATTCAGATTAGCAGACACATGAACAAGTGGAGATAAACTGAACAAGCTAATAAAAAACACAGTTCTACCACGTGAAGAAAACTTCAGAAGAGAGTAACATTACCTCGCCATCTCTACTTATCTGTACTTTCTTACTGTCGTTCCATGGGTTGAGCAAATGGTGTGCAAACTGAAAAGGAATGCTTTCTTTTTGGATGCAGTCCACCTTAAATACACCTCCAAAACCAGCAGATCCCCAGTCTTGACTTTTCTCACACCCAATTGCTGAACCCATTCTAGCAAAACCCTGGGACAAAAATTGAAATATGAAAGAACAGACACAATGGGACCACATCTGTCTGCAGCGGAATGAGAGAAATAACTGAACTTCCTATGAAACTTTCAGAATAGTTTCAAAGTGATTAATACACTCTCCACCATGGAGCTGGAGCTTCCAAAATGTTTTACATCTAGAAAGTTAGAAGTATCACTTCTTTTTCCACTTCAAATATGCCTTGTAGGGTTTGACCATAAGGAATGTCTCCCAATGACAAAATTATCATTGAAGGTTTTTGGAGCTTTGTAACAGATTAAAAAGCTGTTGCAAAACCATCTGAAGTAGAAGGAAATCAAGATGAATATTCTACTACAGAATAGTCCATTAGATATTCACATTCCTTGTTACTTGTAGGTAATTTTTGCAGAAATCCATTTGCTCCTTCTCATGTTCCCTCTACGTTAACAAACTTTCACATAGAATTAGGAGAGTGTAGCTGTTCTTCAAAGAACGAAGTCAAAGTTGCTTTTATTTCCTTCTTTGTGAAGCTGGACAAAATTCCAACATGACAAGTATTCAGAAAGAAACTGAAAGAAATCCCAAACCCGAGACAGCATCTAACTTGGTTGAGGACACCTCGATTTGTCCACACACCAAACAAACCAAAAGTGAACCCAACCCCACAATGTATCTACTATTCAGGTGAATTTATGCCAGTTAGGACTTAGCAGTCCAAAAGATGTAGTTCACTGGGTAAATTACCAGCACTCACTGCTGTTGTAAGACGTGCACTCCTAGATAGCTCAAGGCAGACTTGAACAAGAATTAATGAAAGGAACAGTGGAAAAAAATAAATGTGGAATAGAAAGAGACATTTGGGACCACAGAAGATTAACAGGGAAGTTAATCCCACATTCCCATGAGGGTGCAGTGCACTGTCCCAATTGGAAGGGCAGGGCAAGGTCAACCACCTGCACTCCTGGCTTCGTGTCTTCCCTTCCCCGCTTCCCTGTCTGAGAGCACCAATGCAACCGCCCATTTTCAATATCAACTGACTCGCTGAAAATTACTTTCCAGTATTACATCTGCATTTGCCAAATCATCGCACACAGTACATCACTGCAGTCCTTCAGTGGTATTGCCAAGACAACTGTGTTTTGGTTGGCTCCTTAGATTTTAAGTTCAGCTGAGTTTTACAAATAGCTTATATATGAAGAAGTAAGTTCACCTTTCTTGACGTGGAACAACTGAACTTAGCTGGCTCACAGCTAACCTGCAACTTTGCACTACCAGGTCAAGTTTTTAACTTCAAACTGACTACAGATTTGACCAACAAACTCTTGACAAATATCTCACTGAACATGAAGTCAAGACACAGCTCTGGAAGAATCATGGCCAGCTTCCTAACTGGAAGTGAATGAAACTAGTTTTTATTAAAATTTTAATAAAGAAATTTATGAGTTTCCAGGCTTTAAAAAGCTATGACTTGACTCTAACTGCTTGCTCACTTACAATACACACTTTGGCATGCAAAGAGTAGCAATCCCTGACTTTGTCATGATTTTGGGGGTGCTTTTTGTTGTTTTAGAGGCTTAATGGAGGGTATAAACATTCTGACTCATGATGTTTGGAGGCAATTCCACCTCAGCCTTCGAGGGACAAACTGAGCTAACTAGAAGGGCATGTTTCAGAGAAGAATTAAATATTCTTTCTTCAGCAAGCACAGACATTTGCACACTGCTCTGCTTCTCAGACGGTCATAAGTCAAAAGCAAAGCTGTCCACACTACACACAGTCATTTGCTGCACCCTCCTAAACCACCAACCACAGCTAATATTTAGTTTTAGATTAGGACTCACCTGAAAGCATCCAGACCCTTGAACAGAAAATATTAAGTAAACCGCACTGCTCTCCCAAAAGGCTCCATTCAGTTTCTGTTCATTACTTGGCGTAGTGGACCATATTCCCTTCTGTTGAGAAATATCAATATTTTGCAAGTTGTTGCTTTTCATTTTAAAGTACCGAACTGGCATATTTTGTCTTGGTGAAGGAGATCTGCGACCCGGGAAAAAAAAATCTAAATTAATAAATACAATAAAATAAACCAGGTTTTATTTCTGAAGTTTTAAACACATGAAGATAGAAATCCTTGACTGTGCTCCTCGCTTCCTCCTCCAGATTCCAGGAGAAACATCAAATCAGCTGGTCCTGTCTGAAATGGCTTTAAAATGGATTTGATGTCTACTTTACATTTTTAAAGCACTTTTCAAAATAGTAATTCCTCCATGGGGGCAGAAAACAAGTAGAGCAGAATAGGACTAAAATGTCTAGTGATTAAATTACAATTTGTTAAGTCTGACATGCCTTGAGATGACATCAAAATTAATCATCCCAGACTGCAGCCTACAGCACACCACTCGCATTTCTACCTTCAGGAAACACGTTTTCTTTCTTTTACACTGGCTCAACTTAAAAGCTGAAAGACTCAAAGGAATTACTAAATCCTCCAGCAAGTCCATGAGGTTTCCTCTCAGCGATCTGTTGAGTATTACTGCAGTTTACTGTTCATGTACATAGGGACAATTATGACAATAACCTCATTAAATGTGTGCTTTGTTAAAATAACCATCACAAAAAACCCCAAGCGGTCATAATAACGCAGATAACACAGATAATACTTAAAGAGAATCAGTATCAATGTATACTATTACAGAAACAGAGGAAGGCAGAATTCAAAAACTTCAGAACTGTGTGTACAATATACCAATTTAGTTGAAAAAAATTAATACACCTTCACTGTTTATTAGAGCAAGTTTAAAAACTCTTTTTTTAAACTTTGAATAGCTTTACCTCAGCAGTCCACAAATATTATCTTTGCTGTATTAAACTAGTGTAACAAGGATATTATGTCTAAATTTTAAGTTCCAGAAGGAAGTATTATGCAGCCTTTATAAATGAAAAGTTAAGTTTGCTTCCTAATTTACCAGTAAAATACCTACTTGTTGCAGAATGATATCAGCAAGAAATTCCTTGACTTTCGAAGAGCAGGGTGGAATGTTTGAGAGCTCTACCTTTCCAGATACTGGAGAAGGACTAGCAGAGGGGCTGGGATAGGTACCGCTGTGTTGGGGTTTTAGGAACTGTCCTGTTTTCTTTTTCTCTTAAAGAATTTTTCTCATATATGTTGCCAGGGCTTAAGAAAAACAAAAGACCTGGCCACAGGGGCGGGGTCTGACTGGCCTCTCTTTTTTCACCTGGGGATGGGGCACACCCCGGGCTGGCTGCGATTCTTGTGTTCAGAGGGAAAGAGGCTGCCATCATTGTAGAGGGAGTTTGCTGCTGCTGCAAGCTTCTGCTTTTTGGCTGCCTTCCTTCTACCGGAGAAAACCGGGATCCCAAGCCCACCTTTTCCCTGCCCCGCTGGGAGCCGGGCTGCAGCCACCCTGCCCCTGTCCTTGCTCGGAGCCTTTGCTCCATCGTAGCCCACAGGCCCTGCCGGCCGAGACCTCCCGAGGGTCCTGCTGCAGCACCGGAGTTTGATACATCTCGCTGCCACCCGGGATCTGTGCTCGTCTCTGCCGTTCCAGCCTGCTGTTCCTGAGGGTCCGGCCGGACACCGGGATCAGCTGCCCTGGGGTTTGCGAGGCTTTCTGTCAGTCCCTGCTGGGCCCCCGAGCCGCCATTGCCGCGCTCCCCGAGCTCGCTCCAGAGCGCCCCCTGCAGCCGCGGGGGAGCCATCGCACCCGCCCTGCTCACCGGGAGCCGCCAGCGCCCCTGCCGGCCGTGAGCGGAACTGCACCCAGGGGAAAGGGCCCGGCAGCCGAGAGAGGGCTGTCACTGGGTTTGGGCTGCTGCTTGCTGTCACTGCCACAGCTATTGCTGCTTGTCATACATATATGTACATTAGTAAAGAACTGTTATTCCTATCCCTCATACCTTTGCCTGAAAGTCCCTTAATTTCAAAATTATAATAATTCGGAGGGAAGGGGGTTGCATTTTCCATTTCAGGAGAGGCTCCTGCCTTCCTTGACAGACACCTGTCTTTCAAACCAAGACACGCTGTCTGCAGACTTCACTGAGGACTGAGCTGATCTGTATCTGAGGAGATACAGATCAGCTTATATGTGTATCTCCTCAGATATCTGTTTGGAGAGCAAAATGTCTTTTTCTTTGTACTTTTTTGGCTGGTGGAGTGCGGGAGATGAAGATTTCACTGAAACTCTAAAAACGACATACCTTGAGTTTCACAAGCGCTCACTGAACAATCTACATTGACCTGTCAGCCTACTGCATGACCACATGTATTACAGCGACTACAAAATATATTAAACACTAACTAAAAAACCCATACTGATCATGCATTGCCTTTTAATGCTACTGTTAAACCTCTTCTGCTGCTTCTCAAAGATCACAATTCATGGACAATATTCCTGACTGCTCTCTCAAACAGCAAGTCCATGTGTGAAATACTTTTCAGTGAAATTACAATGCAGCATAGGACAGTATCACACCTTTCAACTGTACTTCCACTGTTTCCACCTCCATATTACTAGCAGAAATGTAAGCGATGCTTGGATACATAAATTGCAACCTACAGTGTCTAGAAGACCTCAACATCTTACTTTTCAGCATTAGAGGAGTCAGAGAATTCAGTGTCTGTTGAGCTTTTTCTCCTGTTGGTTGACTTCCATGTAGATGCCAAAGGAAGTTCTTCACAAGTCACAGGTCTCGGTCTCTGGCCAATTCCTGAAGGCTGTTGCAGGCCTGCAGACTCTTCTTCAGCACTCAGAACAGCTGTAATTGCTCTTACAGTTGTTTCATCAGCTTGAGACCATGGTTTAGAAGGCGCTCGCATACGACGCAGGAACAAACCGTGCCACTTCTGCCTGAGTTGCAACAGCATCCCAGCAGCCTGTAACAATTCCAATTCTGTTACAGACTGATGCAAATTACATCAGACAGGTAAGAGTACCCTATCTCTTTCCTATCAGGCAGCACCTGGCATTCCAATGAGAACAGGGTCCAAACCGAAAGGCAAGACCTTGGTCTTGGGAAGGGGAAATAACTCTTATTTAAAGTAAGATGTTAATTTACTTCCTTTTCCTTGGATGCAAGGTAATTTTTGAAACATTTCCTTTAGCTCTGTACTAAACTTAACATTGTACCGTAAATCCACAGATTTTTTTTTTCCTTTTTATCTTTCTAGAAAACCCACTTTTTTCATGCTTTATGCCCTTCCTATCAAATCAGTCTATACTCATGCACTCTTCAGTCATACCTGAGGGAAAAGAGCTCTAAGTGACATTTTTCTTACGCAGACTTCTGCTCAAATGCGATGACTAAATTCAGAAGACTGTGGTCTAATTCCCATGTTACCAGAAATACTTCCATTAAAATAAGATTTTTAAAAATCACTCTTCTGGACATGTCTAGGACAGACAGTTTATTATTAGAGCTGGTAAGTGTTTCATGATCCATAAACTACCTCCTACCACAGCCACAGCTCTTCAATGACCTAAAGCTTTCTGTTTCAAAGAGGTTTTCATTTCTCCTTCTGACAGCTGATAGCAACTTTCTTTCAGCAAATCCAGCTTCAAGTGCTCCTTTTTCGATCCGATTTTGGTTATCCTCTCAGAGAAATAAAAACACAATATGCCAATGTGACTGTTCTCTCAGCTCCTGTTCACATTTTGGCTATCCCAGCTCATGCTACGGCCTGATGGAGCAGCACACAGGCAGGACAGGAGGCCAGAAAGAGCAGAAGGGCCATTATGCAGCCACTGTCCCCTGCAGCCCTTACCTTTTGTCTGGCAGTCTCTTCAGAATCTGCTGACTTGTGGAAAGGGACAAAACTGCCGAGCTCAGACACATAAAACATCATATTGTCCAGAAAGCTTTTGAAGCAGATCCAACAACATCTGGACTGCTGAGGCTTTCCTGCTCCCTCATGTGAGGGACAGGACATCCACTCTATGATGGAGGAGGAGGGATGAGCACTCCCACTGTTGGATTAGGTGACCAATTCTTTTTTTTCTTTTTGCTCATAGGGAAAAGATTTGAAAGGTGTGGGTGGTAGGCTACAAAACCTTGCAGCTTGCATGTTGAATACGTGAATTCATGTGACATACAACTCTGGGCCAAAGGGCACTGAAGCCCTTTAACTCCTGATGAGCTCATGAAGTTAAGGTTAAATCCCAGAGTACTTAGTTTGACAGACCCCAACGTACCATGACATTCTTAGAGAAAATTCTTGGCTACTCAAATGTTACAAAAATCTTTTTACATCTTTTTTTAATCCTTCTACATGGAGCAAACATAGGAGTGATTTCTTACGTACTTCAGGGTCCAGTCTGAGATGGAGCCATTCATCCAGCTTCAGTAGTGCCACATTAGCAGTTGTTTTGTCCTCCATCTCACCGTCACTGCTATCATTAGATACCCCTCCCCCTGAATGAAAGATAAAGGTGCATTAACATTTCTGTATTATTTCTACTTATACACAAAAACCTGAACACTACTGTATTACCAGCAATAAGTATTTTTCCTTCTAAAATTGACTTTACAATGTAAACATTTCTAAAACTACTTTTACTTTTCTGCAAATACACTGCAAAGTCTTTGCTCCAGATAGCAGCAATCAAGTAGCCAGACCTGCTGAAGATCCTACTGTGTAAAAACCTGTACTGATGTGGTCTGACTCAACTCATGTACCTTTGCCAGTATTCACAAGCCACTACCCAACTTTTGCCTGAAACTGTTTGTAAAACCACACGTGGCTCTATTTCCTAGTAAAACAGCAGATTTAAAGACCTAGTAAGAAAAAAAATTTTAGATATATATGGCTATTAATTAGGAATCCTTATTTCCTTAAGTGCAATTCAATCAGCATAAACACTATTCTAAGGTTAACAGTTTAAAAGCAAGACTGAGAAGTTTCACAAATAAGTTGGACTTTTAGTTTGATTCAACCTGTGAGAACTAGCAGCAGTTTTTTTGCTTCCATTTCTACAGAACTCAATTTAAATAAGAAAAACAAAAGGAAATTTCTATATATTCTCTATTACTTACAGTTAATAGCACAGCTAACTGACATTAAAAATTATCAGTAGGAAATATCTTGAAAATGCATGTGTCAGCTAGAAGCAATGTCTTGTTTGCCATATTGATTGTTTCTAAATTACTCAGTTTGAATAATCTGATTTGAAGTATCAAATAAAGTAGTCTGGAGAAAAGGAACATACATACTGCAATTCTCAGTACTTGAATTATCATTAGACATTGTGGCTGCATTCTTTCCTTACAAATTGTACTGTAATTTCTGAGACCCCAGAACTGTGTCAGTTATGGATATGAATCTGTAAGGAATCCCAAGACTGAGACATTTTTTACAGAACCTACAAACTACTCCTGAATAGCTACAAGAATTATTACACTGCTGTTTTCAGAATTCGCCAATATATGCCTTCAATATGACTGAAAAATAAGCTCTCCACATCACACACTGGTGTATACCAATGGAAACATTCCAAATCCAGACTCCAGTGTACCTCGAAAGGATGAAGATGCCTGCAAGGCATTACTTGGCAGTCTGGCTGGTCCACAGAAGAGGGACACAGTGACAGGTGTCACAACAGAGCAGCACCTGATGTTTGCTGTCTTCTGAGCTCTCGTCATTTTGTCATAGATAAGCCAGTCTGTAGGGAGGGCCTGGATGGCTGCAGCTTGTCCATTTGCTGGGGGAATCTGTGCAAGAGCAGATAAGACTGGGCTATTATACCCTCTACCTGTAATTAACATAAATTTTAACATCTTTCTTATTTTCTCCAGAGACACTGTGGATGCCTCAACCTGGCAGTGCTCAAGGCCAGGCTGCGTGCGGCTCTGAGCAACCTGGACTAGTGGAAGGTTTCCCTGCCCATGGCAGGGGGTTGGAATGAGATAAGCTCTCATTAAGGTCCCTTCCAACCCAAACCGTTCTATGATTCTGTACTTTTAAAAAGAAATAAGTCTATAACTATATACATATGTAAGACATACATATCACATACATATATAAAATATACATGCAAATAAAAAAGCCTGAGAGAATTCAACCAGAGTCCTACCACCATGAAACAAAGTATTTTGCTTGAAAAAGAGATGTTAAAGAAAAAAACCGTTTCAGAGCAGAACTTCTTGCTTTTAAGAGTAGGGATCATTCTATCTTTACAACAGTTTTGTAACTAGGGGTGGTTTTTTTTGCCATTTTTCCTTGTGCCATCTGGAGAAAGGACTAATTGAAACAACGGAAAAATGAACCAACTCCCATTCTACCAACTGGTAGGAAAAGTATTTTCTAACGCTGCAGTGTTTAATGCCCTTGCTGCTTTTAAAGTACTGACAACTACGAAAAGACGTTTCTAAAACATTTGATAGATTCTAGTGCTCTATTTTGTGAACTATGAATTCAAAGTGATTTTACCTTTTTATACTGAGACTGACCAAGAACAGAGGTAGGATGAAATTGCACTTTCTTCTCCTTTGGTTCAGTCAACACCAGGCTTTCTCTGTCTACATGCACAAGATTGGGATACATCCCGGCCACTAAGGCAGCTTTAATTACAGCCCAGTTCTCAGAGTTACTATTAACATCTCTAATATCAGCGCCTCCTCTGGCTCTCACAAAACCTGACAGAAGAACAGGACAAAACGGTGCCATGTTAGCTTGTGTTTGGTTCTCAAAAGGAATTTGAAAACAAAGGTGAAATAAACTACCAATTTGTTGCATCTTTCACCACTGCCAACCTTAACAGCATCGAGAAGAAACCATTACACTGAAGTCCTTCCTGACAAGGGGTTGTAGACTAACACAGAATACAATTATTTTCTACAATGCAAAGACATTTCCTATGGGTATAATTTACTAAAACATAATGATCCAAAGAAATTCATCTCAACACTGAAATGCAGTGCCATGTGGAGATGAGGGTGCTTTCAGTTAGATCAGCCACACTCCCTCATCTACACCACACCCTGCATCAATGTGAAGGTCTGATTCAAATTAAGTAAGAAAAATGACACCAGTGAACATTATTTGTGTTACAATTTCTATATGCTTCACTTAAAAGTGAGGTTAAAATTTCTTCTGAGCTATTTACCCGAGGCTCTAAGCTGGCCAAGCAACTGCGTTCTCATTCCTACGATGATTTCCATCGTGGCTTGGGATAGGAAGTTCTTTTCACAGAAGGCTCTCTCCCAGCCATCACTGCGTGCCTTCTGCCATGCCTGAAAACGTTTTTCACATTTGCCTATAATTTTGATTAGCTAAAACTAAAAAATGCATTTTTAAAAAAAATTACATTTTTGTCAATAAAATGAAGGCAAAACCCACTCTGAAAGTAAATGTATCAAACTAGATTTTTTTTTCTGTTCAAGAATTAGATTCTCTTTACCCGTTCACTACGGTGATCATTATGTCAAGTTAAAATGATTAATTTAATAAAGATCATTACATTAAGACCATGATTTGAAGTTATCAGTGTAGCAGGATGTAAAGAGGCACATTGTTGGCACATCACTGGCACATTGTTGGAATGTTCACAATTTTGTAAGGTTTGAAAATATCAACAAAACACACCACAAAAAGTGTTCCCTCACACATTTATGAATGCAATACACAGGAAAGCCACTAGGCAAAAATAACGTCTTCTTCAAGGCCTTAGTCATGGTCCACCACTCTACATCCAAGTTGACTGGTACATTATTTGCCTTGGTGGGTGATCTCCTGTGATAGTACTCTCTGAAATGAAATCCTACCTGGAAAGCCCTGAGCAGGGCCATGTGGTCACTGAACGTCCCTGCAGCAAAACGCTTCCTGCACAGCATGGCTGCACGCTTTTGGGAGGCCAGCGTGGGCAGCACAAAAGGGTCTTGGCAGGCAAGAGCACAGGCAATGGTCAGAACAGGATCCAGGCACTTCAGAACAACAGCATACAACACCATTTTACCCAGGTATGGCTCTACAGGTAGTTCAGTGAGGTGGTAACCAAGCTCCGTCAGATCTTCCCAAGGGTCCATGGCGTCTAAGGTCTGTTTATAACCAAACAAAGGAGAGGGGGACAGGGACAGTGGAAAAAAACAGTTTACAGTGAAAGCAGAAAGGATGTGAATACTGGACATTAACTACACTTGTTCCCAAACACTAAAAAAGCAAGTCCAGCTACTAACAGAGACGACTTTGAATCACTCTCTTCCCGACATGGAAAAACACATCCCCACACACAAAACAAAAACAGACAATAAACAAAAATTCAAAACATCCTTAAGTAATTAAAAACTGCTTCAATACAAACAGAAGTCAGTAAGATAGGCTGCTACACCACAAATACGGAATCAAGCGAAATTCCCACCCAAACCTATTCCTTTCCTGACCTTAAGCATGTGCACAGCATTTCTCACAGTTACAGCAGGTGGAGGATCAGGAGCTTTCGTAAGAAAGTCTACAACTGGACAATTAATTGGAGCCAGAAGCTTTGTGTATAAACAAATCTCCTGCAAGTTAAAAGGCAGAAGAAAAAAGGTTGCTAAGACTTGGAAAGAAACCCCAAACACATGATTTTTTGCAAATAACAGTATGGTTTGATGACATTAAATTTTTTAAAGTTACAATTTCAAACTGAACATGCACCTGAAGTGGCATTCTTAGAAGTTCCGGAGACTGAAACTCCAACATGTTCTGAAATCGGAGCCTGCTGAAGAGATGAAAACAGACTCCAGGCTGACAGCACCCAGCCCTTGAAAATAAAATATGGGAACTTGTGAAAATTAGGGTTTTTTCTAAAAACAAAACCAACCAACCAACCAAAAGCCAACAAACAGACACAGAAACTTAGAATGGAAAAGCAGAAGCAGTTCTGTGAAAAAGGTGTTGCTAAGTGTAAGTCACACACAAAGTGTGAGTTTTCCAAGTGTGGATTATTTTTGATAGCATGGAAAATTTTTATTGTAATTTTAACCCAACATTGAGGAATCTGGAGAAACAAAACCAAGGCTTATCTAAGTAAAGTATTGTGGGTTTTTTGCTAACCTAAGACCAGTCCAAATCTCAATCATCCTTTGCTGTAAGAAATCTAAGTTGCAAACTTTGTTTCTTCCCCACGCATCCCCCAAACAGAAGCTACTCTTGGAGTAAAAGGTAGAATAAAGATTAAATAACTTGTGACTGAAGGGACAGAGACAGCAAATTCTCACATTCACGCACAAATGTCTGAAGCTTAATGCCAACAGAACTGATGAGACAGGCATTTGTTACTACAAAACTTCCAAGCCCTCACCCACAGTGCTGGGAAGAATATGATCATGGCCTGTTAAGGCATGGATAGTTTGGAGAAAGTGAAATAGGCATCCCTCTGCCCACAGACAGTGTGTGAAAACACCCTACAGGACACTGTGACTGCTGGTGCTACATGGGAGAAAGAGGAAGGAGAACAAATTAACAGGGGGGAAAACAACCTAGACCTTTGGGAAATGCCTGAGCATCACTTTCCTACAACTTGGGAAATGACTCCAAGGAAATATATGCTGACCCCTACTCATCTGCAGAGAATGAGTGTTGGCCATTGTCCAACACGACATTGGACTAGGCTAGAAAACAGTTACTATGCTGTGTGCTTTATTCTTAACATACAGGATGGTGGATATCCGCAAAATAAAAACCATCATGAGGCACTTATTACCTGCCTTTTCTCTGGATAGCACTGGCTTTTGAAATCCACCCCATTTTTAGCACTGTAACACAGCTCAGTGCATCAAAAGACTTCTGTAAAAACAAAGAAAGGAACATGAACCCAAGACTGAATAGGGCACATGAAACTAAAGTTACTAGTTATTTAGATTACCAACAGAAGTTTTCTAAAAAGTGCAACATAGTAATATATACAGCAGCTTCTGGCACAAAGGTATCTTCTCAGTTTCAAGTGAATTTATGATGGTTATCTCCTCTGCAGTTATCTTTGTGCTACACAGTTTTGAAAATAAACTTTTTCTAGTCAATAGGTAATTGCAAGTCAGTAAAAGATATGTCAGATCTGCATTCTGAGATATCACAAAGCAAGCAAAAATACATTATTCTACCGAATAAAGTTTTCCTTTTTATCTCACTTGGAAATTACCTCCTTATTTTCCTAGATTTATTTATTTATTTATTTATTTATTTATTTATTTTATTTATTTATTTATTTAAAATTGTATTATAAGAACTTCAGAAATTTGGTGTGCGTTATCTCCTATGAAATCCAATTCCATTTCCAAAGCCATACATTAGGTCTTAAACTGATTCGTTATGTTATCTCCCTTTTCTTGAACAAATAACTTAGGAATAGGCATGCAACACACCCAAAAAAGTGCTTAAAAGCTTAATGGATTATTTTTGCACTCGATACAATAGTAGGACAAAAGGAACTCCCAGTGTTCTCTAAGTCTCAGGAAGGTGGTGGTCTAAACGGAGGACTTGTTTTAAAAATCAAACAGAAATACTAAATTACAAAAAAAAAAACCAAAACAAACCCAAAACCCATCAATACATCAACCTACATTAGCTTTTACAGGGCTTTTATTTACAGTGTTTGTCATAAAACAAATGGATGTTGAAACTTCTTAGTGAGGTCTGTTGCCTGACAGGCACAAGCTCTCAGCCTGCTGTTAAGTAAAAAAAAGAAAAAAGTTCTCCAACATTTATGCACTGTGTGTTTTAGAATCGCACTAGGAAGTTCACTTCCCAAAGACAATTTAAGGCAGCCCTACCTCTTTCACCTTGCCTGAGTCAATGACAAATACATCATTGACTGTTACACTGGTTTCTGCAATATTAGTAGAAAGAATCTGCAATGAAAAAAACAACAAAACAACCAAAACTGTAGTAACTGTAAAAGCAAAGGCAAAACAGATCACTGGAGCATGTGACGAAGTGCTCTGATACTTGCAATTTTGCGGACGCTAGAAGGTGGAGTTTCAAGCACTTTTTTCTGATCCAAAGTCTGCACACTCGAATGAAGCATGAAAACTTGGTACCTAATGCAAGACAAAAAGCACATTTTAAGGATCCTTAAAAGAAGCAATGAAAAGCCACAGAAACTAAAGGTTCTACCTGTGAGCATTATCAGCAAATCTCTTGTCATCAAAAAGAATGCGGTCCCTCAGGCTCACTATCTCATCGTATCCAGGAAGAAATATTAAAATGGCTCCTAAAAAAGGAAGTGGGTTTGAAGAGTTAAACAGAAAATTCAAATATATGTCAGTGCCACGTAGACTAGCACTCGGAAGGTTTTAACTTTTGGGGATTTCTGAAGAAAGAGCGTGATTCATCAGAAGCTGAATCCACAACAATTCACTGGGAGCGTGGGTATTTACCTACCCGCATCACAGCTATGACAGATGCTGTGGAGTAAGTGCATTATCAGGTCCAGATCCACTTTTTCATCATCAAAGCTGTGATGATAAGCTGCCAGTAGTTCTCTGTCCTCTGCACTAAGGTCACTACCGCTTTTTTGGACCAGGAAACTTTCATCCAGATTTCCAAATCCGAATGAAGCACCGTAATAAAAAAATACGCAGACCAGACTCAAAGCTGTTCCCTTCGGGTTTCCATTCAGCCATCAACTCAAAGTTAGATCAAGACCAACGTGACCACTGGTCTTGAATTTTAATTTTTAAGTGTAGCAGAAGAGAATCACAGTACTAGTACTGTTCACTGACTTAAATGTTAACCCAACAAAACATGCAACTTCAATTTTTAGTGTTACTTTGGTTTTCTTAAACTTCGTTGAAACACAACCATAAGTGAATGAAAGTATAAAGACATTTCTTGTTTATCAGTTCAAGGAAAAATATTGAAACAATACATATTTTCCAAAAATTTCCCACTAGCAGAAACTACACTAAGAGAAATTATAATAATGTAACCTTTACAAAAAACTACCTCAGCTCTGATAACTGCAAGTTAATTAAAAAAGCATTCTTGAATGGCCTAGTGTACGCATTACTTCTATGAAGTTTCTTTACTGTGTCTATTGTGTATCGACAATATACAGATAAAAACATGACAGATTCGTTTCCAAAATAAGCATGTGAAGACAAAATGGTACACAGTATAGAATCAGCAAGTTGTGCTAACCTAAACAACATGACACTGAGTGCAAACTTTTTTCTTCTTTGTTTTTGAAATATTCCTGTTCTCAAAAAAGAAAGGTATTGCTATTTAGCCCAGATTTTAAAGCACAAAAAGCTAAAACCTGTTCTGATTAAAAGAACACAAACCTCAATTTTCCTTTCACCACAACTCTTTCTGCAAAGCAGTTACAGCTTACCTGTAGGATTCCAACAGATCAACAACCTCCGTCTGTCCAAAGCGCCTAGCCCAGTCCACAGCCATCCTGGAAAGAGCGGCACAAGTATTCTTATCAGAGACACTTGGCACCACACCTTTGTATCCAGCTCTGTATTGTTACCAATGCTGTTACCGCTGGATCTGCAACTTCCCATTTTAAAGTGCACGAATAGGTGTAACAGCTACCTGATTTTCAGATAACTGCAGTTCTTTACCACAGAAGTGTCAGTTTTACACAAGAGTACAATACAAACATGCACAAGGAAATGAGGAGGAACAATGCGCCATTCCTTTAAAAAGCCCACACCAGTGGGCAGACTTGCCTGTTTGCAGTACCCTTTAAGTCATCCCAAAAAGTCACACCCCACGCATTTCTCATCAAAATGTGGGAAAATACTGGGCTATTTCAAGTCTTTCAGAAGTTGTCCTCCTCACAATGCAGTTCACTCTCTTACCTGTAAACTGCATTCCTTCCCAAGCTTTTCAAGTGTTGGTACCAAATATCAGAGCCCTGGAATCCTAATTCCTATCCTTCCATACTACAATTACTTCCTGTTTATATGAAGACACTCTTCATGACCACAAAACCTGAGTTTTTACAGATTCACAAATATTTTCACATGCTACAGTGTATTTGGAAACATAACACAAAGATCTTCTTACATAGGTAACCCCACGAAGTTAAGAATCGCCAAACGTTTTGGTCCAATTCAGCCGATTACAGTTTTTCTGCTAACCAGTGTCTTAAATATTGAAACCAAGTTTATAGCCCATAATCAAGACCGTGTAATTAAGAATTCAGTTTAGAATTTACAGAAAACAATGTGCTTAAATGGAAGTTAGAAACTGTTTAGGCTGTCAAAATCTATAGTTCTAACAGCAGTCTGGTAAGTTAGCAAACTAATTTAGGTGTTACAGAATTTTCTTCCTCTCTCCTATATTGATAAATAAATCCATCTTTTGGTTTCTCTGTTTGTTTTTTACCAGCCATTGGACGATTTGCAGTGGATACTTGCTCCCATACTGATCAGCTGTTCTACTTGACTCAAAAAGCCTCTCCCTGAAGAAATCATCAGAGCAGTCGCGCCGGTTTCACTATGCCTATAATCAACTGAGAAGTAAAAAAAAAAAAAAAAAAAAAAATCAGCAAACCCAATATAAATGTTATTTTTACTTCCAAATATACTACAAATATTGCTTTCAAATTCTAGCCCAAAGAGATTTTGTTTCCTCACTTTATCTCTGCAGTCAGTTCATGGGAATTCCACATTGTTTTAGAAACACTCTTCTGTCAATACTTCAAAATAACAACAACGAACTAAACAATTCCTCAATTCTGCTAGCCCTATTCATTTTTCCACTAGGCATCAGAATGCAAAAGTAACAACATTTGAAAATGAAAGCAGCCACAGAAATTTAAATAAATTTGTGGTTGCTTTTTTCTCATGTAATAACATAAGAAACTTACCACTGACATTTTCAGTTAAAATTAGACGGAACACCTGAGCAAAGGAATCAATATCTTTCTGCAACCAAATGTCAGAAAAACAGGAATCCATTTCTTTTACTATCCACGGTTCAAGGCAATTCACATCTTTTTCAGTCTGATGAGAAAAAACAGTATTGAAAGATTAATCCCTTCCAAGAATTGTCTTTACGCTCAAGCATTACCCACAAAGAATTTGAACGGTTAGTTTTCCCAGCAGCCATCGGAAATCCAGCACTCAGATATCAGTTAAAACATTGACTGTGTCCTATGCAAGTACTCACACAATGGTATTTGATCTGAGGAAAAGTTGTGTACAACCACTATAACTGAAAAGCACACTTCACCTAGAGCACTTCATCCTAATAAAGTGATCTTTAAAACATGTTAATACCCTGAGAGACTCTACAGCACCATCTTTAGAGAACACATTTTAAAAGGCTAGTAATAGAACACAGACATAAACTTCTCTTCCAACATGAGGAAAAACTTACCAGTTGATTAAATACTGTGCCACCACCATCATCCAACAGATTGTACTCTTCATGTGCCCTTGGAACCGATTTTTGTCTCCGAGATGCCAGTCTGTTGGTGTTTTCCTGAGCTGAACACCACTCAGCAAGAGTGTTTTTCTGTTTCTCTTCTATAATGCAAAGTATTTCCCAATAAAGTTTTAGAGTCATCTTTATTATCCACTGTTTCCTATTAAAAAATAATTACAGCAGCTCAAAGTTTTACCTATTCAACTCCTTTTATTTAATCTAGAATGCTGCTACCAGTCCAACATAGATGACGTGTTTAAGGGTACCCACAGTGCACCACTGCAAACAAGTGCTGTAAGAACAAGGTAAAACTCACCATTTTGGTGTAACCCCCTAAGCCTCCATTATTCCAATTGCTGCATTCAAAGGAGCTTCCTAAGGAACTACCTTCTACACAATCTCAGCCCAGATGTTTCTCCAGAAGCGGAATTCTGAAGACAAGCGATACAGCACCTGCACGTAACAGCTTCTTTTTGTACACAAGTGGACAAAACAGTAGAAGTCACCAGTGTCTTAACTGATCTTTTCTATCCACAGTGATCAGAGCTGAGCACTGTGATAGACATCCAGTTAGGACTGCATGTTATAGTTTGGGGTTTCCCTTTTTTTAAAAATTTTCTTTAAATAATCACTAGGATCATTACTTTCAGTTGCCAGAAAAACTGCTGAAGTAGTATCTACTTAATCAACTGAAAGCCAATGATATTTAGGTCAAGAGTGTTAATGCTTATAAAAAAATACATCCATGTCTGAAGAATGGAGTGAAAAATGCTACTAATAGGAACAACTTGTACATTTTGTGCAAGATGTACAAAATTCTGCCTCCTTTAATAGCTGCACTTGAATTTGCACCCAAAGGTACAGAGCATCCTCTGTTTCTTTAGTTTTCATGTGGGCAGAGCCCCCAATTAGATGTAATTCTACACCATAATAATTAGAACAAATAAGACATACCTCAACTGAAAGCAAAAAAAATGCAACCACTGAATCAAAGTGAATTTTCTTCTTTAATTGCATGCACTTTAATGAACATTACATTTCCATGATGTAAATGCTGAGCACTTAAAGATGCTTGCTGTCATCTAATCATGTCTCATTTCATCTCCTGACTTTGGAATTTTAACAGAAAATCATCCTGTTCATCGTTTGTTCAATCAAGCAATGCTTCTCATTGCCAAGCCTTACGATTAACAAGTCCACCAACCTCGCTCCTTCTCTGTTTTGTACTTTACCATCCCTTTGTTCGTATACCCAGTGCTTCGCAAAATGTCCTCCAGAAACATCTCTTTAACTTCAAAAAGTCTTCTTCCTTGGACTGAAAGTATAAAAATTCCACAAAAGATGAGATATTCCCCAGCTCCACTTAGAGCATTATTTTTTTTAGAAAACTATCTGCACTGGAGTTCATTTTTCTTAAAATTATACAAAACATCTCCAAAGTAAAATGCTATCTTGTTTCTCATTAACCTCTTCAATTATATCAGCTGTTATAGCAAGATATATTCATAAGATTGAGAGTTATTAACTGCAATTTTTTAAAAGGAAAAAAAGAAAACAGCCATTTTTGTTTAGGGTTACAAACAAGAATTCACCACGTAAGCCTGCCACCTGGATTAAAAATGTAATTATTTAACAAGCAAGTAATACAGCTTTGTGCAAAATTCCACATGGAGACAGTACATCTTCGTATTGAACTACTTCCTTTCATGACAAGTATGTGAGGAGATACACTTATCTCAGCATCCTCCACTAATTCAGCAAAGCTGGGCTTTCTTTACTGAATACTTCTGGACAGATGAGACATCCCAGTGCTCTTTACCTCCTAATAATTTATCCTTATTTCTTTTTCAACATGACTCTTTTCTAGACCTTACCTGCGAACATTAAAGGATGCTTTTCACGTGAAGAATTAAAATCTCAACATTTTGATTCCTGGTCCCTTAAACAGACTTTAGATTGCTCAGGATTTTCCTTCAGAAAGAACAATCTACAGTTCACATACTTTTAGAAGCTGTCATAGAGGAGGTCTTCCAACACTGATCACAAACTCTACAGCAATCTACAACTACAAAATGTTGGTTTCTGCGGTCAGGATTTTGTCAGCCATATTGCTGAAGGAGAAGCAAACCTTTTTCATTACATTAACACATAAAAGTCTAAAGCTGCTTCTTTTAATTCTTAAATTCCACCCCCCCCCCCCAAAAAAAAAAAAAAAAAAAAAGAAGAAAACCGTATTTTCAATTGCTATTGGCCTGTTACACAACCAGCATAACCACTGTGGTAAACTGGAGCAACTGTCATCAGAATTTCCAAAACAAATATACTGATCTAAAAGAATAGGAAGCTGCAAGAAGAGTAAACTGGAAAGCCACACAACAATCACAGCCGAGGCTCTCCCTTGCAAAAAAAAAAATTCAGAGAACATTAAATCACGTGGAATTTCCAGATTCCTGTCTCAAACAAATTGCAAGCCTTATTTTACTAGGCAGGAATTCAGAACTGGGAACTAAACACTTCTATCTGTAAAAAAACCAAAAAGAGAAGAGGTTTCCTTCTCACGAATATTTGCTAAAATAAACCAATAACTGATTCCACCCATTTCCTAGAACTGTTGACAGATTTTTTAAAAAACAAGCTGACATGCAGAGTCTACCTGATTGTCAAATAAAGCATTTCTCTTAAAAGCTACTTTTCAAAACACAATAAACTTGGACATCGTTGCTGAAAAAGGAAGAGGACTGCAAGCTGCCAGAGGAGGTCACCCATGCAGAAAACCTACAAGCCAGGAGGGTGGGAAAAAGAAAACAAACCCATGAAAACCCCCCATCTCCCACACATCTGTATTTTCCCTCTACTAAAGATCAGTCAAATGAAATTAACTGTAACAATAACGGTAACTTTTCTTTGCATCTGGATGTAATCTAACTGCAGGTAACGGAGTCTGGCCATAAACTAACAGAAACTGGATGGCTTTTCTGAGTATTTACCTAGATGAACAGCTACTAATTTCCTTTAAAACAAAGAATCATGTGATTAAAGCATGAAACCAAACCTGCCTAGGCCTGTAGTTCTCAACTGAGCAGGTACAGTTATCTGTGATTTATCCAGTAACGAGTAACAACCTTTATAAGATCTGAAGAATTACAATCTACTGCAATGTATTAATATGCATCACACTAATGTAGCTCCTAAGTCCTGTACCAGCATGGAGACAGCACTTCAATAACCTTTTCCTACTTCTTGCATTAAACGTGGAGAGGGGCCAGGACACTTCTGCATTTATAGAACTCCCAGTGACAAAAACACTTCACTCTGAAGTAGGTGCAAATAGTTAAGAAAAAAGAAACCTGAATACACAAAGAACAGGTGTTGCTGTAATTCTCAGTGTATTCATCATGTGCCTTTACCCAAGTAGTTTGCTACAGTTTAACAAAATCTGGGAGTCTCAGGGCAGGTATACTCAGGTTTAAGAGTTAAGAGAAATACTTACTGTGTATTACTGGGCAGCTCCCAAAATACCTAATAAAAAGATTTGCATCTAGAGCAGCACTAGAAATAATGAGTTTTAAATTATTCTGATTTTGCAGCACATCTCTCAGTTTTATTAGCAAGAAGTCGCTGAACCTATCCGTCTCATGTACTTCATCCTGTAATAAAAGCAAAAAAAGCAAGAGATAAACATCACAGATTCAACATCGTAACTTCTGATAAATACAAACTTTTTTAAAAAAAATAAAATACATGATTTGGTGGTACATTAGAGAGGTCTTAAAATGTGTAAATCTAGTTTAAGGTAAGGGTTTTTTTTAAAACTATCCACAAGCAAGAAAAGTGTTTTGAAAAGTTTTTATCAGAGCAGAGTGCACTGCGATGCACAAGCCATACACACCCTAACGTCAGAGGCCAAAGTAAATGTCTGAAACCTCTCTAATTTTGTATTTGAAGCCAAATTCCAAGAGAAGGTCACAAACCAGAAATCCTACAAATCTTATTTTAATAAATTCTCGCTTCACAACTGATGAGCATTTAAAGAAATGTACGACACCACATAATCAGAAAAAAAGACAGATTGCTTAGACAAGTCATACACAAAGCCTATAAATTAAGGACATAACTGATTAATCATCTTTGTCATTCTTCTGTTCTGTTTTGTATTATGAGTGAATGAAACATGGACTCAAACATAAGGTTTGTAGGCTGACATCAAGAATTAATAGATCATTCTCATGCTTTCTTAACTCTGATAAACAGGTAGGCACCTAAACTCACCACGACTTTTTGTCTTCAGTAGTGGAATACCTAAATCTTGCCATAAACATTCTGGTTTCCCTTACTTACAAAATTCCAAAATACAATGGGAATATTAACATGATCATAAATGAACACTCCTGAACAATTTGCTAGCAATTAGATTGCACATTATCTTGAAAACACTTGACAAACAAATGGACTGAAAACCTGCTATTGCTGAAACAAATACACGATAACAGAAATTCTGACACAATCACACTGAACCGCATCTAAGCCTCCCTAAGGCTTTTCTGCTGACAGAGGAAGTTCAGAAAAATTTACACTTCTGTCCTCCTCGACTCCTCCTGATTCCACACCTAATTATTGGCAAGAACATAAAATAAGATGTTTTTACAGGGAAAAACACAAACAAACACACAGAAAAGCACCAAAAGCCACAAAACATGCATGCTACACTAAGGACTCAGACAGTCTTTAAAGTTGATTCAGATTCTACCGAACAAAACCACCTAAAACACTCAGCAAATTTAAATAAAACAAACGAGGACCTCATTTGCCAATTAACAAGCAACACATGAAAGACCACAGGATGCTCACCACAATCACATGGGTCACAGTGGAGAGGGCGCTGTCTCCTGCCATCAGCGTGCGAAGGAGCATGTCATTAGTGCAGAATGTTACCAGGGTCTTTGGAGAAACCCTATGGAACAGATCACAGAGACAACTCAGGGATTTTGCACCATTTAAAGGCCGCTAGCTTTCCATGGCTCAAAAATTAAAGCAGCTGCTGCCCAGGAGAGGAATTACAGTTCTCTCACCAAAGAACTCGTGCATACCAGTTGTTTTTAAACTATGCCTATTCCCAGACATTTCCTAACAATTCTTAGTGCTCGCGCTCCTAACTCTGAACAATGGATTAACTGAAAAAAATAGATTCAAATTTTAGCAAGTAAGAAAGTTAAACAGAACCATCAAAAACGGTCATTCTCCATGTCATTCAATTTACTAGAACATCTTATGTGGAAAAACAGGCTCCAATTCCTCAGCATATGCCTGGATATAGCCTTTGTATTTGCCTACAAGTGGTGGGGTGAGCCCGACTGGATTGCCAGGTGCCACCCGAGCCACTCCTCTCCTGAGCTGGGCAGGGGAGAGGAAACACAGTGCAAGACTCACAGGGTCAGGACAAGGATAAGGAGAACACGGGTCCCTCCCATGGGCGACAGTCCTCCGTGAGCTTCTCCAGTAGGAGTCCTTCCCATGGGCCGCAGGCCTTCCTGAAAGGGACTTGCTCCAGCACAGGTCCCTTTCCACGGGGTGCAGTCCCTCAGGAGCAGCCTGCTCCAGTGTGGGACCCCCACAGGGTCACAATCCTGACAGCAAACTGGGGGCTCCCTCCCAGGGCCACAGGTCCTGCCAGGAGCCTGCTCCAACACAGGCTTCCCAGAGGATCATAGCCTCTTTCAAGCATCCACCTGCTCCAACATGGAGTCTTGCACGGGCTGCAGGGGGATCCCTGCTGCACCATGCACCTCTGTGGGCTGCAGGAGCACAGCTGCCTCATCATGGGCTGCACCACGGGCTGCTCTGGCACCTGGAGCACCTCCTCCCTTCCTGCACTGACCTTCCCATCTGCAGAACTGCTTCTCTCGCATGCGCTCACTGCTCTCCTTGAGCTGCTGCCTCTGCTGCGCAGGTTTTTCTTCCCCATTCCCCACTGTCCAGAGGCACTGCCACCATCACAGATGGGCTCAGCCTTGGCCAGAGGCAGGTCTGTCCTGCCTGGCACGGTCTCTGTCAGACACGGGGAAGGTTTCTGGCATCTTCTCACAGAAAGCCACCCCACAGCTCCCAAAGCCTTGTCATGCAAACCTACTACACTACAGCTGACTAAATCACAAAGCAGTCAGCCGATCCTTTGGTTTTTCAGGAAGTCAAAATACTGAAGTGTTACTATTCTGCACCTGGGGCAGAGTTAGCTGCCCCAGTAAAAACTGCAATTGTCACTACTTTCGCTGGTGCTGCCATCCTAAAGGAACCAAAAAGTTCTTTGTACTGTCCTCCACAGCTCCTTCCTTGTCATCTATCCCTTTTAGCGTTTCTCTGGAGTAAATGTATTGATTCTTCTCAAGCTGGAATTTCTGCGCTGCTTCCAGTAATTCTGCCATTTTGATCTGACTTTGCTCTTCTTCTGACAGCATAGTACTTCCAGACATTAACCATGCAGCTTATTTGTGACACATCTTTACCAGCTCTTCTAATCCCTTAACAGCCTCATGAGCTTTCACATGCACATTCAAATTCTTGTCTTGGCTTTGTTGTTCAAGCACATTCATTTTCACCAGCTACGTGTTATCTTCGTTCGTTTAAGCAACACAACCTTTTGCCATCTTCTGGTCACTCATATCCCAACCACTGCCCCTTCCTTGATATGTCACTGGCTACACAGTGCAAAGATGTAAAAACCCCACACGACCCATTCATGCTCTGCTTTACAGACAAATTCATCAAGTGATTGAAAGCTCTACTTCTACGTCACTTCACGTTTTAAAAGCTGAAGCACAGTAAATTCAACCCAAGCTAGACTGGTAAACAATGCTCAGCTTCATCAGTCACTCTCCAGTTTTCTTGTTTTCCCTTTTATGACCCATACCAAACTCACACTATTTAACTTTTGTTATGGCATGCTGGTCTTCCTACCTACCTTCAAAGCTTGCAGAACTTTTGGATCCACACATGTTAAAAGTAGAGAGGGAAAAAAAAAAAGAAGAGAGGAAAGTGTAGACTTGATCTGAAAATCAGACAAGGATTTACATGCACACACTCCCTAGAAGAAACCAACAGAAAGCACTTGAAGTTCAGTTCAGTATGACAACCCACTACTGAAACTGCAAAATACAGAAGAAAGCTGTCCTCTTCACTCCTGAGTCTTCCTTACCTGCAGTAACATACCCCACCTATGATTTGTGGGGCTGCATCCCAAATTTACTGCAGTTTAAATGTACACAAGATTCAGGATACCAGCACAAGATCAGCTGACACTTAGAAGTACCATTAGTACCTGCTTTCTAAGCGGATCTGGTAACCAATTGTCTGGCCAATCTTCTCTCTTCTTTCTGCTGCCACCCTTTCAGCCACAGCAACAGCTGCTAAACGTCTCGGCTGAGTGCAAAACACACGACAGGGAGCTCCATTCTTGTAGCAGTCATCAAGGATAAACTGAGGGATCTGTAAAGAAGTGGTTCAAATTTACTTTTTGAGGAAGTCACAGCTTCCTTAGCCCAGGGATCTCAGTATTACACGTTGCAACAGACTTTTCAGTAGGATTATCACTGCACATTTACCTGAACGGGCAGAAAATAAATTTCTAAGTATAACCTGCTTAGATTTTTTTTTTTTTTAAAGTTGAAATGTCTCTCTCCTGCTTCAGAGAGATCTGGAGGAAAAAAGCCCCGTAGATAACCTCTCATTTTAACATAAAAAATATATTACTCAGGGTACTAAGAACAGAACTAGCCTCAGAAGAAAAGGGCTGTACAAACATCACAGCTACTTTCCCTTCAATATTTTGTATTATTTTAATGAAAAAATTATATCTATCAGGAAACTGTCAGGAACCATTTATGCTTTTAGTACCTATCTGCTGGCTTAGTATTTCAAAAGCAAGAAAGTGAACTGGAACCAAGATTTTCAATCATACAGGAAAACAAAGGCCTTAAAATACCACAGAAATATCCCTTACCACAGATATTACAAAATTGGCATTAGTTTGGTATAAATACGGTTATCTTTCTCATTTCATTGAAGAAACATACTTGAGTAGTTTTTCCTGATCCCGTCTCTCCTACAATCAGAACAATTTCATTGTCTTTTATTATCTGGACTATTTCTTCCTGTTTCTCAAGAACTGGCAGTGATTGCCTGAAGGAATCAAACTCTGATTCTCCTCTTTTCACTGGGACCTGGGTGATACCATCATTAAGTCGACCACTTGTCTTGTTCACTTCTTTGTTTTCTGTGAAGAGAAATGAACAATTTATTGATACAGATACAGAAGAAGGTCACTGAAACACTGCTCAAAAATTGTACTTAAAAACTAACCTTCCTGACTTTTTATGCATCCCTGTGGGTAAAGTGACAAACCCAGCACACATTCAGAAGTCACACTCATAGCAACACATCCTGTTACGGTGCTTGAAATAGGTATTTTTCAAAACAGTTATTACTTTCATAGGTATTTTGAGCACAACCAGACTCTCCCAGAGCATTGCTCCAAGTCAAAAAAGGCCACAAAGAGCAAAAGGAGAAAGAGAAACTAAACCAGAGAAAAACAGCCTGGTGTACTTTGGTGGCCTTCGTATCCGCGTGCACGTTTCACATCTGCAGTTTTCCCTAGAAATACACACTTACAGAGTCAAACCTTTAAGCTCTTCCATGCATTTGCCTCAAATCATACTAATTCAAGCATGCTGTATCAAGAGCCCTGGACCCACACAGCAGCGTGAGGTGTTAGAAAGCAGTGTGTAAGTAGCCAAAAAACGTGCACATCTTCTGAGGCGGCTACTTCAAACCCAGCATTGTAAATGCTACTCTGTAATTCCTTGATAATTATTTTCCAGAAGAATGAAAAGCTTGCTGTAAACTCAATTATACACATTTAATGTGATTAACAGATTCACATACTAAATTACAAGCTCTGTTGTACCAAGACAAACACAGACTAAGAAATTAGGAGAACTAAAAATATATTCTTGAAAAGCAGAGAAAGATAAATGTTAGACTATTCATTAGCTTATCCCTTACATTCCTAAGACATTGTGTTTCAGTACTTTTATTACCGCTGCCCTCTGTTCATTAAACAATCCTATTAAACTGAAACAACTGAAAAAAGCAGCAAAGGAAGCACTTTAAGAACAGATGCCACGTATCAGAAATACTTCATTAAACAAGGCATATTGGTACAAGTGTTTTCTGTTCACTACAGCCACCTCTGCACACAGAAACACAGTATAACTCTTCCACTCACAGCTGTTAAAGCAATAATCCAAACAAAAGTGTTGCTTTTAACAAAAACCCCAACGTTTTAGCAGAGGTTTGTCTTCCAGTGAACTCCTTCGTATTCTAGAAATCAAGAAGTCTGAACACTTATCACATCTGGATCACATCTGTTTTGTAGAGATGAAGAAACAAAAGCTAAACTTCTTGCTTTATCAAGTACATGAATTTCTGTAAGCAGAACAGCCAACCTCATTTTTTCATAAGGGTGTTCTCACACGGCATCACGCTAAGACCTGACTCTTCAATCCCACTTCATGGCACTTGTATGAAGCCACATTTCACAAATGTGCTTCCAAAAAGATTTGGCTGGAACTGGCTCAGAGATCCTAAATTAACTCAGCACAAGGTAGACATCGCAATGTGTGTGATGTGACTGCCCAAGTTCTTCACAACACCAGTTATAAAAGACCTTAAATGTAAAGAAAATTCATGTGTTTGTTTAAAGGTGTATGTTAGGTGTATGTCTGTCGCCCTGGTTTTCACAGTGCTCCATGTTTTTACTTTTGTAGTAGAAGTTCTCATGCACTTTCTATAAACATAGCTCTTGTTTTTCTAACCGGCTAAGAATGTTTACTGAACTTTCTGATAGTTGTTCATTCCTTTCTCCAAGGCGGAGAAAGGTGATAGACTGTATTCCTATCCTGTAAAATGCTAGAGGTGTTAACCTCATCCACCAATGTATGATTGTTTTAGAAGAGGTATAAAAGTGTAATAATAAAGGTGGGAGGCCCCCTTTTGGCCTCTGCTCCGTGGTCCTGACAACCTGCTGCCTAACCTGCTGTTTGAGTCCGCGTGTTCGTGTCCCGACACTGCGACATATGTCAAGCAAGGGGACAGAACAGAAAGGGGTTTGTTTTGTACTTGGGTCGTACGTTGTTTTTTCAAGTGGTGTTGATGGACAAGTCCAAGTCAGAAGACACACTGAACATACCAGATTCAACAGCACACGCACCTCCTTGCTCTGTCCTTGGCAAGAGTTCTGTGCGTTCCTTATTTGTGACAGGAAGGCTCTGAATGAGACTCCGAACGGCGTGTTTCGTACGGAGAGCCAAGTCACAAGTCATGACTGCATGTGTCAGTTCTGAGACATCCTTCTTCCTTATAGTCAGGTATCGATTTGCTCCTTTTCTGTGCGGGGGGAAAAGAAAACCTATTTTAGGAATAAGTAACCTACTCCAGGTTAACTTTCATCTGTCAAAGGTATGAGGTTCTATGCAAAACCTTTAGAAAAAAGCAGAGATCACGGTGAGAAGCCTCTTTTATGGACACATGAAATCCATGAAGTAGAAAAGCAAGCCATCTCAAAAAGCATGTCACAAGTTTTTCCGAGCAAACAAAGATACTTACTTCTGGGTCTACTTCTTACACTTTTTTCTCTAATACTATTCCTTGCAACAGAGTAGGGTTATGTTGGAAACATCAAGCATGTTATCATTAGTCATGGAATTCCATTCATCTGCACCAAAAAAATGAAACTTGTACCCCAACTTACCCTCTGCTTTTAGATACCAGCCCAAGAGACTGACAGAGCCGGTGAACAAACGCTCTTTCAGTACTAGTGAAACTAGAAGGAAATTCCATCTCTAGAATGATATATAATAGGAAAAAAACAGTAACAATGCAACAGGCGTTCTTGACATGTTATCTTGATGTTACAGAATCAAAGAATTGTTAGGATCGGAAAGGACCTCTGGAGATCACCCACAGCAACCCCCTGCCAAGGCAGAGTCACCTGAAGCAGGTGACACAGCAGCACACCCAGGTGGGTTTGGGATGGCCCCAGAGGGGGAGACTCCACGCCCTCCCTGGGCAGCTGTTCCAGTGCTCTGCCACCCTCATGGAAAAAAGGTCTTCCTCATGTTAAGATGAAACTTCTTGGCTTTTAGCTTATGGCCGTTGCTCCTTGTCCTGTCATCAGAAAGTCTGGCACCACACTCCCGGGACTCATCTTGGAGATACTTGTATGCATTCATGAGATGCCATCTCAGTCTTCTCTAGGCTAAACAGGGCCAGGTCCCACAAATCCCCTCATAAAGGAGAGATGCTCCAGACTCGACTCATCTCATCTCATCTCATCTCATCTCATCTCATCTCATCTCATCTCATCTCATCATCTCATCTCATCTCATCTCATCTCATCTCATCTCATCTCATCTCATCTCATCTCATCTCATCTCATCTCATCTCATCTCATCTCATCTCATCTCATCTCTGTGGCCTTTGCTGGACCCTGACCAGTGGCTCCCCGTCTCTGTGTGGAGGAGCCCAGAGCTGGACACAGTCCCCCAGCTGTGCCTCACTAGGGCTGGGCAGAGGGGCAGGACCCCCTCCCTGACAGAACAGAAAGGGGTTTGTTTTGTACTTGGGCGCTGCCAGCGCCCTCCCGACACCCGCAGGGTTGCCCCGGGCAAGGCCGCGCCGCGCACCCGCCTCGTCCCCGCTCCGGAACCGCTCCAGGGCGAGCTGCACTGCCATCTCCACCTCCTCGTCCACGCCGACCTCCCTGAGGGGCTCGGCCTGAGCGCGCACCACGGCGGCGGCAGCCGAGCCCCCCGCGGCCCCGCCGGGCTGCCGCCGCGCGACCTGCCTGTGTCGCGACATGGCAACACCGGCACGGATCGGCGACCGCGCCTCCTGCGCCCGGGGGATGACGTTGGCGGTAGGGCGGGGCCGGGCCTGCGTGGGGTCACCCACAGCTGGAATGGCCCCCGAGCGGAAGGAAGTTGGGTCTTTGGTCCCCGTCAGGTGTCGAAGTCTGCCCATGTGCCGAGGCGTGGGTATGGCCGGGACCAAAAAAGTGGCACCGGTATCCTGTCTGGTCATAAATTACGTGATTTAATTGAGTGGCATTAAACGTAGGTGTGGCGAAGGTCATCTCGGCTCTCAGCCTCCTTACTCTCTAAAATGCTGCTCGCCCTCGATTTTGGATCGTCTTTTCCTGCTGTCCTTTGACTCCACGCTGAGGACATGAGATAGCAACTAAACCCGAACATCTTGGGCATGACACAGGGCTTGGTATTGAAGGCTGCTGCTTTGGAAACATCATTAAGTCAGAGGGAGAGTACTTTGAAGAAGAACAAACTACTCCTCAGTTGTGAACGGAAGTGGAGACTCAAATAAATAGAAAATAAACACTCACTGTCTGATGGAGCTGGCTGAAAAGCTCTTAAGAGACCTCTACCAAAGCTGTGTACGAGGCTCACTTCAGCACAATTCTGCACTGAGACGTCACACTGGAGCTGAACGATTGAACTGTTACAATGTTATTTTTAAATTTTTTTCAGTTTTTCAGTTCGGGTATCTGCCAATGCATCTTCAACCAAAGTACATAATGCTAGCTCCTCATAGCTGTTCCTGTGACATTCAGTACTGTCACCTCAGAGCACATCCCAGTTTTTACAGAAAATTAAACAGCTGAATAAGATGAGGATTTCTCTTATCATCTTTGGTATCAACAGTAATAAAGGAGAGCTTATAACTCATTTGAAAGAGTCACATCAGAAATCTTTAATTATGAACCCAGGTTCTGCCTCTTAACAGCATCGTCTTGCCTTCCCACAGAAAAAAACCCCATGATTCTGAAAAATGACTCCGCAAGCCCAATTCTGCTCTCAATTTGCAATCCTGTAAATACAGGGGCGCACAGAGACAACTGTCTGTTGGGTTAGCTCTCATTTATACGGCTAAGAGTGGGGTGAAACCTGAGTGCATCCTGCATAACAGATTTCTTAATACATGCCTTCCTTCTCTCACTGCTTTTGACTCCCTGATGCTATTAGAAGGGTGAAAAAATAGGAGAGTGTAGTCACCCATGCACTGCCTGCTGCAGCCCTGCTAAAGACTGAATTGCAGTCTGCACTCAGCATATGAAAAACATGAGCAAAGACAGAATTGTGCTTGCCCAAGCTCTTAGACATGGGGGTTTATATAGACTCCTTATACGTATTCTCTTAATAAAAATTATTAGCTGTGGATTTTCTTATTAGAATTAGCATGCTGTAAGTCTTTAAAATTCTGTTTTCATGACAGGCCTCAGAAATACCTTCTAATGTTTACTCAAAACAAGTAACTCCTGGAAGAAGAATTATTTCCTTCTATTAACATATAAAAAAATACATGGGCATTTGGATATAAGTAGAATTAAGAGGCAGCACCGTTTTATGCAAAAACACATCTGCATGTTTAAATACAATTAGGCATTCTTATTTTACCTTCCCTGGAGGCACTTCTATTATGTAGCAGGTTTTGCTGACTTTTTAATTTGCAGAGTATTTTCTCTCGCAAACACTCATATTCCACAAAAGATGCCTGTTCTAAGAGAAAAAAAATGCAAAGGAAGCTTATGAAGCAATATTATCTATCATGCACTGTGTTAGATGGTGTCAGATTTGACTGCAAAATAGTTAAGTCTTTTTGAGTTTTGTTTGTTTGGGATTTTTAAAAGATTTTAAGTGTTGTAAGGCTTGTTAACTCTTCAAATATGATGCAAGGATCACTGATGAGCTAATACTATTCTTTAAGATCAGGTTAATGAAAGAGCACAAGATTTATTTCTCTTTTCAGTTTCAAAAAGTAGAAGGTATTGCAGTATGTGGGGTTTTCTAAGCATCACAGTAAATTTGTAACCAGACAGCTGTTGGCTGCTATGATTATTAATGATCCCATCAAATAAGTGACGTATTCACGCACACGTAGGGAAGTAAGACGGATGTCAAATTATAGTGAGCGATACTTGTTTAATAAATTAACTGCAGTGAAAATGGGCATCTCTTGCTTTACTGCCACACTACTGTATACACTGATAGTTCCCCAGAACTCTGGCCGCTGATATGGGCTCTGTCCGGGTGATTGCCTCCGCCCCACATCTGTAACCCCTCCTATCATCTACTGACACATCATTTCTTACTTAGCTGTCTTTTCCACTTCCCTTATTCACTTCCATTTTCATTGCTTTTTGAGACATCAAGGAAAAAGCCTTTCCATCACTTCTGTCCTTGTAAAACAACTTCTCTCAGGTCCTCACTTGCAGCAGCCCAGAGCTTGGGCTGTCGAACATCCAGGGAAAACTGCAACCCGTCAGTGGAGCTCAAGGCATCCACAGAGTTCAGCAATGTCTCCAGAATGAAGGCTGGGAAGAGCATGATTCCCTACAGGGTCAAATATGCCCCAGTTCTTCCCACAGCTGTCTCCACTACTCCTCACTCCTTAACTGAGAAACTGTAGTTTCCAGGGTGAGCAAATGACAGAGGAGAGGAGGGAGAGTGGAACGATCCTGTGCTAACAGATCGTTCTGTGTCTAGAACATGTTATAAAGGTGTGGTAGATAGGGACAGGCGAACGGAAGATCTCGCGATGTGACGGAAAGCAGCAGCATGGAACCTTCCCCCCCCTCTCATTCCTCTGTGATAAGCGATCACCCTAGGTATGCAACCCCTCCTAACCCCAGTAGTTTTCCACTCCTTACTAACCCTAGCTATCCCACCGTCCCCTTTCTGATGTAGTGAAGCCCCCTTGACTATTTAACCTCATGAGATAAGATAATAAATGCCATTTGACCATCCACCATACTGGTGTCTGTGTGTCTGTGGACCGAGCAGCTTCGGGCAAGGCCGAGCTGCCGTGCTGTCATCTTGAACCAGGTCGCTTTGTCTTCCTAGCAGAAGGCAACAAAAGGCAGCCTGAAAAGTGCAGGGATCCCATGTCTTGTGAGCTTGAGGGATAGACTGGAGGCAGAAGGATTTCATACCTGTGATTCATGTGCATGTCTCCTTGCTGAAACTGGAACTGCGTGGAACTGATGTGCTCCCTGGGGAGATTTATTTATCCAGAATGTAATTTCCTGTAAGAATACAGTTTCACTGAAATATTTTGACTAAAATCATACCTATGCTGCTGAAATTTTCTGGCACACAGAATGCATTTAACTATCACAGTCATCAGTAGCCTGCAGAAAAAAGTTAACTGAGGTTACCTCTTAGTCACAGTCTACAAAAGGACCATTTATCTTTGCAAGTGCACTTTTTTCGATCAAAGCAGTATTTTGTTAAGAGAAACATAGCTTCAAATAATGTACTTCAATAAAAGATAGTGAAAGTATTTAGTATCTTTGTTTACATGTATATAAAAGAAATGAATGAAAGAAAATGAACTTCTAACTTTCTGTATCCGAATTGTGGATCCATATGTAAGATCCAGGAGTAGCAACCTGTTAGAATAGGAGGGTGGTTTAGGATGTTTTTGGGAAAAGGGGCAAACCTGTTCTCATTTATATTCATCATCACGAAAAAGCGCACTTATTAGGACAGTTTTACAAGGTGGTTGAGCATTTATGAAGGTGAAGAATAAGTAGGAAGCGTCTCTAAAGGGGCATTAATAGTCTATTTAAAAACAATTATTCTATCTAAAATATTTTCAATCCTAGATAAAATATCTCAGTTTTGCAGATCACTGTTGGAGCAGAAAAGGAGGAGAAAGAAAAATTTGCCTCAAAAAAAAAAAAATTCTTATTTTCTTTTGAATATATTATTTTAAGAGTTTTCAAACAGCTCTACTTGCTGAGAATTCCACAGCAGAGGCTGCACAAGACTTACATGTCTAGATGGAGCTTTAAATCATAGGTCTGTGATGTGAAGTGGATCTAAACATGGTAAGGTGAAGAAGATAATAGAGTGACTTGAGACACAAGATTTTGATGAGAATGTAACTAGCAATTTCCTAGCTAAACCATGGGTCTGTTAGCAGCAGATGCAGTTCGCTGTACACAATGATGTTATTTAAAAAACATTCATTTGAACTGACACTATATGTCTGTTACTTTAAATTTTGTTACAGCGAAGATCAATAAGCAGAGATGGTCTTCATCTGAAGCTGACTGAAATACAGGATAATCTCTCCTTTGATACCACCAGGCATTGTTTTTGATCGTCGTGTATGTCAAAATCTCCAGTCCAAATACCTGAGCAGTGGCAGCAATTAGAATAGCTAATTCCCCCATCTACCTTACAGCAACATCAAAAGTATGCATTTTCTAAGTTACATCATAGAAAATAAAGAAGGTTTTTAATTTCACTTCCCTAATTAAAAAAACCAAAAACAACAAAAAAACCCAACAAAACAAAACAAACAAAAAACCCCCTTTTACTTAGCCCTTATATTGCCTGGGCATGGTTTATATAGGCTAGGCACAGATTGGCAGATTTAGGTCTGGGCATATCATCCACATCTTAGCGCCTTGGTATACATGAGCAAAGTCATGTGATATGAGAGTGCCTAGTGGCCAAACCAGCTCCACCCTGGTCCCATGTCCCAGCCCGGCCTTTGTTGTCCCCAGAAAGGTGTCTGATACCCTGGGCTGACCTGGCTGGGATGGCTGGGTGGGTCCTGGCTGCCAGGCCCTGCCATGCCTTCCCAGGCAGCCCCCGCAACCTCTGGCTTCCCAGCCCCTCGAGATTTTGATTGTAATACTGATAACAACAAACCATGGATTGGGATCGGAC
Organism: Monarcha castaneiventris obscurior; assembly: GCA_026261815.1. Lineage (NCBI taxonomy): Eukaryota > Metazoa > Chordata > Aves > Passeriformes > Monarchidae > Monarcha > Monarcha castaneiventris. The sequence goes on along the minus strand of JAMPIT010000728.1, from coordinate 8,768 downwards.
CTGATCTGCAGAGGGTCCAGGTGATTAGAAATTAGAAGTTAAATTGTATTCTAAATTCCCTACCATGCTACTAACAGACTGTACTAGGTTGACTCTGCTTGTAGAAATCCTGTGCCATTCTAATAATAAATTCTCTTCTATGTCAATCATAACATCCTGTTAAGAAAGCAAAGCTTTAGTTGTACCTCTGGTTTAGTGCCATCGTCACTCTGCCAATATCCCTAAGAGAACCCGTCTGTGTTGGGTGACAGTGTCACTCAGGTAACAGTGACATGTCTGTTCACCAAGAACCTCATGGAGCAACAGTAAACTTTTTAGCAAGTGTGTGAAAAGGGCTGCTGCAGTATTTAGGAAGTTGAAAGGAATGGTATTCTGGGCAATTGGACTCCTGATACTGAGAAAGTCCTGTGTTGCACACCCTGGCTACCTTGCTCAAAGGAATATTACTAAATTAAAACTTCCTGCTTGCAAATTAAGATACTGTTTGTTTTGTTGGTGGGTTTTGAAAGAGGTTAATTGAAAAGTGCTATGGCTGAATGCTATCTAGAAGGAAATTCTTCTCTTTTTTTGGTCAATTAATTTTGGTCATTTGGCAGCTTTTTATGCAGAGTGACTTAAGCTGTTTTCTACTGCAAAAGCATTTATAGTTAAATTTCAAGAGGTTTACAGTGCTTTTCTTTTTCTATTGTTCAACACCTAATTTGAGGCAGACTTGACTTTCGGAGATCACATGAACTTAAGTGTCCTGTTGATTTGGTGGAAAGTCTGAGAAGTCCAGCATCTCTGGAAATCAGGTGTCTCCTGCCCATCTTTCAGAGATGTCAGATTTGGGGTCTATAAATGTTGGAGAATAAGTGCAGCTAGTAATGCTCCAGCACTGTTATTAATGTTTGCATCGACTGTCTGGTATATGTTTATTTGCATTTGGAAATCAGGGCATTATGGAAAATGTATATTGTAGAATATAGATTAATATTGAAACATTACAGATCCATTTAACTTATATGAAAAGACAAACCAAAAAATACCCAATGGATTGACTGTTAAAATCCACAGTCTTGAATAGAAAACATACAAACTTAAAAAAATTTCTTTTGAGAAATATCAAGCCTATTTTGCTACTCACAGCAGTTTGGAAGTCTCACTCCTCGCCCTCCTTCCTTGTTCTCTCTTCTTAACTTCCTAGGCACCACACACCCAGGACACGTCAGGAAGAATTGTACTTTCTGCTGCACAGCGCAGTCCGTGTTTTAAATGTGGGGTTTTGCCATCTGAAATTCACATTCTTGGCTGTAGGGGTGAACTGCCACATAATTCACAGCAGGCACAGGAAATGTGGTGAACTGGAGCTTAGGGCATTGCTTTCCAGCTGATGTGATTGCATCTTTTAAAAAAACTAGATGGGCATCATGATACAAGCCAGCAAGCTCAGTAACTTTACAGTCTTGCATGCCATACCACAGCTAGGGTATCAGCTGTTCCTATCAGCAAGGAGGAACTGGTATGGGGGATTTGTTATCAGGGAAAGTCAGAAACCACTGCTCCAGGTTTTCTTGGGACTGGTGCAAATGCAAATGAATTAACTACAGCTGATCCCCAGAAACGAAAAAGATAGCAGGAAAAAATCAATTCAGCCAACTCAGAAATTATTCACAATGAGCAGGGAGAAGATAATGAATGGGTGAATTCCTGATCCTCAGAGAAAGCTACTGTGTGAAGCATGTGGGTAAGATGAGAACAAAAGATGATGTTATCTAGATTAGAGGAGAAGTGGGAGACTAGTTTAAAAAAAGGTGAGAACTGGCCAGCTGTGAGGCTTAGCAGGTAGCATCAGGATGGAGAGAGGTTGTTCTTGGAGATTCTCATTGCTGTGTTTTGGACCCGATCTTGCTCCATTGATATTGGCGGCCTTGTCAGGAAACACTGTTTTAGGACTCCTAAAGAATCACAGAATCAAAGAATATCACAAGATGAAAGGGACGCATAAGAATACATCACCCCAACTCCCTGTGGCTAAGACTTTTCATTCTTAGTAAGAAGCAGTTACTGTATTTACAGAATGTGTGCACGGATTCTTGTCTGTGGTATTGAACAGCTCATCTGTGGGGTCTGGCTGAACAAAGTGGTGTTGTGACTTCACATCTTCTCCAGTCCTCAGTGTAAACAAACAGCTGCAGTAATCAGCTGGTGTCACACATCAGTAACATCCTACCTAGGACTGAGAAAAAGCGTGTGCTAAGACTAAGAGCCAGACCACTGTATGTCAGAAGATGGAACATCTGAAAGGTTAGTTGCAATATTCTCTGGTTTTGGTGCCTTGAAAGAGTGTGGAAGTGTGTTGGCTCCATACCCCAGTGCCCTGGTCATCCAGCAAGAGCTAATGTCAGCAACCTAATTTGGAAATCTGCAGACACCGAGAGAATCCGAGAGTGGTGTATGCGTGCTTGCACTTGCAAGTAGTTCTAGTTAATGAAATGCCAGAGGGACTCTTTACCTTGTAATGACTTACTTCATCGAGGTACAATAAATATTAACAATTAGAACTGTTGCCATCAGTTAGTGTACTTGAAAGGGCCTGTGCAACAAGTGTGATAACTTTGCTGAATTTATATATTCATTAATCCCTGTCAGCAACAAGGAAGATCGAGATGTTTGGTGGCATGAGCTGCATGTTTTCAAAGACTTAATTAATAGGAGAAGCATAATACCCGATCCTATGAGAGAAACGCATGTCCTTAATAACAAGGTCTTTTTTTTCAAATACAGAAATAGGTTAGGAAAAAAACTTGTCCCAAATTTATCACAGGGTGATGGAGTAAGAAATGTAATGCTTATGTAAACAGAAATGCTTTTTCTAGACTCTTTCAGAATACCTATTTCCAGTAGAGATAAAACACCACAGTGCTGGTGGTGTATCAGTTCTTTCAACAGAAATAATAAAAAGCATTGAATAAAACTTAATTAGTTTTATTAGGGTGGAAATTAGAGAAGGGTGGAAAAGATACTAAAGGAAATTAAGAAGCCGTACTATAGAGGCAAGATTTTTATTTTTTTCATCAGGCCATATGGAGCCTGGAAAGAAAATTACTTTTCTTTAAATGGAGACCAACAGACAGGGAAGGGTATAGGCCACAAACACGTTCAGGGATAGGAAAACGAATTGTTGACTTCACAGGTAAGATTTGATCAGTGGAAAGGAACCAGATGAGTCAAGAGGGGCTGGTGCTCTGCACCTCAGAATGCTTTTACCTGACCAGTACCCCATCAAGCAGCCTCCCTGCAAACGAAGGGCTACAGAAAACAGCGTTCTGGAGTTTGTTGGTTTGACTGGGCTTGGCTTCCGCACACCAGGCAAAGCCGCAGCCACAGCAGCCCCTCCGGAGCCGGGAGCCGGCCCTGCCCAGCCCAAGGGGAACGAACGACTCTCGGGGCGGGTTTGGGGGGCCCTCACTCGGCGGCCGGAGGCGTCCCCCGGCAGCGAGGGCGGCTGGCTCCGGGCTGGCGGTACCGCCCGCTCGCTCCCGGTGGGTCCCGCCGTGATCCCGGCGCCGGGCAGCGGCGGGAGGAAGCAGGACGATGACGTGCGCAGGGGGGACCTCCGAGCCTCATCTGCCCTGTCCCCGCTCCGAGCCCCGGCGGGATCCCGGCCCGGGTCGTCCTTCCTCGTCCTTCCTCGTCCTCGTCCTCGTCCTCGTCCTCGTCCTCGTCCTCGTCCTCGTCCTCGTCCTCCTCCTCCTCCTCCTCCTCCTCCTCTGGAGCGGGGCGCAGGGTGGCGGCAGCCGCTGTAGCGGAGGTGAGCAGCGCCGTCAGCAGCAGCACCGATACCTCCAGCACGGGCGAGGAGGAGAGGATGAGGCGGCTCTTCCAGACCTGCGACGGCGATGGGGATGGCTTCATCAGCAGGTAGCGACAGCGGGAGGCGTCTCTTTGCTGCTACGGAGCCGTCCCGTCCTTGCCCCCCGCCCCGCGTCCCCCGGCGCTCACCTTGTGTACGAGTTGGAGCAGTTGTGGGAGCGCAGCCCCTCCGGGCGCTCCGCGGCTCCCGCCCCGCTCCCGCCGGCACCGGAGCCGGGGGCTCCGGCGGGGCCTCGGCACCGAGAGCTTCCCAGGACAGCGGGCGAACGCTGCCCTCAGCACTTCCACGTCCGCCGGGGCTGAAAGGTGACGTCTCCGAACCTGGTTCTTAGCACCTCGTGCCCCGGGCAGGTGGTTTTTGCAAGTAAACACACAAAAAGCCGGTCGGGGGCAATCTGGGAGAAAACCCGTACTGGTCTCCCGGATACTACGACTTTGTTTGTCAGTACGGCTTAATCAATATTCTTGTTACACAGTTTCGTTTAAATTCCTCTGCTGGTCCTCAGAGAGTTTGCGGAGTGTCGCCCAGGCTGGTATTTTGGTGTGGAAGGGTGAGCATGTACATTGGCAGTAGATAGCTGGAAGTAAGCCACAGTGGAACGTTGATGTGTTTTGGTCAGGAGTTGGTTTTGTGGCAGTGGTGTTTCTGAGCTCTCACGCCATAATTTAAAAAATACCAAACTTCAAAAGGCGGGATTTGCCAGAGGTGGTGGAAACTTGCATTTTCAAAATGAAACTTATGCTATTGTATGCAATTAGTAAGTGCCTCTAGAGAACTGGGGCAGTGAGGGAATTTCTTAAATTTGCCATTTAACCTGTAACCTAAGAATATGACTCCACAAAAAGGCTAAGTAAACTTGAATCCCCACTGCCGTCTCCTTGGAGCCAGAAAGTTGTTGAAAATCTGTAACAACTGGCAGTCACTTCAAGAATAAAGTTCAAGGGTTGTGATATTTTGTAATGTTCTGGTGTGTAGGGTTTCGGACGGTCGGGACAAACAGAGACAGGAGATCTCTGGTGCTGGTCTTAGAGCATGAGATTTATTGATGAAGGCGTGGGTGTAAAGGGACCTGCTAGGCGCTGCCAGACGCAGCTCGAAGCAGGTCAGAAAAGCAGTGAAGAGATGCAGGGGTGCAGAAGGAGCAAGAGAGCAAGGGCAAGAGTGTAAGAGCAAGAGCAAGAGAGCAAGAGAGCCAGTTCCTGTTTGCAGAACAATAAATCATCTTTTGTGCTGAATATTCTAATTTCCATTAACCAATCTAAAACAAGCTACAAATCTTGTAACATTTACATACAGCCTATAGGAATCATTGTATTACCATATGGGGTTACATTTTAAACTCTAAAAACTACATTTTGGACCCTCCGCTAAGCTGGCAGGGTCTGCTCTGACCCTTGGACCTTTCGGTAAGCAGAGGGCATTGTTTAATCAAAGGGGATTGTTTTCAGCCGGCCACACCATTGTTTTCCAGTTGTTCAGTAACTGGGGTTGGGTAACTCAAAGCTTGTCTTCATTTCAATCTCGCTTATAGTTTTCATATTCTCAGCATCTTTTGCCAGGCAGTCACATCTGTGAGACTTTCCTATTTCCTGTTCTCCCACAATATTTCTTAACTGAACAGCTCCCTGAACATTCTTTTTTTCCCCCCCAGCCTGATGATTACTTTGACAGTATGTAAACTTTGAAAATGTGTACTTTCCAACCAGTGGGCTAAGAGTGCCTCTCTTTCCGTTTGTTTACGGTCTTCATGGAATTTATTCTGATGTCTGAAAACTTAGGATGTTCACGTAAAGTGTGCCCTGTCCCCTCAGAGCGCACGTGCTGATCTGTACTGTGATGTTTTTCTGCAGTGTAAACTCTCTGTGTATTTATAATTTAAAGACCTTACTTGGGCAATGTTAATGTTACTGTTTTAGAGTTTCATACTGTGAAAAATGAGGCTTACTCTCCTGTTAGGATTGAAAAGTTTAATGAAGGACAATAAGGGACAAAGATAATAAAGCAAAATTCACAGCACTGGGTGCTTTGGCGCTCAGCCAAGAGGACACCTGCTGTCCTGGAGACTCTCTTTATATACATATCGACTTATTACATATTCATAAACAATTATACATATTCAAAACCCTTTCTGGGAATAGTTCAAAATGGAATGTAGTTCTCCTGTCGCGCTGGTAGTTCCCGGAACCAGCAGATCGCTGTGGGGATATGCCTTTTGGCGGCGCATATTATCTTATCTGTTGCTGATAGTTGGTATGCCGTAGCAGGAGTCCAAGCAAATAGTTCATAAGCATACCTATTTCTAAGTTTTTGGTTGAATGAAAAAAAGTATTAAAAAACCCCACATCTTCACAACAAAGCTAACTTAGATAGCATCTCTTCTGTAATAAAGCTATTTTACATATAGCATCTATTTGTGACAAAGCCACTGCTACAAAAGCTACTTTTAACATCACTTATTTTAACATTTGCGGAAAGCCAATATTATAGCATCTATTTATCTCAATACGGACAATGGGGAGATGTTACCATGACACAAGCCACTCATTTCTGATCAACTAATCCACTTTCCCTTAGTTTTGTCCCAGATTTGTGTTCTGTGTTTTTCAAAGTGGGTATTTCAGAGTGTTGCTTGAACTACAGTGTTGAAAACTCTAGGATGTGTCTGAGTAGGGACATTGGATTTCATGAGGAGATGGAAATAAAGCCTGGAGCCTGAGTGGTGGTTCAAAGTCCTTGGAGATGGTGGGTTCATTGTTGAAGGTTGCTGATACTTTGCTTCAGGAGGGAGTTGCGCCTTCAAGGCAGAACTGGCCTTTATCAGAGAACACAGTGTTAGAAATGACTGTCTTCAATTTCTGTCTGTGGTGTATCATTGCACAAAGCACGGTCCCCAGACACGTATTTCTCTGTATGTGTGAGAAAGTAGGGAAAGAATATTTAAGAAATGATCTTTTACATGACTTTACTTTGTTAGATAGCTTGGGTAATGAGTTGTGTAAATGCAATGCCTTTCTTGCTTTCTGTAGTTAGTCAATTTCGCTTATAATCTGTTTTATGGCAGTGGCTTATGCAGAAGACTCGTCCAGTCAGATTTGGATGTCTTTATAGCATGTACCACCACAGTCTTAGAGACAACTCCATCTGATTTATGGACTCAGTGTCCTTGTTAAAAGTATAGCAGCTGGCGGCTTGTTGTTGCTTAGAGCCCTAATGTTTAGGTAATTGCATCTTTTTTAATGTCACAGATTAAAATAAAGACAAAAAAGTTACAGCTGCTTTTACACTAAACTTCATCTTGCCACTCTATGCATCCTGTTTGTCTTGCTTCTGGGTTTGTTAGTAGGGGTTTTTTTGTTTCATACGGGCCAGTTGCTTGGTTTTCCTGTTCCTTCTTGCCCTTCTTCCTTGGACTTCCCTTCACTCATCCTTGTGGCCAACAATTCTTTTGCCTTTCTTGCAGTCCCAGTGGAGTCTGGCTGACTTCTGCATGTCACAATGTCTTTTACAGCAGGTTAAGCAATAAATAAGCAATAAATGCCCAGGCATCTGTATAAAGAGCTGAAGAGACAGAAGCCATCACCATAAAATCAGCTCCTTTCTCATGTACTAGAACTAGACTTCCCTGTGATCTGTAATCTATCACTAGCAAAAGCTTTTCAAAAACGAGCTTATTTTCAATGACATGAGGCTGAAATTTGCAGTTTTGCAGCTGCTACTGAGTATAAATTTTATCTTTGAAAATTAGTATCCCTTCTGTGCTTTTTTTTTTCTTTTTTTCTTTTTTTTTTTTTTTTTTGAGGGGGGTATTGTCTGCATGTGTAGTCTTGAATGCTGGGTTTTTATGGGTGACAGGCTAGATTAATGTCTTCTTCAGAAACTTACTTGCCTTGTAGCTCTATTATGTATGGATTGTACTGAAGTTCCATTTAGCACATAACGAATTTCATCTTCACTGAAGAAGACACTAAATGGGTTTTGGATTACTCTATTCTAACACTGCAAAGTCTAAAGAAGGTAAATTTGAATTTGCAGGAAGTACTTCTGCTTAAAAAAAATTAAGGTATGAGCTGTGGAAATTATGGGTGAGGAAAAAGTTAAGTTCATTATTAAGTTACAAATATGCTAGCTTTCCAATTTTAACTTTTAGGCATGGATAAATAATTTTAGGATTGTGAAGAAGAAAGGTAAAGCTAGTGTTTAGTTCAGATTGAACTTTGTCATCATATTAACAATAATGGAATGAAGTTCTGTTTTTAGAGTTTGTGTGAAAATAGCGTTGTCTGTGTACACATTTTTTTTTTTTTTTATGCTGGGGTGAATGTCTTACAGAAAATCTTGGTAAAAGTAGAGTAAGATGTTAAAAACCCAAAAAACCTACTAACCTTGTAATGAGCTTATACAGCCTGTTAAAAGGATGTGCTGAATGACTGTGCCTTCTCCAGCCCTGCACAGAAGCAGTTAACAGGGACTTGTTGGATTTGATTTGTTACCTGAGTGGTTTTAGCGGTACATTGCTTTAGGAGCTCAAAGCCTTTGCAAGTACAGGCTGATCCTTCCCTTTTTCATGGGTTGTCACAGTAGTAGGACATTCTCAGCTTTCTTGCTGAGTGTATTTTGGCACCCCCTCAGTGTTCCTGCATCTAGTGGCTGTGTGCTATTAGAGGAGAAAACCAGTACTTCCAAGGAGACAAAGTATGTATCTATTCATTGTATTTTTAAGGGAGGAGATTTTTTGTTTGTCTTCTATGGTCTCTGTTACTCTCCATAGCAGTCCTTACCATTTCATTTAACGTTTTTTTTCAAGTGTTTGGTTTTGCTAATGTGCTTCAACTTCTGTGCTTAACGTTTAAAGAGATACCTATTGAAGCACAAAAGGACCGATTAAAGGAAGCAGCAAAATCAGTGTGGGTGC
>JAMPIT010000727.1:0-15298 GCA_026261815.1 Monarcha castaneiventris obscurior | reverse complement strand
AGTTTCTATCAGCTCTTATTGTTTATGTGAACGCTGTATCTAAAAAATGTGAACAATTTTATTCTATCTCTATTTTGTCTAAAATAATATATTTAAAAACTATGAACAATATAGTTCTATCCATATTTTGTCTAAAGTAAAGAACTCTATGAAAGGATAACACTGCCACAGCAGAAAGAACTATGCTCAAGGTCTCTGCTGCAGCTTTTCAATGTTTAAGGCACTTAGCATGTATTTTTTACTAGAAGTTAGAAATTCTACATTTCTGTTTCACTTTGGTAAGATTTCATGTATCTCAGCTTGTCCAAAGGCTTTAATTCAACTCTTGTGCTTTGGCTTCCCTCTGGGCCTGTGTCCAGAGATGCTTTCACTCCAACAGGCAGGAAAGGAATTCCCGACATCTCCTCCCTGCTCTCCCTGTCCTGTAGACCTCAGAGTGGAGATGGTACCAAGGCTCTGTGCATGAGGAGTGATTCCACTGACAAATCCTGACTATCCAGCCTTGTCCCTCTGCCACACGGCCACAAACCCAGGGCAGCGGGGCAGGGATGGCTCCTCGAGAGCCCCCACGCACAGGCCTGGCTGCTCCTGGCACCCTCAGACAGCAGAGCTGGAGCTCAGGCAGGGAGCTGGGTGAAGGTTTTCCCAGAGCAGGAGCGAGGGTGGGTGAGTGCCAGCGGGACAGTCTGCAGGGAATGGCCCAGGTTTGGCTCCAAGCAGCCTGTGCTGACTTGTCCCTGTCCTTTCTCCATGACCAGGTGCCCATGGCCAGAGCCAGCAAATGTCCAACAGCAGCTCCATCAGCCACTTCCTCCTGCTGGCATTGGCAGACACGCGGCAGCTGCAGCCCCTGCACTTCTGCCTCTTGCTGGGCATCTCCCTGGCTGCCCTCCTGGGCAACGGCCTCATCATCAGCGCCGTAGCCTGCGGCCAGCACCTGCACACCCCCATGTTCTTCTTCCTGCTCAACCTGGCCCTCACCGACCTGGGCTGCATCTGCACCACTGTCCCCAAAGCCATGCACAATTCCCTCTGGGGCACCAGGCACATCTCCTACTCAGCATGTGCTGCTCAGCTCTTTTTCTTTCTGGTCTTCCTCTCAGCAGAGGTTTCCCTCCTGACCATCATGTGCTACGACCGCTACGTGTCCATCTGCAAACCCCTGCACTATGGGACCCTCCTGGGCAGCAGAGCTTGTGCCCACATGGCAGCAGCTGCCTGGGCCAGTGCCTTTCTCAACTCTCTCCTACACACAGCCACTACATTTTCCGTGGCCCTGTGCCAGGGCAATGCCCTGGGCCAGTTCTTCTGTGAAGTGCCCCAGATCCTCAAGCTCTCCTGCTCCAAATCCTACCTCAGGGAACTTGACCTTCTCATGGTTGGTGCTTGTTTAGTTTTTGGCTGTTTTGTGTTCATTGTTTTCTCCTATGTGCAGATCTTCAGGGTTGTGCTGAGAATCCCCTCTGAGCAGGGACGGCACAAAGCCTTTTCCACATGCCTCCCTCACCTGGCCGTGGTCTCCTTATTTTTCAGCACTGGCATTTTTGCTCACCTGAAGCCCCCCTCAATCTCTTCCCCCTCCCTGAATCTGGTGGTGTCAGTTCTGTACTCGGTGGTGCCTCCGGCCCTGAACCCCCTCATCTACAGCCTGAGGAACCAGGAGCTCAAGGATGCCCTGAGGAAAATGATCACAGGTGCTTTTCAGAAGCAATAAACTGTCATTCTCCTGCAGAGCTGTTCTGATGTCACTCATTAATGCCCACTCTGTGTCCTGTGTTTGTTGCTGCTGACACAGGTGTTACTCTGCTGTGAATTTGTTCACACAAAAATCTTTGCCTGTTCCATTTTTAATTTTGTATTTGCCTTCCTAGTGTGACCCAGAGACTGTATAAACAGGGAGCTGGACTCCAATATGTGTGTGCTGGAACAAAATAAAGAAGCCTGTGTTGTCTTGTTCCCCTGACATCTTTCCTCCCTGACTTCTCTGGAGCTGCAGGGTCGGTGCCTCTGGGCAGAGCTGGGGGAGAAAAGAGTCCCAGCAGCACAGCACTGCCAGGGAGCCCCAGGGCTTCTCCTCCATCAGCTCCTCTTCCTTCCCTTCCACACTCCCCTGCAGAGCCCCTGCGTTGGTTTCAGGCCTCAGGGCTCTGTCAGCTGGGTCCCAGTCCTGCTGTGGGACTGCCCAGGGACTGCAGGCAGGGACAGGCCATGGGCACTGCTGGGACAGAGCTGGGCTCTGCAGCAGCATTTCCATCATGCAAGAGCATCTCCCCAGTGCAGGGCCTGACAGCTTCCATCTCCTTCCCCATTTTCTCTCAAGGATGTGCCCAGCACAGCGCCCTGGAGAGGAAAGCAGCACTGAGCAGCAAAGGGTGGCAGTGTTCAGGGTGGGGGCAGCCAGCAGTGCCCTGGCAAAGGCAGCGCCGCTGCCAGCAGTGGCCTCTCTCCCCAGGTCACAGAGGTTGTTCTTCCCTCCATGGAGGGACATCCAGTGACCGGGTCAGGAGTCCGTGTTTGCAGGGCACGGACAAGACACAGCCCTGAACATCCTCTGTGTGTGTGAGGGGACATAAACCCAGTGAGCACAAACACCTTCAGCTGTTGCTGGAGTTTGCAGAGAGTGCCATGCCCTGGGAACCCCCTGGATGCAGGGCTGGGATGAGCTCCTGTGCACAGAGCTCCCCGTGCCCATCCCTGCGGCCGTGGGGCACCTCGGGCAGGGCAGGGCAGGGTGACACCCGCAGGGCTGAGGTCCCTGCCAGGCTCTGGCAGTGGCAGCAGAGCCCAGGGAGCCCCTGCCCGTGCTGCAAGGAGCTGTCTGTGAGTGTGCCAGGGAAGGACTCGTGTCCCTGAGCAGCCCTGGGGCTGTGAGCAGGGCATGAGCCCAGCTCAGGGCTGGGCACCCAACAGAGCCCTGACATTTCTGGCTGTGCCCAGAAGAGAAGGGTTGGGCAAGGTGACCGTGGGGAAACCTCTGTGTCCATCAGGTGACAACCAAGTGTCTCTGGCACTGTCCCTCCCCAGTCAGGCATCAGGAGAAAAGAAGCTGTGAAAACTCTGGGTCACCAGAAAAAGACATTAATGGTTGGGGCAGGGAAGTAAAGAGCAAAGGCCAAATGCAGAAGCAAAGAAAACCACAGGGAAGCCAGAATTCAGTACATGGAGTGGCTGCTTTGGAAGACAAATGTATCAATACAGAAAATCCAGACCCCCTCTCGCCTCCTTCCTTTCCCTCAGTTCATTGCTGACCATGAGGTCACATGGAATGGGAGATCCCTTGGGTCAGTCCAGCCCAGCTGTCCCCTCACTGTGCCCTCGGGAACACTTGCCCACCCCCAGCCCATGGTTTGGGGGGGCTGCAGAGACGCCTCATGCGGGGCCAGCCCTGCTCAGGGACAGCCAAAGCCTTGGGCTGGGACCAACCCCGCTGCAGCCACGAGTGCCAAGCACAGCAGCACAGGGGCTGCTCTGGGCAAAGGGAGCTCCATCCCAGCCACCCCCAGGCCAAGGGGGCTCAGGGAGCTCTTCGCACCTCTGGCATTCCACCATTCAATGAATCTTTTCCCTGCAGAGCTCTGTGGAGACACAAGTGACAGAGAGGCAGAAGCAGAGCTCTGAAATGCACCAGGATAAACACAGCAGCTGCTGGGAGGAATGAACCCTCCCAGGGCAGTGCTGGGGCAGGAGAAGCACCCAGAGGGAGGATGAGCTCAGGCCATGGGTGTGTGTCCCAGGGCACAGAGGGTGAGGCTGGGCAGAGCTCAGGGCAGGGCTGGCAATGGCAGGGCAGAGCCGGGGGCAGCGAGATTGTCCATTGGGACACAGCGCAGCCTCATGGAACTCAGCAGAGCCTTGTGACAACCTGGAATCTCATGGAACCACGGCTCCACTTGCACCAAGTGGGGCCTCAGGGGACACAGGTGCCACTGGGCCACTGCCAGCTCTTGTGGAATCCAGTGTCCATTGGGACACAGCGCAGCCTCATGGAAACCTGGAGACCACTGTGGGGCAATGGAATCTCATGGAACCAAGGGTCACTTGTGACAGAGAGGGGCCACATGGAGCACAAGGGCCACAAAAACATTGCCAGGCCTAGCAGAAACAAGGTGCCATTGTGGCAGAGCAAGGCCTCATGGCACCTAGGAGAGCACAAGGTCACAATGGATTCTCATGGAACCAAGGCCCCGTTGTGACAAAGCGCGGCCTCATGGAAACCCGGTGCCACTGGGACATCTCCAGCCCTCGAGGCAGCAAGTGTCCATTGTGACACAGCGCAGCCTCATGGATCACAGGAGAGCACAGGGACGCCATGGAATCTTGGGGAACCAAGGCTCAGTTGTAAACATAGCAGGGACTCATGGAAGCCAGGAGACCACTGTGACACAATGGAATCTCATGGAACCAAGGCTCCATTGTGATGTAGCTGGGCCTCGTGGAACCCAGGAGACCACTGTGATGCAATGGAATCTCAAGGAACCAAGGGTCAATTATCAAACTGAGGAGAAACTAAGGAGAACACTGTGATGCAGTGGAATCTCATGGAACCAAGGCTCTACTTTGAGCAAGTGGGGCCTTGTGGCTTTGTCGAGGTGGACATAAAAGCACACCCTTGTCTCATTCCAAAGTCGAGAGAGATAGAAAGATTTTTTATTTTTTCTACTGCTATTCTTATACCTCTTTACAGTTGCTGTGGCTTATTGAGATTGGCTGCTTAGGAAACAATGACAAGGCTGTTTAACAAACAAAGACCATTCAGGTAATAAAACAATTAGCTATACAAGCAAAAGTATAGTTGCTACATATTATCCACAACTTCTTCCTTGTACTCCCTCAATGTCCCATAACAAGGACATCCTCTCCTGGTGTCCAGAACATCTTCTCTCATTGATTATCTTCTTGGCCTTCTCTGTGGGTTTCACTGAAGCTGCAAAACCTCCACTGTAAAATTCTCATGGGTAAATTCTGATCGGATTCAGGTCTGAGTCTGTGATGCCCCCAGACCAGCTGTCAGCCTCATCAGGTTCCCCCTTTTGTTTTTGTATTACAAAGGCAGCATTTATTGACATTTGCAGGGCCCTTTGCAAAATAGACAATAAACACGGCACAATGAGCAGGATGCAAAAAATGACCAATAGGATCAGGCAGCCAATCCTGCAATTTGCCAATTGCCAAACAAACTAGTCAGCCAATCAGATTCTGATTCTTCATGCAATTTTGACACACTTGTTTGTAATTCCTTAATGTGGGCATGAATAGATTTTGAATGATCAGACAGATTCATACAACACCTTCCATTGAAATCTTCGCACCCATGTCCATGTGCTAACAACAAAAATTCAATGGCAGCTCTATTTTGCAGTGTAGCATGCCTTACTGACCCAACATCTGTTAATAGTCTGGATAAAGCAAGCGAAGTAGCTTCAGTCTGCCGAGCTAACCAACATCCCAACTTGTTTAACAGCCCCAGTGCTTTAGCAGATGCTATTTGTGGAGAAAGGAAGGAAACAGCCCATCGGGTACCTGGTGGCCAAAATTTGGTGTTGTCATCACAATCAGGGGCAAACACATGGATGCTGCCCTTTCCCCTCCATGGTTTATGCTGTAAAATCATAGATGTGTTGGGTGTTAACAGTGAGAGTCGTCCTAAGCTGCAAGGACCTCCCTTGATGTGTGATGGGATCGCAGCCCATGCTGGGTCTCCCCAAATGAAAACCACCCCTGGTGGCAAAGCTGGAGGAACAGCAGTAGAGTGTGAGATGTGTGGTGAACTGTAATTGCACCAGGCACTGCCATTTGCAAATATGGGTTGGTTAGGAGAAACATCCCATACTTTGGACTGATTGGATCCAGAGTAATTAAACTTAACACAAAGGTCCATTTTCACAGATCCTAAAAGCTCCGTTTCTTGCAGCTCAAGAGTTGCACAGGGAAGGTATGAAACCCACTGATCCCAAGCATCAGCGTGATTGTGTGATTGCAAAAGCTTGCTAACTGTCCTAGGCTTTGGCCAGTCATCCATCGGCAAGCCAACAAGGCAGGTAGGAAAAGGATTGTCAGGAGTAGCAGTGGCTGAGCACAGAGTGTCTTGTCCCATCACATCGGCCAGGGTAACCCACACATTGGCTCTCGGCTGACTGACAGGCCAAGCAGAAATAGCAGGCACTGAGCTCAGCAAAACTGACAAGTACCACACTGGCACCTGCATATTTCTGTCACTCGTTGCCATTTGCACTCCAGTACATCCCAGTGCAGGCCAGCACCCCTTGGTCACAGGGATAATGCAGTGTAACACAGCCCTCCTTGGTCACCGGTGCTCGATGCTCTCTCTGGTGGGAGGGAGCTGGAACTACGCTGCCAAGGCCATCAGCCTGAGCTGCTGTTATCCTCAGGATCTGGCCGAGCAGGCGCTGGGATATTCTGCCCAAATCAGGGCGCACACACCTTGCTGGCACCCACCGAGGTCCAGTGTCTGTGGGAACACAAGCGTATCCACGCCCCAGTGCCAAGGTCCCAGGGGCCTTCCCACTGGCTGGGAAGCAAATTCCTTACCCATATTTAGCTTGAGGCAAATGTGTTTCACTGGTGGAGTGCGAGGAATAAAAATGATTTAAAATTGAGGGATTGTTTGAATGAGCCAGTATGGTCAAGTGACTTATGGTATATACAGCTCTCAAAAGTCTGGACTGTGGGGTTTCCCCTTGCATTTTTTCCTTTTGTTTTTCCAAAGCAGTTCTAAGTGTGTGATGAGCACGTTCAACAACAGCCTGACCAGTGGGAGAATGAGGAATACCGAATTTGTGAGAGATACCCCACAGACGTAAAAAATTCCTGACTTTCTGAGAGGCATAGGCTGGGCCATTGTCAGTTTTCACACAGGCAGGTGTGCCTAAAGCAGCAAAGGCTTGCTGCCAGTGCAAAATTACATCACAGGCCTTTTCTCCAGCATGGGCAGAAGCCCCTATAACAGAGGAAAAGGTGTCAATAGACACATGTACATATTTAAAATGACCAAATTCTGAAATGTGTGTAACATCAGCCTGCCAAAGCTGTAGGGCCAAAAGACCACGGGGATTTGCTCCTAAGGGTAAAGGTCCATTAAAGTTCTGACAGTCTGGGCAAGCACTAACAATAGCACGAGCTTCTGTGGGTGTTAGTGAAAACTGTTTGCACAATGTGTGTGCATTTTGATGAAAAAGGTATGAGATATTTCAGCCTGGGCTGGTTTATCTGGCTGAGGAACTGCCCAAACAGGGTTAGCGAATGCATCAGCACGGGCATTACCTTCTGCAAGAAATCCTGGTAGGTTTCTATGGCTTCTGATATGCAAAATGTAAAAAAGGACAAGTATGTTGCAAAACAGCTGTCCATAAAGCCTTGAGCAAAAGAAACAAATCAGCATTATTAACTTCTTTCAAAAGGGAACAATCTCCTCGTTGTACAACATCTGCAACATAAGCTGAGTCAACAATTAGGTTAAAAGGTTCATTAAAATGATGAAAGGCCATAGTAACTGCTTTTAATTCGACCAATTGTGCAGATCCAGTACCCTGACCCTGCCAAGTCTGCCATCCATCCTCATTTTTCCAGGTGACAATTGCTTTCCCCGTTTTTCCTGACCCATCCATAAATACTGTAGGCCCATCTACAGGAGTACAACTTAATTTAGGTTTTGCTGATAGGGGGGTGCTATTCAGTGATTGTAATAATTTATGTCTGGGAAAATGGTAATCAATTTGTCCTGTGTAGCTCTGCAGTGCACTTTGCAGTGCAGAACTATTGGCCAAGGACCATTCAAAATAATCTTGCTGAATAGGAACAGTAAATTTAGCAGGATCTTCGGCAGCAAATTGCAGGCATCAATGTAGACACTTAACAATTAACTGAACAATCAATTAAAAAATTGTAGTGACTGGTTTTTTTAGGTTTGTGAGGTAAAAACATCCATTCTAGAATATGCAATGGGTCAGGGGACCAGTGATCAGACCATTGTGCAATAATACCTGCTGGATGAAATTCTGGAATTACAACAAAAACAACTACATCAATGTCAGGGTGCACATGGGGATTGGAAATAGTTTGTTGCACCTTATCTAAGGCCTGATGAGCCTCAGGGGTCATCTGTCTTGGTGAGTTTAAATCTGAGTCTCCTGCTAATCTATTGAACACAGGAGAAAGTTGTGCAGTGGTGAGTCATAAATAGGGACACAGCCAATTAATGGTTCCTAACAATTCCTGTGCATCATTTAGAGTATGCACTGTAGTGTCAAACTGAACAGATTGAGGGCATATGGTACGTTCAAATATTTTCAATCCCAAATATTTCCAGGGTGCTTCTGTTTGGATTTTTTCAGGTGCAATCTGTAATCCCTATTTGTGCAGAGCCTTTAAAAGCTCTGGCTGTATGTTTTGCAAATCCTGTGTGCAAGGAGATGCTATCAGTACATCATCCATATAGTGATAGCAATAACTGTTAGGGAATTGTCCTCTGATAGGTGATAGAGCTTGGGCCACATACATTTGACAAATAGTTGTGAAACATAGGGGTTTTCTTTTGAACACTTAAATATAGAGATTTTAAATAAAAGCGAGTTTTGCTGAAGTTAACAAAGATAAAGAAAAGACACAAAACTTCCCTAGAGTTGATTAAAGAAATTAATGATTAGTCAGGAAGTTAAGTACAGGATAGGCTTTGATTATCTGATATTTGTTTAGCTGTGTTTATAATAGGTAATTAATAATCTTAGACGGAAAAATTTAAAAGAAGGCGTAGAGAGTTACAAATTCTTCCACCTGCAACTTATTCAAAAGCAATAGAGGAGGGAACTGAGAGTCTTCCAAGGGCAGGTGTATTGTTAAAAACCAGGGAGGCAAAAAGTTCAAAGGGAGGAAGAGCAGCCTTACTTCATCAGGACAGCCCCCTCCTCATTTTCAGGACCACCGACTTAATTCCATTGCAAGAATTGCGCATGCTTAATGACTTTTTGCTGATTTCCATACGAAGCGGGGAATGGGAGGTGTCTGTGCTATGAATCAGTATTTGTGTTTTAAATATGCATTGCCGTTTTAGATAAATAGTTCTGTATTGTAACCTTGGAGCTGCACGTTCGGGAGCGATCCCTGCAGCTTCCCAGCGCTGGAACAAACAGACACTTTCTAACCCTAACAAGTTAGAGAGTCTCTGTCCGTCTCAGGTGGATATTGATATTAGATCTGTATCCATATTTTAATAAATCACCGCAGCCGCAGGACCAAATGGATCCGCGGTAAATTGTAACTTCGAAATAGCTGTCATATGTTAAGAAATGTATCAAAAAAAGTATGGTAATAAATGTCTTTTGAGTTGAGAAACTACAGCGCCAGGAACCAAGACATCTTAGAGAAACAAAGGAGATAAACCGCATGCATGCCAGGAAGTCTGTTATCTCATCAAAACTCACACCTCCCAAGGAAGCTGCCAGCTCCAAATTAGGCTGGAGCCTGGGGAGGCACCGGAGGGCGGTGCCTGTCTTCAATTCTGCACTTATCCAGAGGGCTGGAGCGGCGCCGTGCTGGTGGAAGGGGCAGGGACGGGAGAACGGGGAAAGCTGAGTGAAGTGTAAATTACTTTCTGGGATTAATGAATATGGAACAGTTGAAGAGAGTACTTAAGTCCACAGGAAAATGAATGGAGCGCACTTCTGGCAATATTACCAAGCGCCTCAGCGTTGTGATAAGCCTTTGTTCTACTAATAAATGTTCAATATTATATTGGTAACAATTTAGCTCCCGAATTCATTTCTTTCTTCTCCTCTTCCCGTGGCGGCTCTCCTGCGCCACAGAACTCTGCCGGCTGCAGCTTTGCAAACGTCCCGTCGAGCTCTGGATGTTGCCGCACAATTTGCTCGAGGTCCTCGGGGGCTGCATCCGATGCATTGTTCTTGTCTGCCCCCTGGGCACGGAGCCCATGGATCCGCTGGCCCCTGGGCAGGGCCTGGCACAGGAGGTGGAAGCTGGGTCCTGCTGCAGCGGCGCCGGGGCAGCTCCAGGACTCGCTGTGGCCGCTGTGGCAGCCGCAGCACAACCCGTTCCCAGGGAGGAGCCGAGGGCTCCGTGGGGCTCTGCAGGACCTCGGCCCTGGGGCTCGTCTGCATCAGCCCGGGCAGCCGGGCTGCACTTGGCTTCCTTTGTGTCTCTGCTCGCCCTGGGCCAGCAGCTGCCCAGCGCCGAGGGGACAGCAACGGGAGCGGGGCAGCTTGGGGCGAGCTTCAGTGTCTGTGCCCGGGAGAAATCCCAAAGCCTTCCCTAAGGAGCATGGAGCGCTGACAGAGCACAGGATGCTGCTGCTGCTGCTGCTGCTGCTGCTGCTGCTGCTGCTGAGCACGGGCC
Source organism: Monarcha castaneiventris obscurior (assembly GCA_026261815.1). Taxonomy (NCBI): domain Eukaryota; kingdom Metazoa; phylum Chordata; class Aves; order Passeriformes; family Monarchidae; genus Monarcha; species Monarcha castaneiventris. The sequence goes on along the minus strand of JAMPIT010000727.1, from coordinate 4,933 downwards.
GGCCCCAGGGCTGATGTCAGACAGAGCCGGGATGGGAGCCACAAATAACAGGAGGAGGAGGAGGGGCAGGAGAGGAGCGGGCAGGAGAGGAGGAGGAGGGACAGAGGAGGAGGAAGAGCGAGGGGGGAGGAGGGATGGAGGAGGAGGAGCGGGAGGAAGAGGAGGGGCAGAGAAGGAGCAGAAAGGGAAGCAGCAGAAGGTTCTGCCACGTGCGTCCATCGCTCTCTGTGTCCGCAGCTCTCGGCCCCGGGAGCATCGCTCCCCCCATCCCGCAGGTGACCGGGGAGGGGAGCTCGCCCCAAATATCCTGGGCGGTCCCTGTGTTTCTTTTTGGGAGGGGGGGATTTTTGGACCTTGGAGGACTCCGGCAGCGAGCCCCAAATATCTTTGTTGGTTCCCAGAAGGTTTCTTTTTAGGGAGGCGGGGGGAGGCGGATGTTTGGATCTTGCAGGACTCCAAATGTGAGTGGCAAATGGCCCTTGGGGGATATTGGGGAGTCCCCGGCAGCTGGGTTTTGGGGGGTCCCGGTGGCGGCTGCCGGGAACAATGGGATGGGGCGGGATGGGGCCCGGGAAGGGTGGGATGTGGATTGGGGTGTGGGATGAAGTGTGGGGGAGGGGGATGGGTGGGCTGGGGCCTGGGGTGAGGCAGCCGCAGGCTGGGGATGCTGAGGCCGGGGGGACCCGAGTCCTTCGGGGCTTGCGGGGTATCGGGCAGCTGTGAGGGAGTTTTGGGGCAGCCCTAATGCTGAGGGGGGCGGTGCTGGCAGCAGGGGGACGCGTGGCTCCGGCAGCTCTGGGCCCCAGCTGCGCCCCCCGTTTGGGAGCGGAATTTGGGGAGGGGGAGGTGGGGGCGGCCAGGCCGGGCCCCCATGGCCGCGCTGTCCCGGCGGGGCCGAGTGCGGGCGGGAGCCCCGCGGGGCCCGGCCCTGCCCGGGCACGGCTGATGCCGCCCGCCCGCGCTCCGCACTGCTCCGGCCTGGGGCTGCCAGGGCCTTGCGGGCCGGGGCCGCTTTGGGGACCCCCCCAGGGCACAGCGCGGCTGCTTTGGGGCTGTCGGCACCGCCCGGCGCTGGGCCTGGGGCGTGTGGGGGCAGCTGGGGCCGTACTGGTGGCACTGGTGCTGCTGGGAGCCCCCCCGGCCGCGGGCCAGGAGCTCTGGGCTGAGGGCAGGGCTGGAAAAGGGGGGAGCCGTCGGATAGAGGGGGAGAGCAGTGAAAAGGGGGTCGGACTCCCCAGACGGAGTGGGAGAGGGGACTGAGAGCCCCAAACCAAGCGCTTGGGGCACTGAGGCTTTGGGGGAAGGTGAGAAAGGAGGGGGATGGGGAGCAGAGGGAGGGAAAAGGGAGTGGGATCCTTCAGCTTAGTGGGGTCGGTTGGGGGATGAGGATTGGGGGATGATGGGAAAAGGGTGGAGGAGGGGCAAAAATGGGGGGTGGGACCTCCAGATGAAGTGCGAGGGCTGTGGGGAACCCCAGAGTTGCCCTCATGGCAAGGGACTGATCTCCTGTGGGAAGAGCTTTGGCCGGAGCACGGAGCTGATCTCCCAGTGCGGGATCCAAGTGGGGGAGGAGTCCTGTGTCTGCCCAAGCTTTGCCCAGAGGTCCCATCTCAGAGGAGAGAGACCCTACCTGGGCCAGGAGTGCAGGAAAAGCTTTGGTGGGAGCCCCAACCTCACCAGGCACCAGGGGATCCACACTGGGAGCCCCTATGGATGCCCAGACTATGGGAAGGGCTTCACCGTGAGCCCCCAGCCCCTGGAACACCCGTAGGAGCCACCTGGAGGAGGGTCCCTGCAAGTTCTGGGCTGCAGGAAGAGCCCCAAGGAGCCGAGGTTCCCCCAGAACCAGCACCTGAAGCAGAAGGTGGTGACAACTCTGCATCCCAGGGCCCTGGGAACACTCTGGGGTCTCCAGCCTGACCCACCCCAACATGGGGCTGTCACCAGCCCTCATCCTGCCCCTAAAATCCTGACCCACCCCAACAAGGGGCTGTCACCAGCCCTCATCCTGCCCCTAAAATCCCTTGGGATCCCCCATCAATCTCTCTATTCCCCACTCCCCTCTCCATCCTGAGATGAGCCCAAAGTGACCATAACACCAAATTTTGTCTCCACCCACCAATTTTGCATGTTTTCCCTTGGCCAGGTTCCCCCCAGTGGGTGGGAGCAGCCCAGAGCCCTGCACTGCCCATCCCGACCTGTCCTAGCTCCATTCCCATTTCTCCCGTGGGGTGTGAGGGGTTTGGGGGAACAGGGGAGGAGGAGGAGGAGGAGGGATGGAAGAGGAGGAGGGGGGAAGAAGGAGTGGGAGAAAGGATGAAGAGAGGAGGAGCAGGAGGTGGGATTAGGGCAGAGAAGGAGGAGGATGGATGGAGGAAGATGAGAAGAGGAGGAGGAAGAGGAGGAAGCTCCTGGGTCCAGTGCTCCCAGAATTTTCAGGCCCCTCACCCCAAGAAGCATCGACCTCCCCATCCCACATGTGATGGGGGAGGGGGAGCTTGGCCCAAATATCCTGGGAGTTCCTGGGCTGGTGCTTCTCGGGGGGATTTTTGGATCTTGCAGAACTCCAAAGCCGAGCTGTAGGTGCCCCTTGGGGGGACATTGGGGGGTCCCCAGGAGGTGTTTTTGGGAGGTCCCTGTGGTGGCTGCTGGCAGAGCCCTGGCAGGGGTCCGAGGCATGCAGGTCTCTCCCGTGGTGGGGGTTGGGTCTGCCTGGGTCAGGCACCGCTGCCTCCGTCCGGGTGCCAGGGGGCTGCGGGACCCCCCCAGTGCAGCCGGAGGGGGAACCTTGGGACCCCCAGAGTGGGGAGAGCAGAGAGGGGCAATACCGGGACCAGGGGAGCCCCGGCAGTCTGGAGGAGCGAACCCCTGTGACCCCCAGGAGCCCAAAGTGGGGAGCCCAGAGAGGGGGGAGCGCCGCCATTCGTGGGACCCTCAACAGCCTGGAGAGAGTGAGGGGGGAACTCCTTGGACCCCCTGCACCCCAAAGCAGAGAATAAGGGGAGAAGGGACCCGTTGGACCCCCAGAACCCCCAGCATCCCTAAGTGGAGAGAGGGAAGAGGGGGAACTTTTCAGCTTCCTGGGACTCCCAGCAGCCTGGGGAGGGCAGGGACCAAGTAGACGAGGGACCCCCAATAAAAGTGTGACCCCAGCAGCTGGGACAGGGGGGAACCCCCAAACATCAAAGGGGAGAGACCAGAGATGGGGAACTCCTGGGAGGCTTTTTCAGGGCTGAATCTTGGTGTTTGGGAGGTTTAAATGGACCCCACATGCCCAGAGACTTCTAGAGGTGGATTTGGGCCAGGGGGACCTTTGAAGCCAAAGCACTCATCCCTTGTTTTCCCCCAAACCAGGATTTCCCATTCCCAACCCTTGGCCAGATGGAGGAGGAGGCTGTGAGGAAGAGGAAGATGCCCTGGGAGCCCCAGGCAGGTGAGGAGGAAGTCAGTGCCCCTTTCCCCCTCTCTCCTGCTCCATCTCCCAGCCCAGCATCGCCCCCGGCTGCAGGACAACCCCGCTGCCGACGCCGTCCTGCCGGGGCCGGACTGGGGGGATCTCCTTCCCCTTCCCTGTGGCACGGAGGCAAATCCCATCCTCTCCTTGTCCTTCCTGCCCCAGACAAGGAGCTGAGGATGCAGCCCAGGGAGGACAAATCCCCGCAGCAGAACCTGGTGGAAGAGGCTGTTTTGAGCGGCTCCACGGCGCAGGAATCCAACGGGGAGGAAAAGCCCCAGAGATCCCTCAGGAGGAGGGGCTGCAAACCCAGCCCAGGGAGCTCTGAGGAGGAAAGACCCACCCTGTGCCGGGAAAGCGGCCAGAGATCCAGCCAGAGCTCGGACCTGGTGGTTCATGAGCAGCTTCACGATGGGGAGAAGCCCCACAAGTGTGGGGAATGTGGGAAGAGCTTCAGCTGCAGCAACCACCTGCTCCGCCACCAGGTGATCCACGCTGGGGAGAGGCCCTACGAGTGTGGGGAATGTGGGAAGAGCTTCAGCCACAGCTCCAACCTGATCTGCCACCAGCGGATCCACACAGGAGAGAGGCCCTATGAGTGTCCCCAGTGTGGGAAGAGGTTTCAGAGCAGCTCCCATCTCCTCCAGCACCAGCAGATTCACACAGAGGAGAGGCCCTTCCGCTGCCCCGACTGCAGGAAGGGCTTCAGGCACAACTCCCACCTCGTCTCCCACCGGCGCATCCACACTGGGGAGAGGCCCTACGAGTGTGGGGAATGTGGGAAGAGCTTCAGCCAGAGCTCCCACCTGCACCGCCACCAGGTGATCCACACTGGGGAGAGGCCCTATGAGTGTGGGGAATGTGGAAAGAGTTTCACAGACAGGTCCAGCCTGATCCATCACCAGAGGATCCACACTGGGGAGAGGCCCTACGAGTGTCCTGAGTGTGGGAAGAGGTTTCAGACCAGCTCCAGTCTCCTCAAGCACGAGCGGATTCACACAGAGGAGAGGCCCTTCCGCTGCCCCGACTGCAGGAAGGGATTCAGGCGCAACTCCCACCTCGTCAGGCACCGGCGCATCCACACCGGGGAGAGGCCCTACGAGTGTGGGGAGTGTGGGAAGAGCTTCTCACAGAGCTCAGCCTTGACCAGACACCAACGGAGTCACCAGTAAGGGCAGCCCTGTGAGTGCCCCGAGTGCAGGAAGAGCTTCATCTTCTGCTCCAACTTCATCCTCCATCAGAGGAACCACGTTTGGCAGAGCCCTGCTGACCCACATTCCCTGTGATCCAGGTTGGGAACACCCCAGGCTGGTGCTCTCCATGTTCTCTTGGATCCCTGTAGGCACCTGGGTGAAGGCAGGGGCAGGAACATCCATGGGGACTCAGATCAACATTAGAAATCCATTGGGAAGAGCTGATCTGTTGACTTTACAGCCCAGAAATTCTCACCTACTCTGTCCAGTTGTTTCTACTGCTGGC
>JAMPIT010000726.1:0-52589 GCA_026261815.1 Monarcha castaneiventris obscurior | reverse complement strand
AGGGTGCAATCCCAATAATTTAGGTAAACCTGCACCAAATCGGGGATCAACTACTGGCAATCGAATATTATTTAAAGCAGTTTCCTCATAAGAAACATGCTGCTCAGTCTCAACCACCGTATACTGAACCAGTGTGCAAAGCAATCCAGCAATCTGCTTTAAATCAAAAGGAGTTAACTCTTCACTTGTTATAAATTTCAGCATTTTTGTTACAGCAGGGGACTCTAAGCCATAATTAGTAGCAATTTGGCATAGGTCGGATAATACTGGCCAGGTAAATGGAACATGCTGATCAGGCCCTTGACCCCTGCCTCTGACCACTGGGAAGGCAGAGATTTCAGGGTTTGGTGGCTCTTTTGAATCTGGTGATTGCCAAATAATTTTGAGATGCTCGGTGGCCTCAAAATCTTTATCAAATAACGCTTGGAGTCTAATATCTCTCCAAAAAGCTGCAAGATCCCACGTGCCCCGAGTTACAGATACGGGCTGCAAAGTTAAGGTATCTCTATAAAGCAAGCTCTCACTTTGAATCCCTGGCACGGATTCTTTTGCACCTTGCACAAAAGGATTAGTAGCAGCAGGCAGTGGGGGTGCAGCAGCAGGCAGTGGGGGTGCTGATGGCACACTCTCATTTGCACCCTTTCCATCACTGTCACCCCACCTGGAGGGTGGTAAAGACAGATCAAAGGGATTTGTAGGGATGGGAGGGGGGAAGCAGAGTGAGAAGTAGGATTTGAAAAGGGAGGAAGCAAAGCCCTCTGTGTCTTGGGTATTGGAAACAATACAGATTTTTCCTCGCCAGCCTGTGCCCTGCCGACCCCTCCTGCAGCAATGTTTCCAGTCCCACCAGCATTATCTGTCTCTGTTCTCTCTGCTGTGCCAGCTGCAGCAGCATCTTGTTCTTTTTTCAGTTCTTTCAAAGTATCTAAAACTAACCTCCATGTCATCATAAATTCCTTAACAGTATCGTCTCCACGAGAAGCAAGGTCGAGAATATGCCATCCCACTGCTTCCCATGTCCGTATACTGAAAGCGTTGACAGAAGTAGTTTCAATTCCTTGGCTTTTGCACCACCACAGCAACAGTCTTTGCAATATCAGCTTATCATAATTTATGCCACATCATTTTAACATTGACGCCCATATATTAACTATTGAATTTTCCTCCTGGGATGTATTTGCTCTCATTCTATTATCAACGGGCTCACCTTTAAAAGGTTGCAGTCCCATCCGGATGTTGGTAGCTCTCCTCGCTACCCTCCTCCCGTTGAATCCACCTCCCCTGATCTCTGCTCAGGCTTCCTGCTCTCCAGGCAGGCTCTTTGGATCACGTCTCGGGGTCACCAGATGCGGCTTTGTCGAGGTGGCCATAAAAGCACACACTTGTCGTAATCCAGAGTCAAGAGAGATAGAAAGATTTTTTATTTTCTCCACTGCTATTCTTATACCTCTCCACAATTGCTGTGGCCTATTGAGATTGGCTGCTTAGCAAACAATGACAAGGCTGTCTAACAAACAATGACCATTCAAGCAGTAAAACAATTAGCTATACAAGCAAAGGTGTAGTTGCTACATGTTATCCACAAGTTCTTCCTTGTAGGGTTCTGGAGTGTAGGGTTTCAGACGGTCGGGACAAACGGGAGACTGGAGATCTCTGGTGCTGGTCTTAGAGCATGACATTTATTGATGAAGGTGTGGGTGTAAGGGGACCTGCTAGGAGCTGCCAGATGCAGCTCGAAGCAGGTCAGAGAAGCAGTGAAGAGATGCAGGGGTGCAGAAGTGGTGTAGGAAGAAAAGGGGCATGGGCAAAAGCAAGAGAGTAAGAGAGTAAAAGCAAGAGAGAGGGGCAAGGCAAGAGAGAGGGCAAGAGAGAGGGGCAAGAGAGCAAGGCAAGAGAGCGAGTTCCCATTTGCAGCACAATAAATCATCTTTTGTGCTGAATATTCTAATTTCCATTAACCTATCTAGAACAAGCTACAAATCTTATAACATTTACATACAGCCTATAGGAATCATTGTATTACCATATGGGGTTACATTTTAAACTCTAAAAACTACATTTTGGACCCTCTGCTAAGCTGGGAGGGTCTGCTCTGACCCTTGGACCTTTCTGCAAGCAGAGGGCATTGTTTAATCAAAGGGGATTATCTTCAGCCAGCTACGCCATTGTTTTCCAGTTGTTCAGTAACTGGGGTTGGGTAATCCAAAGTTTGTCTTCATTTCAATCTCGCTTATAGTTTTCATATTCTCAGCATCTTTAGCCAGGCAGTCACATTTATGAGCCTGTTCTCCCACACTTCCTTGTACATTCTCAATGTCCCATAAAAAGAACATCCTCTCCTTGTGTCCAGAACATCTTCTCTCATTATCTTCTTGGCCTTCTCTGTGGTTTCACTGTAATATTCTCACAGGTAAATTCTAATCAGTTTCAGGTCTGACTCTGTGAGGCTGTCAGTCCTGCTGTCAGTCTCATCACTCTCTTTTTTTGCTCTCTTTCTTTTTGTTTTTTTTTTACTTGTGTCTTTCTTTTCCTTCTTTTTTACTTTCTTCCTTGTTTCTTTCTTCATTTTTTTTCTTTTTCCTTTTCTTTTCTTGTTGGTTTCAAGTTATTTAGTCTTCCTTCCTTCTTTGTTTCTTTCTTTCTTCCTTGTTGTTCTATTCTATTTGTCTTATTTTCCTTTTCTTTTTCATGTTGCATTCTCTCTTTTTACTTTCTTCTTTCTTTCATTTTTTTATCTTTTTACTTTCTTTGTTCTATTCTTTCTTCATTTTTTAATGTTTTTCTCCTTTTACCCTTTTTTGTTTCTTGTGTCTTTCTTCTTTCTTCTTTCTTTCTTTTTTAAATTTTCCTTTTTTGTTTCACATTACTGAGTCTCTTTTTCTTTCTCTCTTTCTTTTGTTCTTTCTTCTTCGCTTTTTTTTCATTTTCTTGTTGATTTCTGTCTTAGTCTTTCTTTCTTTCTTTCTTTCTTTCTTTGGAACCTCACAAGGCATTTCTCAACCAATTGAAGGGGTGGAAAGCAGCAGGATCCTCTCCAAATTTGGCTTCTTTCACCCTCCCAAAATGTGGGAGACTTCACCTCAACAGCCCAAATTGCGGGGGATTTACAGCACCTTCCCCAAATTCACTGCAACCTCCCAGAAGCCACTTAGAGGCCCCAAATTTCTCAAAAAGCAGCAGCAGCTTCCCCAAAAGCAGCTCCTGGTTTCATCCCTGAAGTGCCCCACGCCAAGTGCCCAAACCACCCCATCCCTCCCAAACTTCATCCCACCCACACAATGCCATCCCCATCCCATCCCATCCCATCCCATCCCATCCCATCCCATCCCATCCCATCCCATCCCATCCCATCCCACCCCTCCTGGACACCAATTCCCCTTCTGTGCTTCCTGACTCCCCACAGGCGGGGGCTGGGGCTGATGGATTGAGCCATTTGGGGCTGGCATCGAGACATTGGGGGTTGGCACTGAGTTTATTGGAGGCACCTGCTCAATGCCTCCATCCAAAATGGGAGGTTGGAACCTCTCCTCAGGCCTTGCTGTGGCCAGGGCTCACCTCAAGTCCCACAATGAGTGCCAGGGCCCCACAGGCCATGAAGAACCTCTAAACATTGGCAGAAACAGCAGCATCCTTCCCAAAGTGGGCTCCCCGGGTCCCAGCCAAATGCTGCCCCTCCCAAGTACCAGAGCCCCCTCTCAGAACCCCTCCCCAAGCATTTTGGAATACCCCAAAATTGCCTCAGGAACAGGACATAGCCTGAAATCCCTTCAGGAATGTGGGATATCCCAGAACCCGCTCAGGAATGGCATCTCCCCCAGCCTCATCATGCCCAGCCTTCAGCTGTCTCACCCAGAGCCCATCCCGCCCTCAGCAGCCCTAGCCCAGCCCATCCCAGCCCTCCTGGGCAGGAAGCCCCAATGTCCGAGCCATCCTGGGACACTTCCAGGGATCCGGGGGCAGCCGCAGCTTCTGGGGCCAGCCTGTGCCAGGGCCTGAGTGCCCTGCCAGGGAACCATTCCTGCCCCACATCCCATCTCAGCCTGCCCTCGGGCAGCGGGAAGCCGTTCCCTGGGGCCCGTCCCCGCAGGCCCTTGGCAAGAGTCTCTCTCACCCAGCAACTGCTGCTCCTCCCTGCTACGGGGCCCAAGTTGGAAGTTGATTTTCTGCTGCTGGCCCCAGCCCAGCCCTGAGCCAGGGGCAGGACCTTGCCCTGGAGCTCTGCGGGCGCTGCGTTTGTGCGGCCACAGCGGAGCGGACGCAGCTCGGAGCTGCCCTTTGTGTCCCCGAGGCAGCTGGCAGAGCTGGCGGGGCCGGGCCAGGCCCGGGGCAGCCCCGGCGTTCCCGGCTCTGTGACACAGCAGCAGCAGCCCCGGTGTTCCATCCCTGGAGACGCTCCCAGAGAAGCGTCCAGAGCCGTGTCCAGGCAACGGAACTGACCGGCCACTGACCCCCCAGCCTGGGCTGATGGGGATTCCTCTGCGGACACCTCGGGGAAGGTCCCCTTGGCCACCTCCTGAGCCACAATGCCACAGACAAGTGTCAGGTACAGTTACAGAGCTCTGCCCAGAGCTGACAGGGAACTTTAATTAAACATAAAAACCCACCAAGGAAAAGAGAACTCCCCCCCAGCAGAGCTGTTCCCTCCTGCAGTAGTTACACCTGCACACCCACAGCACCTGACACTGCAAGGAATGAGCATTCCCTGGGCACACCTGCAGCCAAAGCAGCTCGAGGACAGGCTTGCAGCAGGATTGCTCTCAGCTGAGCCAAAAAGGCCCCTTTGGCAGCTGCAGGGCCATGGCAAAGGGCAAGGGCCAGAGCCTCAGCCTATGGGGGAGGAAAGGGCTCTGAATTCCCCTCCCCTGGCACGGTAACCCTGTTCCCAGGGTGCTTCCCACACAGGATTCTTCTGGAGGACTGCGGAAAGCTGGGAGTTAGCTCTGGCTTCTCCACATTTCATGTCCTAAAGCTGCCTGGTAGAAGAAATTGGAGGACAGTTCTGGTGGCACAATCCCTCCCGGCCCAGGGCACAGTGCTGGGAAGGTCCTTCAGTGCTGAGGCTTTGCTCAGGCCAAGGAAAGCTCCTGGCTCAGGGTCACTTTTCCTGCTCAGCCAGAGCCCCCGAGTGGCCCAGAAGCAGCAGCAGAGAATTCCAGCACTGCCAGGGGCTGGTACAGCAGGGGGAGATTTCCCCCTCCAGACAGGCTCCTCTGCCACTTTGTGCATTCGAGCAGCTCCAGGTCCCACAGTTTTGGTTGCGCAGCAGCTGGAAATGCAAGTCCAGAGCTCTGTTGGTGCCCAGCCCCAGCAGGTGACAGCAAGGACAGGGCCCTGGCAGTGTGACATTTGCAGGGAGCGCCTTCAGCGAGCGCTGGGGGCTGGACTCTGTGTAGAAAATGCCCCGGGGGCCCCCAAGGCACTGAGGCAAAAGGAGCAAAGTTTCAGTTTCGCTGAGCCGGGAGCACCAAAATCGCTGCTTTCCACTGCTGGGTTCCACGGCCTGGTGTTCTGCAAGCCTTGGGAGCTGGGAGCAGCAAGAGAGCCCAGGCTGAACATCGGCCCCAGGGCAGGAACGGGCTGGGAGGGGGCACAGCCCGGGGGGCCCGCAGAGCCTCCCTGCTCCAAAGCCCCACCTGCGGCACCGGGGCAGCTGCCGGCATCTGTGTGACGGGGACGAGCCGCGGGCGGGTGTTCAAAGCGCCTCCGTTGGAGCAGCTTTTTGTCCCGATGCGGGGGAATTCCCGCAGAGTTGGTGTCCCTCGGGAGGCACACGAGGAGGCACTGGAGGTGGTCGGTTGTTGCTTTGGTTATTTCGGGGGCAGGTTGTGTTTTTTGTCAGACAAGCCCGGCGCTTCGAAGCCCCCGTGGGTGCGGGGAGCGCTGGCACAGCCCCGGCACGGGCAGGGCGGCCCTGGGAGGGCTGCGGGAGCCGGCAGCGGCTGAGCTCAGAGCAGCTGAGCCCGGGGGCTGCTGGCCAAGGCCGAGGCCGAGCGAGCATTTCTCAGATCGCAGGGCGGCCTGGAAAGGTGCTGGGGGGAATAATTCACCCCCTCAGTGTGGTCCCAGTCAATCCCAGTATTTCCATATCCATGGTCCCAGTGCTGCTCCCAGCCCTGATCCGTGGGCATGGGAATGTCCCGCTCCCTCCCTGGGGCAGGGGCACACCTGAGCCAGGTGTGCAGGGCAGGACCTTGCCCTGAGCCCAAGCCCTGTGGCCCCTGCAGGATCTGCTTCCCATCGGCCTCTTCCTCCTGCGGCCCCAAGCCCAGCTCGGTGCTGAATGAAGGGCACTGGGGCGGGGTCATCCCCCGGCAGGGGCTGCACCCCCCCTCTGCCCCCTCCCCAAATTCCCTCCCGGGGGCAGCAGGGGCTGGCTCAGGAGCCCTGTGGGCAGAGAACAGGGGGTGACACAGGGATGGGGGCATCACACACACTGTGCGGGGGACACACATGGCCCCTGGGGACCCCCACTAACCTTCTCCCTCAGTGCCAGGAGGATGAACCCCAACATGGAACCCCCAAAGCCTGACAGCATCTTGGGGGGCAGGGTCTGCAGGCATCTTTGGGGGTCTGGGGAGTCACAAACACCTCAAAAGCCCCCCCAAGCCCCACAGTCATTCCTGGACCCCTCACACCACCCTACCGCTCCCTGGCCAGGACCCCTCCCAACCACTCCCTGAAACATCAATGACCCCAAGACCCACCAATATTCTCTCCAAGCCACACAGCTGGGCCAGGACGCCCAAAACTCCCTCACAGAGCCCCACAAAGGCCCCCTCCAAACACCACAAATGCCCTAAAGAGCACGCTGTGGGGCACACCCCAAACGGGGGACCCAGGACAGGGACTGGGACAGACAACCTCAATTCCTGGACAACAGACGGGCTCAGGGGGACATGTTCTGCCAGCACAACTGTGACATCGTGGCCCTGTCTGCCCAGCCCATGGTCTCACAACACCCAAATCCTCCCGAATATTCCCCTGAACCAACCCCAAATTCACCCCCAAATTCCAGGAAAATGCGGTGGCTTTAGATCTCTTTCTTCAATTTCCTGATGCCACCAGATTAAAGCTTGATGCCACCAGAAGAAACAATTGGACAGAGCAGGTGAGATTTTCTGTCTTGTCAAGTCAAGATATCCACTCTTCCCAATGAATTTCTGATGTCATTCTGAGTCCCAAGAGATGTTCCTGCCCTTGAGTTCATCCAGGTACCTATGGGGATCCAGGAGGATGTGGAGACCACCAGCCAGGGGTCTTCCCAATGTGGATCATCGGGAATGTGGGTCACCAGGTCTCTTCTCAACATAGGTGCTCTGAAGGAGGATGAAGCTGGAGCACAGGATGAAGCTCTTCCCACAGTCAGGGCACTCACAGGGCTTCCCTTACAGATGGCTCTGTTTGTGTCTGGTAAAGGCAGAGCTGTCTGAGAAGCTCTTCCCACACTCGGGACACTCGTAGGGCCTCTCCCTGGTGTGAATGCAGTGGTGCCTGATGAGGGAGGAGTTGTGCTTGAAGCCCTTCCCACAGTCAGGGCAGCGGAAGGGCCTCTCCTCCGTGTGCGTCCGATGGTGCACAAGGAGATTGGAGCTGGTCTGAAACTTCTTCCCACACTCGAGACACTCGTAGGGCCTCTCCCCAGTGTGGATGCGCTTGTGCCTGATGAGGTTGGAGTTGTCCTTGAAGCCCTTCCTGCAGTAAGGGCAGCAGAAGGGCCTCTCCCCAGTGTGCGTCCGCTGATGTACGAGAAAATCACTGCTCCTTGGAAACCTTTTCCCACACTCAGGACACTCGTAGAGCCTCTCCCCGGTGTGGATACGATGGTGGATGATCAAGCTGGAGCTCTGGCTGAAGCTCTTCCCACATTCCTCACACTCGTAGGGCCTCTCCCCAGTGTGGATCCTCTGGTGGCGGATCAGGGAGGATCTCCAGCTGAAGCTCTTCCCACATTCCCCACACTTGTAGGGCTTCTCCCCAGTTTGAAGATGCTCATGGACCACCAGGTCCAAGCTCTGACTGGATCCCCTGCCATCTTCCTGGCACGGGCTGGGTCTTTCTGCCTCAGAGCTCCCTGGTCTGCGTTTGCAGCCCCTCCCCCTGTGGGATCTCTGGGGCTGTTCCTCCCTCGTGGATTCCTGCCCTGTGGAGCCGCTCAGAATGGCCTCTTCCATGAAGTTCTGCTGTGGGGATTTTTCCTCCCTGTTCTCCGTCCTCAGGTCCTTCTCTGGGGCAGGAAGGACAAGGAGAGGCTGGGATTTGCCTCCGTGCCAGCGGGAAGAGGAAGGAGATCCCCCCAGTCTCTCCCTGGCAGGACTGTGCTGGCAGAGGAGTTGTCCTGCAGCTGGGGGCAATGCTGGGCTGGGAGATGGAGCAGGAGAGAGGGGGAAAGGGGCACTGACTTCCTCTTCACCTGCCCTGGGGTCCCAGAGCATTTTCTTCTTCCTTGCAGCCTGCTCCTCCATCTGGCCAAGGTTTGGGAATGGCAAATCCTGGTTTGGAGGGAAAAACAAGGTGTGAGTGTGTTGGCTTGCGGGTTCCTCCTGCCCAAGTCCATCTCTAGAAGTCACCGGGCGTATCATGACTGTAAAAACCTCTAAAACTCTGTGCTGGTTTTAACTGGCACGAGAAATGAACCCCACTGAACTGCCCCAAGAGAGATTAAGGTGGGAGTTACAATTCACCAAAGAGATGACAAGAAATACGATGATACAGCTGCAACCCACAAAGGCTGAGTATAACCGGGCACCCTGGGACAAGAACAGAACGGTGTTTGTTAGTTCCTGTGCTCAGCACCACGTGGTCCCCCACATGCAAAGAAAAAGGAAAGAAAACAAAACCTGTTGGTCGCAGTGGTGGACACAGTCCTGTCCAAGTGATGGGTGCAGTCTTGTCACCAGCGGTGCTCACAGTCCTGTTGGAGTTCTGCTCCTCCTCTGGATCCGTTGAGTGTTGCCAGAAGGCCCCAAGACCCAAGATTTTATATGCTCAGGTTCAGGTGGGAATGCTCAGTCTCTGCCCCAGGGCAGGCAGTTTCACAATGGAATGATGTAATCCTGTGAGTCATGGGATCTTTTGGGACCCCTGATGGTCTCAGTCCTTGCAGCTGCCCATTGTGCTGGGGCCATTCAGTCCATGATGGCCCATTAGCAGAGGTGAGCCCTCAGGCTGGGTGGGACTGTGCTGGTGCTTCCCTGGAGGGAGTTATCACAGCTGAGTCATTGGTGTGAAGAAAAAGAAACACTGCCCTGCCTCACAGGGTTTGCCTCTCCTTCCTTATCTCATTTAACACCCAGCTCGTAGCCTGAGGGGTCCGGGGTGCCCTGGGCAGCTCCTGCAAACGACCCATCATGAACAGCTCATCAGAAATGAGATAAGGGGAGTAGAATGCACAGTTTGGTCCCACCCACAGAGTGCTAAACTGGCACCCTGCTCCTGTCACCAGCACAGGCTGGCAGTGAAATGTCATTGTAAGGTCGTGCTCCACTTGGCTTTCAGCCCAGTAACTCACGGGCAGGGTCCCTTCCCACCCCAATCCTTCTGGGGTTCTGGCTGGGACTTGCTTCCCTTTCCTTCCTCCCTGTGCTTCCAGCTGGGAATGTGCTGGGAAATGTCCAGCAAAGGAACCTTTGCTGTCTGCTCTGGGAGCCCCCACAGCTGCTGCACCTTGTCCCCTGGCCCTGCACAGCTCCCGTGGGAGGCACGGCAGGACCAGCACCCTGGGAGCCTCGGGAATGCCCCTCTGGCATCCACGGCACACCCTCCAAGGGTCTGGAATTGCAGTTCCCAGCAAGGAAAAGATGTTCCTGCCCTTGAAGGCAAAGCTCTTAGGAAGGAGCCAAAAGCCAAGTGGAGCAAGATCTTACAATGACATTTCACTGCCAGCCTTCATCACCTCATCCATGGTTGTTTTAGCTCGTGGATTGGGAACAAAATCAGGGGAGGGACTTTGGTGGGAGCTGCCCTGGGTCAAGAGAGCCACTGAGAGAGAAACAGAGCAGGCAAAGAAAGGCAGAAGGGGAAGAAGGACACAAATACCATCAGGTGGGAAGGTGGCACTCTGAAAAACAGACCGGAAGTGACTGAAAATGAATGTGACAGAAAGAAATAATTTTGCAACATTGATTTACTAATGAAATACAATTTTCTGTGTTTCTCACCAACCTGCTTCTGATGTCATTCAGCAGGGCTTTCAGAAAGTGCCCTGTTCTGGGTGGATGTTCCGGGCTGCAGACACAAGGAAACACGCAATGGGCTTTTTCCTTCTCCTGGTGAGTTTGACATCCTCAACCGAGGAGATGAGGAGGCACCAGAAGAAAAGGACAGCTGGGGTTCAGCCTTCCACAGGAATAAGGGGGGGAAAAACTCTCGTCATCTCAGTAGCTGCTCCCACAGGGATGTGAAGGCTGATCCCAGACCCCCAAGGGTCACATTCAGGGCTGCCTTCATGGAATGCTCACGTGGTATTGAGGGGCAGTGTGGGAGCAGCTGGATCTGGGACCACTTTGAAGTGCCTGAGGAGGGCACCCTGCAGTGATACCTCAGCTGTCCCACTCTGCCTCCATCCTCTTCCTCTTTAGGGGACCCATGAGAGATGTCCATCCTCTTTACCTTTGGGGGGACCAAGGGTGGTCTTCATCCTCCTTGCCCCAGGGAAAGGCCAGAGGGAGGTCTCTGTTGTCTTCCCCTTTAGTGGGCCCAGGGGGGTCGACATCTTCCTCACCCTTGGGGGAACCATGAGGATCCCTGTCCTCTGCTGCAATTGGGTGTCCGGGGAATCTCCATCCTCCTCCCCTAATGGGGGGAACCAGTGTGGTCTCTGTGCTCCTCCCCTTTAGGCAGCGCCAGGAAGGGGTCCTCTATCCTCCTCTGAGGGTGGATGGGGTGTGCCCATCCTCTTTAGCTTTGGGGATACAGTGGGTGTTCTCCATTTCCCTTACCTTTGGGGGGGCGAGGGGTGAATTCCATCCTCCTCACACCGAGGAAAGGCCCCAGGGGGAGTCTGTGTCCTCCTTACCTTTGGGGGAACCCTAGTGGTGTCCAATCCACTTCCACTATGGGCAGGCCAGGGGGTCTCTGTCCTTCTCCCCTTTGGGGAGAGCCAGGGGTGTCCTTCCTTCCTCCTCCACCCGTATGTGGACGGACGTGGGGCTCTCCGTATCCACACCCTCGGGTAGGGAGCTCTCCGTCCCTCTGGCTCCACTCGGCACGGCCGCTGCTGTCCGGCCCGCGCACCCGTTACCAGTGGCAGTGACCTGGGGCGCACCGGTGGCTCAGGGCACGAGGGAGCCGGGCTGGGTCTCCCTCTCCACATCGCGCCGCCATCGGGCCCACGGGGGCGGGCGCTGCTCCCACCTACCCCCAACCACCCACACACCCCCTGGCCCGGGCCAGTCACAGGCTTCTGGTGTTGTGGGGTCGAGGGTGTGTAGTGGGTTGATCCTAAATTGACAGACAGCCTTTTGGGCCAATCACACTTCTCTCAATTTTATATATCTAAACCCCAAGGAAAGCTGGGATATTGGGGGTTTTTCCGTTCCAGCTCAGGTGCCGGGACGGGACAGAGGCAGGGGCCTCGGAGCCCCAGGCCCCGCCGGGCCCTGCTGGGCCAGGCCGGGCGCTCCTGCCCTCCTGCTCCCCTCCTTTTCCCAACACCTCAGCACGGACGCTGGGTCGCTGAGAGGGGCAACTATGAGGCCGTCGGGCACGGTTTCCTGGGACCGGTGGATCCCTCTCTTTTCCACACGGTGCCAGCAGGAGCCGGCAGAGCCTCCAGCCTGCAGCCAGCACAATTCACACTGAACTGAAGAGGACACCGTGCAGCCGGCAGCGCAGGGGGAGCGGGGTTCTCTCCACCCTGAACAGTAACACTCCTCAACATCTAAACTTCAAAGCCAGAGAGAAAGAGAAAGTGATGTCACGTGAGATGGAGCTCAAATGGCTTCAGGACAGAAAGGGCGGTGCCGCATTTCTCGTGTGCAGCTTAAAAAACTCTTGCATTGCCGTGGTATGAAACTGTAATATCACAAACTGTTTGTGTCTTTAATTCATTTGAAGTACATGCAGGGATGAACAATTTACGTGTGGCCTGTAAAGGTTGGGAAGAATGCCCATGCCAGGCTAGATACGAAAGCAGTGAGAGGTTTTTAAAACCTGATGGCCAAGAAAGCCTTTGTGTTCAGGCCAAAATGACTCATCCTCCAAAAGAGTAAGAACCCCATGGGAGGGCCCACGTTTTACAGTTGAAGGAACTGTGAAAGAGTTCATGCAAGAGATGTTTTACAACCCAGCAGATTATTTCCCTCTAAGCAAACCTGCAGACGGTGGCAGTTTGAAAAACCACGTAAAGCAAAGAAAACCCTTTTTTTTCCTTTTCAAGAACTGCAACACTGATTGAAAGAGGGAGAGAGGAAAAGGGTTCTAAAGTTTGTTCTGATTGGTTTTTTTCTTTCTTTCTATTAGGTCTGTTAATAAACTTCTTTATATCCTTTAATTTTTGTGCCTGCTTTGCTTCCTCCTATTCTTATCTCACAGAATGGAAATCAGGGGCTAATGCATCATTTGACCTAAAACCACTCCACTTAATTGGTCTTTCTGCCTGGTTTGCAAACTGAACCCGTAACAGGGTGCAGAGCTCCACTCAGCTCTGTCTGCTCCACTCAGCTCTGTCTGCTCCACTCCGCTCTCACCCCTCCACTCTGCCTGCTCCGCTCCCCTCCTCTCTCCCTGCTGAGAGTGAGCTTGGAGCTGGGACTGGGGTCAGGGCTAAAGGTGGGATTGGGGTGAGGGCTGGGGATGGAACTGGGGCTGGGATTGGGGTGAGGGCTGGGGCTGGAACTGGGGCTGGGATTGGGGTTAGCTCTATTAAAGGTATGGGGTGTGGGCTGCAACTTGGGCTCGGCATGGATTTAGAGCTAAATGTGGGACTGGAGTGATGGCAGGGTGTCTTGGGGTGACTGTGATGTGTATCCCCTATCACAGCTCTATGCCAAAAAATTAATTTTGTGCCTTTAAACTGAGCTTGAGAGGGGAGAAAACAACAAATGAACTTTTCAAAGCAAGTTCCCAAGGACACAGAGATAGAGACTCCTCTGCATTCTCCGGCTGCAGGAGCACGGAGGGAGTACCCTTGCCTTTCTCTTCAGCCAGCTCTTTGGGGTTTTTTTCCTTCCCTTTTTTCTCCAGCGTGTTTCCTAGGACTTTGGTGGGGTTTTTTTCCTTTTTTTCTCTTCTGGACTCTTTCAATAACATCAGAACACACCAGGAGAACTTTTCTTCAGGCCACGAGGGGGCCTAAGGCCCCCCCCCATGCCAGCTTGGAGAAGGAGGGACCACACCTACGAGAGGACTCTAATTTCTTCCCAGGTTTTCTCGCTACAGCGAGGGGTTTTACTATTTAGCATTATTATCCTTTTCCTGTGTGTTTGTTAATAAATAGGTTTAATCTCTTTCACTTTCCTTCGAGGAATATTTTTTTTCCCGAACCTGGTGGGGGAAAGGGTGGTTGTAACCTGGTTTTCTCTCAGAGGATATATTGCTAGATTTTGGCCAATCCGGCACACAGGGGCTGGGGTCAAAGCTGGAGTTAGGGCTAAATTTGGCCCTGGGGTTGGGGTTAGAGTTGGAATTGGGGCTGGGGTTGGAGTTAGGGCTGAATGTGGGAATTGGGTTAAGGCTGAAGCCTGGGGCAGGGGCTGGAATTGCAGTCGGCCTTGCAGGTCGGGCTAAACGTGGGATTTGAAGCTGAGGATTTAGGAAGGGGCTAGGATTGGGTCTGGGCCTAGACGAGTCTGGGACTGGGATGAGATTAAACACGGGACTGTGAGTGTGTCTAAAGGAGGAGCGAGATTGAGATCAGGGTCAGGGTGAGGTTTGGGACTGAGTGCACACAGAGTGGGACAGCTGAGATGTCACTGCAGAATGTCCCTGGCACCATCCCAGCCCCCCTCAGGTACTTCCAAATACGGGGGGCAGCTGGGTGGTCCCACATCCAGCTGCTCCCACACTGCCCCTCAATACCACGTGAGCATTCCATGAAGGCAGCCCTGAATGTGACCCTTGGGGGTCTGGGATCAGCCTTCACATCCCTGTGGGAGCAGCTACTGAGATGACGAGAGGTTTCCCCCCTTATTCCTGTGGAAGGCTGAACCCCAGCTGCCCTTTTCTTCTGGTGCCTCCTCATCTCCACGGTTGAGGATGTCAAACTCACCAGGAGCAGGAAAAATCCCATTGCGTGTTTCCTTGTGCCTGCAGCCCAGAACATCCACCCAGAACAGAGCACTTTCTGAAAGCCCTGCTGAATGACATCAGAAGGAGGTTTGTGAGAAAGGCAGGAAATTGTATTTCGTTAGTAAATCAAAGTTGCAAAATTATTTCTTTCTGTCACATTCATTTTCAGTCAGTTCCGGTCTGTTTTTCAGAGTGCCACCTTCTCAGCTGATTATATTTGTGACCTCCGTTCCCTTCTGCCTTTCTTTGCCTGCTCTGTTTCTCTCTCAGTGTCTCTCTTGACCCAGGGCAGCTCCCACCAAAGTCCCACCCCTGATTTTGTTCCCAATCCACGAGCTAAAACAACCATGGATGAGGTGATGAAGGCTGGCAGTGAAATGTCATTGTAAGATCTTGCTCCACTTGGCTTTTGGCTCCTTCCTAAGAGCTTTGCCTTCAAGGGCAGGAACATCTTTTCCTTGCTGGGAACTGCAATTCCAGACCCTTGGAGGGTGTGCCGTGGATGCCAGAGGGGCATTCCCGAGGCTCCCAGGGTGCTGGTCCTGCCGTGCCTCCCACGGGAGCTGTGCAGGGCCAGGGGACAAGGTGCAGCAGCTGTGGGGGCTCCCAGAGCAGACAGCAAAGGTTCCTTTGCTGGACATTTCCCAGCACATTCCCAGCTGGAAGCACAGGGAGGAAGGAAAGGGAAGCGAGTCCCAGCCAGAACCCCAGAAGGATTGGGGTGGGAAGGGACCCTGCCCGTGAGTTACTGGGCTGAAAGCCAAGTGGAGCAAGACCTTACAATGACATTTCACTGCCAGCCTGTGCTGGTGACAGGAGCAAGGTGCCAGTTTAGCACTCTGTGGGTGGGACCAAACTGTGCATTCTACTTCCCTTATCTCATTTCTGATGAGCTGTTCATGATGGGTCGTTTGCAGGAGCTGCCCAGGGCACCCCAGAGCCCTCAGGCTACGAGCTGGGTGTTAAATGAGATAAGGAAGGAGAGGCAAACCCTGTGAGGCAGGGCAGTGCTTCTTTTTCTTCACACCAATGACTCAGCTGTGATAACTCCCTCCAGGGAAGCACCAGCACAGTCCCACCCAGCCTGAGGGGTCACCTCTGCTAATAAGCCATCATGGACTGAATGGCCCCAGCACAATGGGCAGCTGCAAGGACTGAGACCATCAAGGGTCCCAAAAGATCCCATGACTCACAGGATTACATCATTCCATTGTGAAACTGCCTGCCCTGGGGCAGAGACTGAGCATTCCCACCTGAACCTAAGCATATAAAATCTTGGGTCTTGGGGACTTCTGGCAACACTCAACAGATCCAGAGGAGGAGCAGAACTCCAACAGGACTGTGACCACCGCTGTTTGCAAGACTGCACCATCACTTGGACAGGACTGTGTCCAGCACTGCGACCAACAGGTTTTGTTCTCTTTCCTTTTTCTTTGTATGTGGGGGACCACGTGGTGCCGAGCACAGGAACTAACAAACACCGTTCTGTTCTTGTCCCAGGGTGCCTGGTTATACTCAGCCTTTGTGGTTTACAGTTGTATCATTGTATTTCTTGTCATCTCTTTGGTGAATTGTAACTCCCACCTCAATCTCTCTTGAGCAGTTCAGTGGGGTTCATTTCTCGTGCCAGTTAAAACCAGCACAGTTTTAGAGGTTTTTACAGTCATGATACGCCCGGTGACTTCTAGAGATGGACTTGGGCAGGAGGAACCCGCAAGCCAACACACTCACACCTTGTTTTTCCCTCCAAACCAGGATTTGCCATTCCCAAACCTTGGCCAGATGGAGGAGGAGGCTGCAAGGAAGAAGAAAATGCTCTGGGACCCCAGGGCAGGTGAGGAGGAAGTCACTGCCCCTTTCCCCCTCTCTCCTGCTCCATCTCCCAGCCCAGCATCGCCCCCGGCTGCAGGACAACCCCGCTGCCAACACCGTCCTGCCGGGGACAGACTGGGGGGATCTCCTTCCCCTTCCCTCTGGCACGGAGGCAAATCCCATCCTCTCCTTGTCCTTCCTCCCCCAGAGAAGGAGCTGAGGACGGAGACCAGGGAGGACACATCCCCACAGCAGAACTTCATGGAAGAGGCCATTTTGAGTGGCTCCAAATGGCAGGAATCCAACAGGGAGGAAAAGCCCAAGCGATCCTGCAGAAGGAGGGGCTGCAAACCCAGCCCAGGGAGCTCTGAGTCGGAAAGACCCACCCTGTGCCAGGAAGATGGCCAGAGATCCAGCCAGAGCTTGGACATGATGGTCCATGAGCAGCTTCAAACTGGGGAGAAGCCCTACAAGTGTGGGGAATGTGGGAAGAGCTTCAGACGGAGATCCCACCTGATCCGCCACCAGAGGATTCACACTGGGGAGAGGCCCTACAGGTGTGGGGAATGTGGGAAGAGCTTCAGCCAGCAATCCTGCCTCATCATCCACCAACGGATCCACACTGGGGAACGGCCCTACAAATGTAAGGAATGTGGGAAGAGCTTCAGCCAGAACTCCAATCTGATCCGCCACCAGAGGATCCACACTGGGGAACGGCCCTACGAGTGCCAGGAATGTGGGAAAAGTTTCACCCGGAGCTCGAACCTGACCTCCCACCAGAAGAGCCACACCGGGAAGAGGCCCTATGAGTTTCAGATTTCAGAGCAGCTCCCATCTCTTCTTGCACCAGCAGATTCACAAAGAGGAGAGGCCCTTCCTCTGCCTCAGCTGCGGGAAGGGCTTCAGGTACAACTCCCACCTCATCAGGCACCGGCGCATCCACACCGGGGAGAGGCCCTACGAGTGTCCCGAGTGTGGGAAGAGCTTCAGCCAGAAATACAACCTTATCTGCCACCAGAAAATCCAAAGTGGGGAGAGGCCCTAGAAGTGTCCGATGTGTCGGAGGAGCTTCAGCCACAGATTCAACCTTATCTGCCACCAGAAGATCCACACTGGGGAGAAGCCCTACAAGTGTCCCAGTTGTGGGAAGAGCTTCCCCAGGAGCTCTCACTTGATCAGACACCAACAGAGCCACCAGTAAGGGAAGCCCTGCAAGTGCCCCAAGTGCAGGAAGAGCTTTGGGCACTGCTCCAACATCATCTTGCAGCAGAGGATCCATGTGGGATGATCCACAGTGACCCACGTTGGGCAGAGACCTGGTGACCCCTGTTCCAGATGATCCCCATTGTGGGGGGGAAATGTTTGAGAGATTTATTTCTCTTCTCATTCTCGTGCTCTGATTTTATTGCTAATAAATGCAATCCCTGTCCCCAGACTGGGTCTGTTTATCTCTGCTGGTGATCGGGGCAGGAGCTCTCCTGGTCCTTATCTCAACTCCTGGACCTTTCCTCAGCCAATCAAAGAAGTCACTAAACAATTTTTAGCCATTCACAGCTTTTCTGGCTGATGACTCCCCAGGTGCCAGGCAAATCTGCAGCACCCAGAGCTCCTCACCTCTGCCCCCCCTCACCCCCAGCGCCCCCTGGGAGCAGAATTAAGGGAGAGAGGGGAGGTTTCAGTCCTTGCCCAGCGCTTGGGATGGGGCATCTGCGGGCAGCTGGGGCCATACTGGTGGTGCTGGGAGACCCCCCCGGCCATGGGCATGGAGCTCTCAGGTGAGCTGAGGGGGTGGCAAGAGGGGCTGGGCTATGGTGGGAAAGGTGGGGAGAGGAGGGAAAATGGGTGGGTTGGACCCATAAAATGAGTTAGAGGGGGAGTGGGACCCCCTAAAGCAAGAATGGGAAGAGGGCTGAGGACTGGGGGATGATGGCAGAGGCGTTGGAAAGGTTAAAAAACTGGGGAAAGGGAAGAGTGGGATCCGAAAACTGAGCAGAAGAGGGTCGGGGATTGGGAGGACTGTGTGAAAGGGTTTGGGAAAGGGGAAAAGGGGGGACGGGGACCCCCAAAATGATGGGGGCAGGGGCTGGCAACTGGGGATTGATGGGAAAGGAGGGGAGAAAATGGAAAAAGGGTGGAAATGAGAGGGTGGGGCTGCGGGAAGGAAGATCCCATGGTGGCCATGGAGCAAGGGGATGTGGAGTGGGGATCCGGGGTGGCCCCCTGGGCTCTTGGCTTGCTGTGGGGTGCTGAGGGGTACCCCCTGACCTGTGTCCTGCATCCAGCACATGGTGAAGTCTGAGTGTCACTTCATTAATGGTACCGACCAGGTGAGGTTCAGCTACAACCTGGAGCAGCTCCTGCACTTGGACAGCAATGTGGGCCACTATGTGGGGGACACTGTGTGTGGGGAGAAACAGGCCCGGTACTGGTACACCCAAACAGAATTTGTGGAGGAAATACAGGCTGTGGTGAACACAGTGTGCTGACTCAGCTACGGGGTGTTCACCCCATTTGGCGAGGATCAGGGAGGTGACCGTGGGGCACAGCGTGTCCCCTCAGCCCCTGCCCTGGGAATGACCTCGCAGCCCCTCAAAACCTCCCTGGGAACCACCCCAGAGCCCTCAGCCCTCCTTGTGCCCATCCCTCTGGCCTCTTCCCCTCCCCCTGTGACTCCCGTGGCTCTCCCCTTCAGACCCAGTCCATCCCAGTCTCTCCCAGTGCCATCCCATTCCCTCCCAGTCTCCCTAAGTCCATTTCTGAGCCTGTCCCCTCTCTCCCAGTGCCCTCCCGGTAACCCCCAGCCCACTTCCCTCTCTCCCAGTGCCCCACCATTCCCTCCCAGTGCCCTCCCTGTCCCTCACTGTCTATTCCCAGTCCATCCCAATGGCTTTCCAGCTCTCCTGTCTCTCTCCCAGTGCTCTTCAGCTCATCCCAGTGTCTCCCCCTTTTCTTCCAGTGCCCCCCAGCGTGTCCATCTCACTGGTGCCCTCGAGCTCCCAGCCCAGCCCTGGCCGTCTGCTCTGCTCCGTGATGGATTTTGCCCCCTGAGCAGGTGCAGGTGAGGTGGTTCCAAGGTGGGCAGGAGCTCTCAGGGCCCATGGTGGCCCAGCGGGGACTGGACCCACCAGCTCCTGGTGCTGCTGCTGGAAACCCCTCCCAGCACAGGGCCCCCTCCCCCCGCCAGGTGGGGCACGTCAGCCTTGGACACCCCTGAGCCAGCACTGGGGTACGGCCTGGGCCCCACAGCGCTGGGGGGAGCGGGGGTGGGACTGGGCGGGCTGGGATGGGGTTTGGGGGTGCTGGGGTTAATTTGGGGACCCCCATTGGGGAGGCCTTTCCTGCTGTCCCATCTCCCCTTATCGCCCCTCTCCCACCCCTTTCCCATTGTTCCCCCAAACCTCCGCTGCCCCCAGCTCAGTTTGGGGGTGACCCAGCCCTTTCCCATCATGTCCCGGCCCGGCCCCATTCCCCCAAGAACTCCTAGCCTGTGGCCAGATGGATGGAGGATGGGGAGGAGGAAGAGGAGGGGCGGAGGAAGAGGAGGAACAGAGGAGGAGGAGGAGGAGCTGGAACAGGCAGAGGAGGCTCCACGTGCAGCCACCACTCTCTGTATCTTTGCCCTGGGAGCATCCTCCCCCCGCATCCCGCAGGTGCCCGAGGAGGGGCAGCTCGCCCCAGATATCCCAGGCAGTGTTTTTGAAGGGGGGAGGGATATTCGGAGCTCACATGAAATATATTTGGGGCCCGCTGTTTCATCCTTTCTGTTGGGCCGGGTGGCGCGATGTTTGGAGCTTGCAGGGCTCCAAAGCTGAGCTGCAGATCCCCCTCGGTGGGACATCGGGGGGTCCTAGGAGGTGTTTTTGGGGGGTCCCGGTGGCGGTGACACCAGAGCCCCAGCAGGGAATGCGGTTCCCCACCACAGTGAGGGTTGGGCATCCTGGGCCGGGCCCTCTGAGCTCTGGCCATGGCTGGTGGGGGCGGGGGGACACTGGTTTTGGGAAACCCTGGGAGAGCCGTGGCTTCCTTAAGCGGGACCCCAGAGAGAGGAGACCCCCAGAGGCCTGAAATGGGGAACCTGGAGTGGAGGAACCCCAGGGATTCCCAGAACCCCCGTTCTGGTAGGGCACAGACCCTGGAGAGGGGGGATCACCAATACACACAGGACCCCCAGCAGCCCGGGCAGGAAAGAAGCCAAGAACGCCAACGTGGAGAGACCAGAGAGGGGGAACTCCTGAGAGAGTCATTTTTGGGACTGCAAATGCAGCCCAGGGAGCTCTGCGGAGGATAGACCCACCCTGTGGGGTGGGTCTTGGTGATCTGGGGGTTTTTATGGACCCCAGATGCCCGGTGACTTCTAGAGATGGACTTGGGCAGGGGGACCTTCAAACTCAACATGCTCATCCCTTGTTTTTCCCCCCAAACCAGGATTTCCCATTCTCAAACCTTGGCCAGATGGAGGAGGAGGCTGCGAGGAAGATGCCCCAGAACACCCAGGCAGGTGAGAAGGAAGTCACTGCCCCTTTCCCCCTCTCTCCTGCTCCATCTCCCAACAGGGGATTTAAGACTTAAAGGGAACTTAGAGTAGCTGAGACAATATGGAATCCATTATCCTGTTCTCCAAGGACTGAGGGAAGGCTGAAGAGATAAGGGGCCCTTCGAAGGACACCTGGCACCTATTAAAATGTTGCTGAGCTTGCAGAACTAAGAGGGGCCCCCTTGTAAAACTGGAGGGAACATCACGGCAAAGAGAGAACAATGCATGTGTAAAACTCATGGGGTCAAAAATTCATAAGAGGTAGACCTCTCTTACTTCATCTCTTCAAGCCCCCAGACTTGAAGGGGTCAGTTTAAGACCCCTGACTCAATAAAAGGAACAGACTGCACAACCGCAACTGATTTACATACGATGTGGAGAGCAGGCGGGGACAGGTAATAAATATGTATAGGCGTTATAGAATATGCATGCTTTTTGTAGAGAAATAGGAGGTTAGAAGCTGTAAAAGGTATGCAGGATTTGGGAAGATGCTCTCCCCCTGCATCCGGTGCTGAATAAAATACGTCCCTACTTTATAACTCTTAACAGGTTGTGGAGTTTTCTTACCACGTCTCAATTGGCACCCCAGATGGGACGGCTCTGTCCGTCCGCAGAGACGAGCTGAGGGACGGAGGGCTCCACGGCGCGCCCTGGGATTTCCTGGAGGAGTGCTCCGAGACCTCGGCTCACTTACTGCAGGGACAGATAAGGACCACTGGCTTGAGGATAAAACGGTACGTATTAATCTTAGGGGAGTTAGTGAAATGTATGTGTGGTTGGAGGGCTGTTGATAAATCACAGGAGACGTCCTGTGTGCAACATAGTCCCTTGGTAGGTAAAAGCTTGCAGGCTGTTGGTGGAAGGGTACGAACACCAGCGAGGCCCACTCTGCTCCTTCAGCCTCCACAGGGCTAGGAGGAGGAGGGGGCAGGAAGGGGGGCCGGTGGTGGAGGGATTCCCTGACTGATAGAGCAGCTGCAAAGCAGCCCTAAGACGTGGGTTGAGTGGATTCCGCTCCCGTGTTATCGGAACTAAGGTGGTGTGTTTGAGTCCGGACTTTGTGAGTGTGGTGAATGCGTGGGTGAGCGATATCCGTGTCCAGGACACGGCACGAGAGATGTTGTGTTATTGTTTATTGTCATTTAATTGTGGTTTTATTGTTGCCTCGTTGCTTTATTGTTGCTGTTGTCTTGCCGTTGCTAACGAGTTCGGAAGGGGTAGTGGATTTTTTGAAGCAACATTACCATCTTGTGTCGAAAGTTATAATTGCAATAAGTGAACAGCTCTCTAAGTTTATTTATGATACAACACTACAACCTTGTGTCAAAAATTACAATTGCAGCAAGGTGAGACTTTTGAACGAGCTGTTAGTTTGTTCCTAATAGATTGTTAACTGTAGTTAGTGAAACATGGGTTCGAGCCGTAAGGGTCCGACCATCCAGGGAAGCACTTTTTAAATAATTTCCCTTCCCTAATGCTTTGGATTTGATCCTTAGGAATTTGTGAACTTAGTAGACAACCGGATAGAGGGAGAAGGCAATTGATCTAAGCATTGCTCTAATCTGGTTGACTTTGAACCCAAGCTCATGTGAAAGTCACACTCGACACCCAGGTATTGGGATCCTGTGGAGAGAAAATAATGGGGGGGGGCGCGGGGGGGAGATTGTAGAATTCTGTGAGGAAAGTTCAGTGGAAACAAGGCAGGGCATAAATGAGGAGACAATGGAATCTGGACAGAGCATAGAAGTCCCTAAAACTTGCCCACTAGGGTGTGTTATAGCACATTGGAAAGAAGTTGCAGGGACCGGAGGTACTGAAAATAAGTCCACTCTCATTAAGTATTGTAGCCAGTGGTGGCCACTGTACAGGCTAGATGAGGGGGTTGAGGTGGCCACCCACTGGGACTTTAGATTATGATACTTTGCTACAATTAATGCTATTTTTAAGGAGGGAGGGCAAGTGCAGTGAAGTCTCGTATTGCGACGTTTTTTTCTCTCCGAAACCACCCTGAGTGGCAGAGAGATTGTGGGATCAAGGCTCCTCTTGACCCTCTAGTACTAGCTATGGAGAAAGAGAATAAAGCAAAGAGTGGGAAACTAAAGAGATGCTGCTCAGCCTGTAGTATTGGGCAGAGGTGTATAAAATTGGATAAGATTTACCAAAGTACGTTTCAGGAACAAGGCTCGTCAGACCTATTGGAGGTTCCCCCTAACGGACAGGAAAGGGAAAGGGAAGAGAGAGATGGGGACACAGAGACCAGCTCACCCCCTAGCAGCCCGGTATCATCCCGGACTAGACAACGAGTCCTACAAGTGCCCCTATGAGAGGCAGTAGGACCAGGGGGAAACCCAGTGATGGTTAAAGCGCCCTTCTCCTCCATTGATTTAGAAGCATGGAGGAAGGCTGCTCAGGATTATCATAGCGACCCAGTAACTACAGCACAGAATTTGTGATACATTATCAAACAGCATAATCCAGACTAATCCTAAGAATACCCCTAAACCGAAACTTGGTCAGATTGGAAGAGGCCAGGGGCCTGGGCAGCAATGGCAGGTTGACTTTTCAGAACTTCCAAGAAAAGGGGGGTACCGATACTTGCTGGTGTTAACAGATACCTTTTCAGGGTGGCCAGAAGCTTTCCCCACTAGAACTGCCAAAGCCCAAGAGGTAATCAAAATACTGTTGCAAGAAATAATACCATGCTTCAGAGTTCCAGCCACAATATCCTCAGACAGAGGACCACACTTCATTTCCAAAATAGTGCAGCAAGTAAGACACCACTTGGGTATAGACTGGGAACTCCACACTCCATACCATCCCCAGTTGAGTGGCCAAGTAGAGAAAATGAATCACTTAATTAAGCAGCAAATTGTGAAACTAGGGCAATGTAATGGTTTGAAAACAAACCAGAGCAAGATCCCAAGTCAGGGTTAAAATTTAATAGGGAAAATAAATAATTAAAAATAAGTGAAATAATACAAGGGAAAGAGGAAAGAAAAAAACACAGACAAAGTCAGATACAACCTGACACCCTATTAGGGTGGTGATAGTAGTCCAGATGAGGTAGTTCAGTCGAATTGGTGATCCTATGGGAAGTCTAGTCTCCAGCTGAAGGTCCAGTGGTAGCTCTTGTCCTCCAGGAATCCAGTAGACAGGCCCCCCGTGGTGTTCAGAAGCCCAGATTTATCTAGGATGGAATGCTTGGTTCCTCCCTCTGGGCAGAGCCTCTCACAATGGGATGATGAGTCATGAGGCCAGGTGTTGATGGGCTCGTTAACAGCAGATAGTCCGGGGGGGAGTTACTGCTGAGTCATGCGGCAGAACATTAATGGGCCATTAACAGAACAATAGCCTGGAGGGAGGAGGCAAGGAAACACTGCCCCACCTGGTTTCAACGGTTCATGAGGGTGGTAATAGAATACACTGCAACCCAGGACATTATCCACCCCTTATTCTATTACCATCTACCTCATCCCACATCAATGCCTTGAACTCTACACACACACACACACCCCCAGATATATACAATAAAAAACCCTACATACAGTTCTCACTTAAGATTAGGTCTCCTTGTGGTACACAACGGGTTTCCCCATCTTTCTGCATTACCCACCAAGTGTGACCAGGTCCTTGAGCAAAGACAATCCCACGGATGGGTTTGCCTTTCCCTGAGGTGGGATTAATCCAAACAGTCTTTCCTAAAATACCTCTCATGTGTACCACAGGGACTCCATCTACTGTGTGCAAGGGTTCCGACTGGGCGGGACCAGCTCGATTGATGGACCCTCGGGTATTGACCATCCAGGTGGCCTTTGCTAAGTTCGCTTCCCAATTTTTGAAGGTCCCCCCACCAAGTGCCTTCAAGGTGGTTTTAAGTAGTCCATTGCAGCGTTCAACTTTCCCGGCAGCTGGTGCATGATAAGGGATATGATAGATCCATTCAATACCATGTTCTGTGGCCCAGGTGTTTGTAAGGCTGTTCTTGAAATGAGTCCCGTTGTCTGACTCGATCCTCTCAGGGGTGCCATGTCTCCACAGGACTTGCTTTTCCAGGCCCAAGATGGTGTTCTGGGCAGTAGCATGAGGCACAGGCTAGGTCTCCAGCCATCCAGTGGTTGCTTCCACCATGGTCAACACATAGCGCTTGCCTTGGTGGGTTTGGGGACGGGTGATGTAGTCAACTTGCCAGGCTTCCCCATACCTGTACTTGGACCATCGTCCACCATACCACAGAGGCTTCACCCACTTGGCCTGTTTGATTGCAGCGCATGTCTCACAATCATGGATCACCTGGGAGATACTGTCCATGGTTAAATCCACCCCTCAGTCTCGTGCCCATTTATAAGTGGCATTTCTGCCTTGATGGCCTGAGGCATCATGGGCCCATCGAGCTAGGAACAACTCTCCTTTATGTTGCCAATCCAAGTTTATCTGAGACACCTCTATTTTTGCAGCCTGATCTACCTGTTCGTTGTTACGATATTCTTCATTAGCCTGACTCCTGGGGACATGAGCGTCTACATGGCGGACTCTCACAAGTAGCTTTTTTACTCGGGCAGCGATGTCTTTCCACTCTTCAGCGGCCCAGATTGGTTTTCCCCTACGCTGCCAATTAGCCTTTTCCCACTTCTCTAGCCATCCCCACAGAGCATTGGCTACCATCCATGAATCATTTTGCGAGGTAGAACTTTGGCCACTTCTCTCTTTCAGGAATATCTAGGGCCAGTTGAACGGCTTTGAGTTCAGCAAGTTGGCTTGATCCACCTTCTCCTTCAATAGCTTCTGCGACCTGTCATGTGGGACTCCATATGGCTGCTTTCCACTTTCGTTTCATCCCTACAAAGCGACAAGAACCATCGGTGAAAAGAGCGTAGCGGGTGTCTTCTGCTGGCAGTTGGTTGTACGGTGGAGCTTCTTCAGCACGTGTCACTTGTTCTTGTTCTTCCTTGTCACTGAGACCAAAGTGTTCACCTTCAGGCCAATTTGTGATTATTTCCAAATCCCAGGGCGATTCAGTTTTCCGATACGGGCGCGCTGTGTGATGCCACATTTGCTCCATGTGGCATTGGTGGCATGGTGGGTAGAGGGAGCCTTTGCTTTGAACATCCATCCCAGCACTGGCAGTCGGGGTGCCAGCAAGAGTTGTGCTTCAGTGCCAACTACCTCTGAGGCGGCTTGGATTCCTTCATAGGCAGCCAAGATTTCCTTCTCTGTGGAAGTGTAGTTGGCTTCAGACCCTCTGTAGCTCCGGCTCCAGAATCCCAGTGGTCGGCCTCGAGTCTCACCAGGCACCTTCTGCCAAAGGCTCCAGGATACACCACTGTTCCCGGCTGCAGAGTAGAGCACATTCTTCACCTCTGGTCCTGTCCTGACTGGGCCAAGGGCTACTGCATGGGCAATCTCCTGCTTGATCTGGGCAAAGGCTTGCTGCTGTTTAGGGCCCCAGTGGAAATCGTTCTTTTTGCAGGTAACCAGGTAGAGAGGACTCACGATCTGGCTGTATTCAGGAATGTGCATTCTCCAAAAACCTATGACACCTAGGAAAGCTTGTGTTTCCTTCTTGTTGGTTGGTGGAGACATTGCTGTGATCTTATTGATGATCTCGGTAGGAATCTGATGCCATCCATCTTGCCATTTCACTCCCAGGAGCTGGATCTCTCAAGCAGGTCCCTTGACTTTGCTCTTCTTGATGGCAAAACCGGCTTCCAGGAGAATCTGGATGATTTTCTCTCCTTTCTCAAATACCTCCATTGCCGTGTTCCCCCACACAATAATGTTGTCGATGTACTGCAGATGTTCTGGAGCCTCGCCCTTTTCCAGTGCAGTCTGGATCAGTCCGTGGCAGATGGTGGGACTGTGCTTCCACCCCTGGGGCAGTCGATTCCAGGTGTATTGCACACCCCTCCAGGTGAAGGCAAATTGAGGCCTGCACTCTGGTGCCAAAGGAATGGAGAAAAATGCATTAGCAATGTCAGTAGTGGCATACCACTTCGCTGCCTTGGACTCCAGCTTGTACTGGAGCTCCAACATCTCCGGCACAGCAGCACTCAATGGTGGAGTCACTTCATTCAAGGCACGATAGTCCACAGTCTATCTCCATTCTCCTTCAGATTTGCGCACAGGCCAGATGGGGCTGTTGAAGGGTGATTGGGTCTTGCTGACCACCCCTTGGCTCTCCAAGTCACAGATCATCTTGTCAATGGGAACCACAGCATCTCGAGTTGTTCGGTACTGTCGGCGATGCACTGTCGAGGTAGCAATTGGTACTTTGTTCCTCCTCCTTCAGCAGGCCTACTACTGATGGGTTTTCTGATAGTCCAGGCAAAGTATTCAATTGCTTTATGCCCTCTGCCTCCACAGCAGCTATTCCAAAAGCCCACTTGAGTCCCTTTGGGTCTCTGAAATACCCGCCTCAGAGGAAATCTATGCCCAAAATGCATGGGGCCTCTGGGCCAGTCACAATGAAATGTTTCTTCCACTCATTTCCAGTCAGGCTCACCTCAGCTTCCACTAGGGTAAATTTTGTGATCCACATGTTACACCAGTGATAGATTCTACCCCCACATGCTGCAATGGGATTATTGTACACTGCGCACCAATGTCAACCAAAGCATCATATTTTTGTGGTTCTGATGTACCAGGCCAACGAATCCACACAGTCCAAAAAATACGGTTTTCCCCGGCCTCTACCTGGCTAGAGGCAGGGCCCCTCTAGTTCTGGTTATCCTTCTTTTCTTGGGCCTGCGTCGTAGAGGTTCCTTCAGGGGAATTGGACATGTCATCATCTTTTTCATCATTTCTGGCAGATTGGCTACAGGTAACTTCAGCTACTTTTTTAGTAGCCTTCCTTTCTGAAACTTGCGCTCCTTCAATTCACGCACCCGTGCAGCCAGAGCAGAAGTGGATTGTATACCCCATTTCTTCATGTCTTCCCCACTGTCACACAGGAATTTCCACAGCTCACTTTGCAGGATGTTCTTTCTCTCTAGGGAACGTCCACGTTGGGTATCAGAATCTCTGATCTGTACTGCCAAGGTTTGGAGAAGGCCCTCTTTAATCTCCTTCTTGAATTCCTGGAAATTCTTCTCCATCTTATCCATCTTATTGTCCAATTTCTGCACACGTTTCCACAGCTGCGATTTTCACATGTGTTGGGCCATGCACGGACTCTGCATATGCCCGGAGCTTCGTTGCCGTATCCTGCACGGTCTCATTAGCACCATAATCTGGTTTCATCAGTGCTAAAGCAGAAGTATATTCTCGTGGCCCAAGCTGTATGAGTTTTTGCCACATGAATGGACTAACTCTGGCCTGGTCTGGACTTCTCAATCCTGGGTCATCTGTGAAGACAACCTCTACCACCCCTAGTTCTCTCAGGCATTGGATCCCTTGTTCCATGGTCTTCCACTGGGTTTGCTGCATATAGAGATCATCTCCACACAGAGATCTTTCCCTCACACCACTCAAGAGCCGTCTCCAGAGACTGGCAGAGTCAGCCCCCCTTGTCATGCTTTGGTCAATAGCTGGATCACGTGACAGGGATCCCAAATGCCTCACTTCAGCACCATCCAGCATTACATCATCACCTGCAGCATCCCAAATACGGACCATCCAACTTATGATGGATTCACCAGACCGTCGGGTGTAGTCCTTTCTTAGGCTGTGAAGGTCCTTTATGGACAGGGACTCAGTAATGGTTTCTGTGCCTGAGTCAGTTGCTGGCTTTGAGGTTCCATCCCCCGTATCATCATCATCTTTCACTGGGTGATCGGTTTTGGTGGTGTGTTTTTTCCTCGTGACAGGAGCAACTGTCACTGGCTTAGGCTCTCCCTCTGGTTTGGCTGCAGCCTGAGTGACTGAGGTGTCGGCTGATTTATTTTCCTGCCCGTCTGCCTTTATCTGCTGCCCTACAGTACCTAGCAGTGTGTGATAGGCATATGCCAAGGCCCAGCATATCACAAGGAGTTTTTTCTTATTAGAAATGTCATTGTATTTCTCTTGCAGATATTTCCCCACCTCAGCTGGGTCCTGAATTTGTTCAGGGGGGTAATTGCAAACTATTGGGTCAGAGAATTTCTTCAGGACTTGGCCCATATCCTCCCATTCTCCACCCCACTCAGGCTTTTCCACCTCTGGGTCAGGTGTCTCATCAATCACCCTGGAAATCTGAGCTCTTATTCTAGACAAGATGCAAAACAGATAGAGGAAGATTACCAGATTAAATTCCAGGAGGGTGGTATCTTTAACATCCAGGGGAAACTGAACATTCTCAAAAGATAATGTATCAAATTTAAAGGGGAGGGAGATGAAAGGCTGGGAAACTTCATCTCCTCCTCTAACAAACTGAGTGCAATTACCAATAAACCCCCAAAGCAGGCTACTGGAGCCAGGACCGGGGTTAGGATGGAAAAACCACCTATCATACACACTTTGAACAGCCGCCTGTACCTCTGTTAACTTCATATAAACCATTATCACTAAGCACAGCAAAATAGAAATCTGGATCCGTGCTCCTGCCCTGTAAAAGTTTCTTATCAGCAATAAGATCGGACCAAGTTGTGGATAGGCAAGCAGACCTAGGGGCCAAAAAGACATGAGTATATCCTGCCAGAGAGACATCATGAACTCAACCAACATCGTAACCACTTTTCCCCCAACACACAGCAATTAAATTCAAACCAAATGTAATCAGTACAGGTTTTTCTTTTCACTTTCCTTCGAGCCGCCCCATATTGTGCATCACTAATATTGTGCCGGTTTTGGCCAAAATCTAGCAATATATCCTCTGGGAGAAAGTCAGGTCCCGACCACCCTTCCCCCGACCAGGTTCGGGAAAGAAATTCCTTGAAGGAAAGTGAAGGACATAAAACCTATTTATTAACAAATACACAAGAAAAGGATAATAATACTAAGTAGCAAAACCCCTCATTATAATGAGAAAACCTGGGAAGAAATCAGAGTCCTCCTGTAGGTGTGGTCCCTCCTTCTCGGAGCTGGTGTGGGGGGTGGCCTTAGGCCCCCTCTGGGCCTGAAGAGAAGTTCTCCTGATGTGTTCTGATGTTGTTGAAACAGTTCAGAAGAGGGAAAAAAAAAAAGGAAGAAAAGAAAACCCACCAAAGTCCTAGGAAACATGCTGGGGAAAAAAGGAAGAAAAGAACCCCAAAACAACTGGCTGAAGAGACAGGCAGGGAGCTCCCTCCGTGCTACAGACCGGAGAACGCCGAGCCGTCTCTATCTCTGTGTCCTTGGGAACTTGCTTTGAAAAGTTCATTTGTTTCTCCCTCCCCTCTCAAGCTCAGTTTAAAGGCACAAAACTAATTTTTTGGCATAGAGCCGTGATAGGGGATACACATCATAGAGTCACCCCAAGACACTACCTTAAACAGAGCTTGAAAAGCTTGATCACGGGACTGTGCTAAGATCAAAGGATGCAGGCGAGCCTGCAGTTGAGGCTCATCTACAGGGTGCAATCCCAATAATTTAGGTAAACCTCCACCTAATCAGGGATCAGCTACTGGCAATCGCATATTATTTAAAGCAGTTTCCTCACAAGAAGCTCTCTGCTCAGTCTCAAACACCGTATACTGAACCGGTGTGCAAAGCAATCCAGCAATCTGCTTTAAATCAAAAGGAGTTAACGCTTCACTTGTTATAAATTTCAGCATTTTTGTTACAGCAGGGGACTCTAAGCCATAATTAGTAGCAAGATGAGGTGGCTCAGATAATACCAGCCAGTTAAATGGAACATGCTGATCAGGCCCTTGACCCCTGCCTCTGACCACTGGGAAGGCAGAGATTTCAGGGTCTTGTAGCTCTGTTGAATCTGGTGATTGCTAAATAATTTTAAGATGCTCGACAGCCTTGAAATCTTTATCAAGCAACGCTTGGAGTCTAATATCTCTCCAAATAGCTGCAGCATCTCGTGTGCCCCGAGTTACAGATACGGCTTGCAAAGTTAAGGTATCTCTATAAAGCAAGCTCTCAATTTGAATCCCTGGCACAGATTCTTTTGCACCTTGCACAAAAGGATCAGTAGCAGCCGGCAGTGGGGGTGCAGCAGCAGGGAGTGGGGGTGCTGATGGCACACTCTCATTTGCACCCTTTCCATCACTGTCACCCCACCTAGAGGGTGGTAAAGATAGATCAAAGGGATTTGTAAGGACGGGAGTGGGGGGAGCAGAGTGAGAAGTAGGATTTGAAAAGGGAGGAAGCAAAGCCCTCTGTGTCTTGGGTATTGGAAACAATACAGATTTTTCCTCGCCAGCCTGTGCCCTGCCGACCCCTCCCGCAGCAATGTTTCTAGTCCCACCAGCATTATCTGTCTCTGTTCTTTCTGCTGTGCCAGCTGCAGCAGCATCATCTTTTTTCAGTTCTTTCAAAGTATCTAAAACTAACCTCCATGTCATCATAAATTCCTTAACAGTATCATCTCCACGAGAAGCAAGGTCGAGAATATGCCATCCCACTGCTTCCCATGTCCGTATTCTGAAAGCATTGACAGAAGTAGTTTCAATTCCTTGGCTTTTGCACCACAGCAACAGTCTTTGCAATATCAGCTTATCATAATTTATGCCACGTCGTTTTAACATTGACGCCCATATATTAACTATTGAATTTTCCTCCTGGGATGTATTTGCTCTCATTCTATTATCAATGGGCTCACCTTTAAAAGGTTGCAGTCCCATCCGGATGTTGGGAGCTCTCCTCGCTACCCTCCTCCCGTTGAATCCACCTCCCCTGATCTCTGCTCAGGCTTCCTGCTCTCCAGGCAGGCTCTTTGGATCACGTCTCGGGGTCACCAGATGCGGCTTTGTCGAGGTGGCCATAAAAGCACACACTTGTCATAATCCAAAATTGAGAGAGAGAGAAAGATTTTTTATTTTCTCTACTGCTATTCTTATACCTCTCCACAATTGCTGTGGCCTATTGAGATTGGCTGCTTAGCAAACAATGACAAGGCTGTCTAACAAACAATGACCATTCAAGCAGTAAAACAATTAGCTATACAAGCAAAGGTGTAGTTGCTACATGTTTTCCACAAGTTCTTCTTTGTAGGGTTCTGGAGTGTAGGGTTTCGGACGGTCAGGACAAACGGGAGACTGGAGATCTCTGGTGCTGGTCTTAGAGCACGACATTTATTGATGAAGGTGTGGGTGTAAGGGGACCTGCTAGGAGCTGCCAGATGCAGCTCGAAGCAGGTCAGAGAAGCAGTGAAGAGATGCAGGGGTGCAGAAGTGGTGTAGAAAGAAAAGGGGCAAGGGCAAAAGCAAGGGAGTAAGAGAGTAAAAGCAAGAGAGAGGGGCAAGGCAAGAGAGCAGGGCAAGAGAGAGGGGCAAGAGAGAGGGGCAAGAGAGCGAGTTCCCATTTGCAGCACAATAAATCATCTTTTGTGCTGAATATTCTCATTTCCATTAACCTATCTAGAACAAGCTACAAATCTTATAACATTTACATACAGCCTATAGGAATCATTGTATTACCATATGGGGTTACATTTTAAACTCTAAAAACTATGTTTTGGACCCTCTGCTAAGCTGGGAGGGTCTGCTCTGACCCTTGGACCTTTCTGCAAGCAGAGGGCATTGTTTAATCAAAGGGGATTATCTTCAGCCAGCTACGCCATTGTTTTCCAGTTGTTCAGTAACTGGGGTTGGGTAATCCAAAGTTTGTCTTCATTTCAATCTCGCTTATAGTTTTCATATTCTCAGCATCTTTAGCCAGGCAGTCACATTTATGAGCCTGTTCTCCCACACTTCCTTGTACATTCTCAATGTCCCATAAAAAGAACATCCTCTCCTTGTGTCCAGAACATCTTCTCTCATTATCTTCTTGGCCTTCTCTGTGGTTTCACTGTAATATTCTCACAGGTAAATTCTAATCAGTTTCAGGTCTGACTCAGTGAGGCTGTCAGTCCTGCTGTCAGTCTCATCACTCTCTTTTTTTGCTTTCTTTCTTTTTGCTTTTTTTTACTTGTGTCTTTCTTTTCCTTCTTTTTTACTTTCTTCCTTCTTTCTTTCTTTCTTCATTTTTTTTCTTTTTCCTTTTCTTTTCTTGTTGGTTTCAAGTTATTTAGTCTTCCTTCCTTCTCTCTTTCTTTCTTTCCTCCTTGTTGTTCTATTCTATGTCTTATTTTCCTTTTCTTTTTCATGTTGCATTCTCTCTTTTTACTTTCTTCTTCCTTTCATTTTTTTATCTTTTTACTTTCTTCGTTCTATTCTTTCTTCATTTTTAATGTTTTTGTCCTTTTTTTCCTTTTTTTGTTTGTGTCTTTTTTCTTTCTTTTTTAAATTTTGCTTTTTATTGTCTCATGTTATTCAGTCTCTTTTTCTTTCTCTCTTATTTTTGTTCTTTTTTATTTGCATTTTTTCATTTTCTTGTTGATTTCTGTCTTAGTTTTCTTTCTTTCTTTC
Organism: Monarcha castaneiventris obscurior; assembly: GCA_026261815.1. Lineage (NCBI taxonomy): Eukaryota > Metazoa > Chordata > Aves > Passeriformes > Monarchidae > Monarcha > Monarcha castaneiventris. The sequence continues at coordinate 19,607 of JAMPIT010000726.1, read as the reverse complement.
TTTCTTTGGAACCTCACAAGCCGCTTCTCAACCAACTGAAGGGGTGGAAAGCAGCAGGATCCCCTCCAAATTGGGCTTCCCTCACACACCCAAAATGTGGGGGACTTCACCTCAGCAGCCCAAATTGCAGGGGATTTACAGCTCCTTCCCCAAATTCACTGCAACCTCCCAGAAGCCACTTAGAGGCTCCAAAATTCTCAAAAGGCAGCAGGAGCTTCCCCAAAAGTGGCTCCTGGTTTCATCCCTGGAGTGCCCCACTCCAAGTGCCCAAACCACCCCATCCCTCCCAAACTTCATCCCACCCACACAATGCCATCCCACCCATCCCATCCCATCCCATCCCATCCCATCCCATCCCATCCCATCCCATCCCATCCCATCCCATCCCATCCCATCCCATCCCATCCCATCCCATCCCATCCCACCCCTCCTGGACACCAATTCCCCTTCTGTGCTTCCTGACTCCCCACAGGCAGGGGCTGGGGCTGATGGATTGAGCCATTTGGGGCTGGCATCGAGACATTGGGGGTTGGCATTGAGTTTATTGGAGGCACCTGCCCAATCCCTCCATCCAAAATGGGAGGTTGGAACCTCTCCTCAGGCCTTGCTGGGGCCATGGGCTCACCTCAAGACCCACGTAGAGAGCCAGGGCACCACAGGCCATGAAGAACCTCTGAACATTGGCAGAAACAGCAGCATCCTTCCCAAAATGGGCTCCCTGGGTCCCTACCAATAGCTCCCCCTCCCAAGTTCCAGAGTCCCCTCTCAGAACCCCTCCCCAAGCATTGGGGGATATCCCAAAACTGCCTCAGGAACAGGACATAGCCTGAAATCCCTTCAGGAATGTGGGATATCCCAGAACCCACTCAGGAATGGGATCTCCCCCGGCCTCATCATGCCCAGCCTTCAGCTGTCTCACCCAGAGCCCATCCCGCCCTCAGCAGCCCTAGCCCAGCCCATCCCAGCCCTCCTGGGCAGGAAGCCCCAATGTCCGAGCCAGCCTGGGACACTTCCAGGGATCCGGGGGCAGCCACAGCTTCTCGGGCCAGCCTGTGCCAGGGCCTGAGCGCCCTGCCAGGGAACCATTCCTGCCCCACATCCCATCTCAGCCTGCCCTCGGGCAGCAGGAAGCCGTTCCCTGGGGCCCGTCCCCGCAGGCCCTTGGCAAGAGTCTCTCTCACCCAGCAATTGCTGCCCCTCCCTGCTACGGGGCCCAAGTTGGAAGTTGATTTTCTGCTGCTGGCCCCAGCCCAGCCCTGAGCCAGGGGCAGGACCTTGCCCTGGAGCTCTGCGGGCGCTGCGTTTGTGCGGCCACAGCGGAGCGGACGGAGCTCGGAGCTGCCCTTTGTGTCCCCGAGGCAGCTGGCAGAGCTGGCGGGGCCGGGCCAGGCCCGGGGCAGCCCCAGCATTCCCGGCTCTGTGACACAGCAGCAGCAGCCCCGGCGTTCCATCCCTGGAGACGCTCCCAGAGAAGCGTCCAGAGCCGCGTCCAGGCAACAGAACTGACCGGCCACTGACCCCCCAGCCTGGGCTGATGGGGATTCCTCTGCGGACACCTCGGGGAAGGTCCCCTTGGCCACCTCCTGAGCCACAATGCCACAGACAAGTGTCAGATACAGTTACAGAGCTCTGCCCAGAGCTGACAGGGAACTTTAATTAAACAGAAAAAACCCACCAAGGAAAAGAGAACTCCCCCCCAAGCAGAGCTGTTCCCTCCTGCAGTAGTTACACCTGCACACCCACAGCACCTGACACTGCAAGGAATGAGCATTCCCTGGGCACACCTGCAGCCAAAGGAGCTCGAGGACAGGCTTGCAGCAGGACTGCTCTCGGCTGAGCCAAAAAGGCCCCTTTGGCAGCTGTAGGGCCATTGCAAAGGGCGAATCCCAAAGCCTCGGCCCACAGGGGAGGAAAGGGCTCTGAATTCCCCTCCCCCGGCATGGAAACCCTGTTCCCAGGGTGCTTCCCACACAGGATTCTTCTGGAGGACTGCGGAAAGCTGAGACTCAGCTCTGGCTTCTCCACTTTTCACGTCCTAAATCTGCCTGGTAGAAGAAATTGGAGGACAGCTCTGGTGGCACAATCCCTCCCGGCCCAGGGCACAGTGCTGGGAAGGTCCTTCAGTGCTGAGGCTTTGCTCTGGCCAAGGAAAGCTCCTGGCTCAGGGTCACTTTTCCTGCTCTGCCAGACCCCCCGAGTGGCCCAGAAGCAGCAGCAGAGAATTCCAGCATGGCCATGGGCTGGCACAGCAGGGGGAGATTTCCCCCTCCAGACAGGCTCCTCTGCCACTTTGTGCATTCGAACAGCTCCAGGTCCCACAGTTTTGGTCGCACAGCAGCTGGAAATGCAAGCCCAGAGCTCTGTTGGTGCCCAGCCCCAGCGGGTGACAGCAAGGACAGGGCCCTGGCAGTATGACATTTGCAGGGAGCGCCTTCAGTGAGCGCTGGGGGCTCAACTCTATGCAGAAAATGCCCCAGGGGCCTCCCAGGCACTGAGGCAAAAAGAGAAAAGTTTCAGTTTCGCTGGGGAGCACCAAAATCACTGCTTTCCACAGCCGGGTTCCACGGCCTGGTGTTCTGCAAGCCTTGGGAGCCAGGAGCAGCGAGAGAGCCCAGGCTGAACATCGGCCCCAGGGCAGGAACGGGCTGGGAGGGGGCACAGCCCGGGGGGCCCGCAGAGCCTCCCTGCTCCAAAGCCCCACCTGCGGCACCGGGGCAGCTGCCGGCATCTGTGTGCCGGGGACGAGCCGCGGGCGGGTGTTCAAAGCGCCTCCGTTGGAGCAGCTTTTTGTCCCGATGCAGGGGAATTCCCGCAGAGTTGGTGTCCCTCGGGAGGCACACGAGGAGGCACTGGAGGTGGTCGGTTGTTGCTTTGGTTATTTCGGGGGCAGGTTGTGTTTTTTGTCAGACAAGCCCGGCGCTTTGAAGCCCCCGTGGGTGCGGGGAGCGCTGGCACAGCCCCGGCACGGGCAGGGCGGCCCTGGGAGGGCTGCGGGAGCCGGCAGCGGCTGAGCTCAGAGCAGCTGAGCCCGGGGGCTGCTGGCCAAGGCCGAGGCCGAGCGAGCATTTCTCAGATCGCAGGGCGGCCTGGAAAGGTGCTGGGGGGAATAATTCACCCCCTCAGTGTGGTCCCAGTCAATGCCAGTATTTCCATGTCCGTGGTCCCAGTGCTGCTCCCAGCCCTGATCCGTGGGCACAGGAATGTCCCGCTCCCTTCCTGGGGCAGGCTCACACCTGAGCCAGGTGTGCAGGGCAGGACCTTGCCCTGAGCCCAAGCCCTGTGGCCCCTGCAGGATCTGCTTCCCATCAACCTCTTCCTCCTGCAGCCCCAAGCCCAGCTCAGTGCTGAATGAAGGGCACTGGGGTGGGGTCATCCCCCGGCAGGGGCTGCGCACCCCCTCTGCCCCCTCCCCAAATTCCCTCCCGGGGGCAGCAGGGGCTGTCTCAGGAGCCGTGTGGGCAGGGAAAAGGGGGTGACACAGGGATGGGGGGATCACACACACTGTGCGGGGGACACACATGGCCCCTGGGGACCCCCCTCACCTTCTCCTGCAGTGCCAGGAGGATGAACCCCAACATGGAGACCCCAAACCCTGACAGCATCTTGGCGGGCAGGGTCTGGTGGCATCTCTGGGGGTCTGGGGAGTCACAAGCACCTCAAAAGCCCCCCCAAGCCCCACAGTCACTCCTGGACCCCTCACACCACCCCACAGCTCCCTGGCCAGGAACCCTCCCAACCACTCCCTGAAACATCAGTGACCCCAAGACCCACCCAAATTCTCGCCAAGCCACACAGCTCGGCCAAGGTCCCCAAAACTCCCTCACAGAGCCCCACAAAGGCCCCCTCCAAGCACCACAAATGCCCTAAGGAGCACGCTGTGGAGCACACCCCAAACAGGGGACACAGGCCAGGGACTGGGACAGACAATCGCAATTCCTGGGCAACAGACAGGCTCATGGGGACACGTTCTGCCAGCACAACTGTGACATCGTGGCCCTGTCTGCCCAGCCCATGGCCTCACAACAGCCAAATCCTCCCGAATACTACCCTGAACCAACCCCAAATTCACCCCCAAATTCCAGGAAAATGCTGTGGCTTTAGATCTCTTCCTTTAATTTCCTGATGCCACCAGATTAAAGCTTGATGCCACCAGAAGAAACAATTGGACAGAGCAGGTGAGATTTTCTGTCTTGTAAAGTCAAGATATCCACTCTCCCCAATGAATTTCTGATGTCATTCTGAGTCCCAAGAGATGTTCCTGCCCTTGAGTTCATCCAGGTACCTATGGGGATCCAGGAGGATGTGGAGACCACCAGCCAGCGGTCTTCCCAATGTGGATCATCGGGAATGTGGGTCACCAGGTCTCTTCTCAACATAAGTCCTCTCAGGGAGGATGAAGTTGGAGCACAGGACGAAGCTCTTCCCACAGTCAGGGCACTCACGGGTCTTCCCTTACAGATGGCTCTGTTTGTGTCTGGTAAAGGCAGAGCTGTCTGAGAAGCTCTTCCCACACTCCCCACACTCGTAGGGCCTCTCCCTGGTGTGGATGCACTGGTGCCTGATGAGGGAGGAGCTGTGCTTGAAGCCCTTCCCACAGTCAGGGCAGCGGAAGGGCCTCTCCCCAGTGTGCGTCCGATGGTGCACAAGGAGATTGGAGCTGGTCTGAAACTTCTTCCCACACTCGAGACACTCGTAGGGCCTCTCCCCAGTGTGGATGCGCTTGTGTCTGATGAGGTTGGAGTTGTCCTTGAAGCCCTTCCTGCAGTAAGGGCAGCAGAAGGGCCTCTCCCCAGTGTGCGTCCGCTGATGTACGAGAAAATCACTGCTCCTTGGAAACCTTTTCCCACACTCAGGACACTCGTAGAGCCTCTCCCCGGTGTGGATACGATGGTGGATGATCAAGCTGGAGCTCTGGCTGAAGCTCTTCCCACATTCCTCACACTCGTAGGGCCTCTCCCCAGTGTGGATCCTCTGGTGGCGAATCAGAGAGGATCTCCAGCTGAAGCTCTTCCCACATTCCCCACACTTGTAGGGCTTCTCCCCAGTTTGAAGATGCTCATGGACCACCAGGTCCAAGCTCTGACTGGATCCCCTGCCATCTTCCTGGCAGGGGCGGGATCTTTCTGCCTCAGAGCTCCCTGGTCTGCGTTTGCAGCCCCTCCCCCTGTGGGATCTCTGGGGCTTTTCCTCCCTGTTAGATTCCTGCCCCGTGGAGCCACTCAGAATGGCCTCTTCCATGAAGTTCTGCTGTGGGGATTTGTCCTCCCTGTTCTCCGTCCTCAGCTCCTTGTCTGGAGGAGGAAGGACAAGGAGAGGATGGGATTTGCCTCCCTGACAGAGGGAAGGGGAAGGAGATCCCCCCAGTCTGTCCCGGGCAGGACGGTGTCGGCAGCGGGGTTGTCCTGCAGCCAGGGCAATGCTGGGCTGGGAGATGGTGCAGGAGAGAGGGGGAAAGGGGCAGTGACTTCCTCCTCACCTGCCCTGGGGTCCCAGAGCATTTTCTTCTTCCTTGCAGCCTGCTCCTCCATCTGGCCAAGGTTTGGGAATGGCAAATCCTGGTTTGGAGGGAAAAACAAGGTGTAAGTGTGTTGGCTTGGGGGTTCCTCCTGCCCAAGTCCATCTCTAGAAGTCACCGGGCGTATCATGACTGTAAAAACCTCTAAAACTCTGTGCTGGTTTTAACTGGCACGAGAAATGAACCCCACTGAACTGCCCCAAGAGAGATTAAGGTGGGAGTTACAATTCACCAAACAGATGACAAGAAATCCGATGATACAGCTGTAATCCACAAAGGCTGAGTATAACCGGGCACCCTGGGACAAGAACAGAACGGTGTTTGTTAGTTCCTGTGCTGAGCACCACGTGCTCCCCCACATGCAAAGAAAAAGGAAAGAAAACAAAACCTCTTGGTCGCAGTGGTGGACACAGTCCTGTCCAAGTGATGGGTGCAGCCTTGTCACCAGCGGTGGTCACAGTCCTGTTGGAGTTCTGCTCCTCCTCTGGATCCGTTGAGTGTTGCCAGAAGGCCCCAAGACCCAAGATTTTATATGCTCAGGTTCAGGTGGGAATGCTCAGTCCCTCCCCCAGGGCGGGCAGTTTCACAATGGAATGATGTAATCCTGTGAGTCATGGGATATTTTGGGACCCCTTGATGGTCTCAGTCCTTGCAGCTGCCCATTGTGCTGGGGCCATTCAGTCCATGATGGCCCATTAGCAGAGGTGCCCCCTCAGGCTGGGTGGGACTGTGCTGGTGCTTCCCTGGAGGGAGTTATCACAGCTGAGTCATTGGTGTGAAGAAAAAGAAACCCTGCCCTGCCTCACAGGGTTTGCCTCTCCTTCCTTATCTCATTTAACACCCAGCTCGTAGCCTGAGGGGTCTGGGGTGCCCTGGGCAGCTCCTGCAAACGACCCATCATGAACAGCTCATCAGAAATGAGATAAGGGGAGTAGAATGCACAGTTTGGTCCCACCCACAGAGTGCTAAACTGGCACCCTGCTCCTGTCACCAGCACAGGCTGGCAGTGAAATGTCATTGTAAGGTCTTGCTCCACTTGGCCTTCAACCCAGTAACTCACAGGCAGGGTCCCTTCCCACCCCAATCCTTCTGGGGTTGTGCCTGGGACTTGCTTCCCTTTCCTTCCTCCCTGTGCTTCCAGCTGGGAATGTGCTGGGAAATGTCCAGCAAAGGAACCTTTGCTGTCTGCTCTGGGAGCCCCCACAGCTGCTGCACCTTGTCCCCTGGCCCTGCACAGCTCCCGTGGGAGGCACGGCAGGATCAGCACCCTGGGAGCCTCGGGAATGCCCCTCTGGGATCCACGGCACACCCTCCAAGGGTCTGGAATTGCAGTTCCCAGCAAGGAAAAGATGTTCCTGGCCTTGAAAGCAAAGCTCTTAGGAAGGAGCCAAAAGCCAAGTGGAGCAAGATCTTCCAATGACATTTCACTGTCAGCCTTCATCACCTCATCCATGGTTGTTGTAGCTCGTGGATTGGGAACAAAATCAGGGGAGGGGCTTTGGTGGGAGCTGCCCTGGGTCAAGAGAGACACTGAGAGAGAAACAGAGCAGGCAAAGAAAGGCAGAAAGGAAAGGAGTCACAAATACCATCAGCTGGGAAGGTGGCACTCTGAATACCAGACCGGAACTGACTGAAAATGAATGTGACAGAAATTAGTACGTTGGAATTTTGATTTCCAATCAAAATACAATTTCTGCCTTTCTCACAAACCTCCTTCTGATGTCATTCAGCGGGGTTTTCAGAAAGTGCTCTGTTCTGAGTGGATGTTCCAAGCTGCAGGCACACGGAAACACGCAATGGGATTTTTCCTGCTCCTGGTGAGTTTGACATCCTCAGCTGAGGACATGAGGAGGCACCAGAAGAAAAGGGCAGCTGGGGTTCAGCCTTCCACAGGAATAAGGGGGGGAAAAACTCTGGTCGTCTCAGTAGCTGCTCCCACAGGGATGTGAAGGCTGATCCCCAACCCCCAAGGGTCACATTCAGGGCTGCCTTCATGGAATGCTCACGTGGTATTGAGGGGCAGTGTGCGAGCAGCTGGATCTGGGACCACTTTGAAGTGCCTGAGGAGGGCTGGGACACTGCCAGGGACATCTTGCAGTGACACCTCAGCTGTCCCACTCTGCCTCCATCCTCTTCCTCTGTAGGGGACCCATGAGGGATATCCATCCTCTTTACCTTTGGGGGGGGCGGGGGTGGTCTTCATCCTCCTTGCCCTGGGGAAAGGCCACAGGGAGGTCTCTGTTGTCTTACCCTTTAGCGGGCCCAGGGTGGTCGACATCTTCCTCACCCTTGGGGGAACCATGAGGGTCCCTGTCCTCTGCTGCAATTGGGTGTCTGGGGAATCTCCATCCTCCTCCCCTAATGGGGGGAACCAGTGTGGTCTCTGTGCTCCTCCCCTTTAGGCAGCACCAGGAAGGGGTCCTCTATCCTCCTCTGAGGGTGGATGGGGTGTGCCCATCCTCTTTAGCTTTGGGGATACAGTGGGTGTTCTCCATTTCCCTCAACTCTGGGGGGGCCAGGGGTGATCCCCATCCTCCTCACACCAAGGAAAGGCCCCAGGGGGAGTCTGTGTCCTCCTTACCTTTGGGGGAACCCTAGTGGTGTCCAATCCACTTCCACTATGGGCAGGCCAGGGGGTCTCTGTCCTTCTCCCCTTTGGGGAGAGCCAGGGGTGTCCTTCCTCCTCCACCCGTATGTGGACAGACGTGGGGCTCTCCGTATCCACACCCTCGGGTAGGGAGCTCTCTGTCCCTCTGGCTCCACTCGGCACGGCCGCTGCTGTCCGGCCCGCGCACCCGTTACCAGTGGCAGTGACCTGGGGCGCACCGGTGGCTCAGGGCACGAGGGAGCCGGGCTGGGTCTCCCTCTCCACATCGCGCTGCCATCGGGCCCTCGGGGGCGGGTGCTGCTCCCACCTACCCCCAACCACCCACACACCCCCGGCCCGGGCCGGTCACAGGCTTCTGGTGTTGTGGGGCCGAGGGTGTGTAGAGGGTTGATCCTAAATTGACAGACAGCCTTTTGGACCAATCACACTTCTCTCAATTTTACATATTTAAACCCCAAGGAAAGCTGGGATATTGGGGGTTTTTCCGTTCCAGCTCAGGTGCCGGGACGGGACAGAGGCAGGGACCTCGGAGCCCCAGGCCACGCTGGGCCCTGCTGGGCCAGGCCGGGCGCTCCTGCCCTCCTGCTCCCCTCCTTTTCCCAACACCTCAGCACGGACCCTGGGTCGCTGGGAGGGGGAACTATGAGGCCGTCTGACATGGTTTCCTGGGGCCGGTGGATCCCTCTCTTTTCCACACGGTGCCAGCAGGAGCCGGCAGAGCCTCCAGCCTGCAGCCAGCACAATTCACACTGAACTGAAGAGGACACCGTGCAGCCGGCAGCACAGGGGGAGCGGGGTTCTCTCCACCCTGAACAGTAACACTCCTCAACATCTAAACTTTAAAGCCAGAGAGAGAGAGAAAGTGATGTCATGTGAGACAGAGCTCAAATGGCTTCAGGACAGAAAGGGCGGTGCCGCGTTTCTCGCGAGCAGCTTAAAAAACTCTTGCATTGCCGTGGTATGAAACGGTAATATCGCAAACTGTTTGTCTCTTTAATCCGTTTGAAGTACATGCAGGGATGAACAATTTACGTGTGGCCTGTAAAGGTTGGGAAGAATGCCCATGCCAGGCTACATTTGAAAGCAGTGAGAGGTTTTTAAAACCTGGTGGCCAAGAAAGCCTTTGTGTTCAGGCCAAAATGACTCATCCTTCAAAGGAGTAATAACCCCATGGGAGGGCCCATGTTTTACAGTTGAAGGAACTGTGAAAGGGTTCATGCAAGAGATGTTTTACACCCCAGCAGATTGTTTCCCTCTAAGCAAACCTGCAGACGGTGGCAGTTTGAAAAACCATGTAAAGCAAAGAAAACCCTTTTTTTCCTTTTCAAGAATGGCAACACTGATTGAAAGAGGGGGAGAAGAAAAGGATTCTAAAAGTTTGTTCTGACTGGCTTTTTTTTCTTTCTTTCTTTTAGGTCTGTTAATAAACTTCTTTAAATTCTTTAAGTTCTGTGCCTGCTTTGCTTCCTCCTATTCTTATCTTACATAAAGGAAACCAGGGGTAATGCATCATTTGACCTAAAACCACTCCACTTAATTGGTCTTTCTGCCTGGTTTGCGACCTGAACCCGTAACAGGGTGCAGAGCTCCACTCAGCTCTGTCTGCTCCACTCAGCTCTGTCTGCTCCACTCCACTCTCACCCCTCCACTCTGCCTGCTCCCCTCTTCTCTCCCTGCTGAGAGTGGGCTTGGAGCTGGGACTGGGGTCAGGGCTAAATGTGGGATTGGGGTGAGGGCTGGGATTGGGGTGAGGGCTGGGGCTGGAACTGGGGCTGGGATTGGGGTCAGGGCTGAGGCTGGAACTGGGGCTGGGATTGGGGTGAGGGCTGGGGCTGGAACTGGGGCTGGGATTGGGGTTAGCTCTGTTAAAGGTATGGGGTGAGGGCTGGGGCTGGAACTGGGGCTGGGATTGGGGTCAGGGCTGAGGCTGGAACTGGGGCTGGGATTGGGGTCAGGGCTGGGGCTGGAACTGGGGCTGGGATTGGGGTTAGCTCTGTTAAAGGTATGGGGTGAGGGCTGGGGCTGGAACTGGGGCTGGGATTGGGGTTAGCTCTGTTAAAGGTATGGGGTGTGGGCTGCATAATGGGCTGGGTTTGGGTTTAGAGCTAAATGTGGGACTGGAGTGATGGCAGGGTGTCTTGGGGTGACTGTGATGTGTATCGCCTATCATGGCTCTATGCCAAAAAATTAATTTTGTGCCTTTAAACTGAGCTTGAGAGGGGAGAAAACAACAAATGAACTTTTCAAAGCAAGTTCCCAAGGACACAGAGATAGAGACTCCTCTGCGTTCTCCGGCTGCAGGAGCACGGAGGGAGCACCCTTGCCTTTCTCTTCAGCCAGCTCTTTGGGGTTTTTTTCCTTCCCTTTTTTCTCCAGCGTGTTTCCTAGGACTTTGGTGGGGGATTTTTCCTTTTTTTCTCTTCTGGACTGTTTCAATAACATCAGAACACATCAGGAGAACTTTTCTTCAGGCCCAGAGGGGGCCTAAGGCCACCCCCCATGCCAGCTCTGAGAAGGAGGGACCACACCTACGAGAGGACTCTAATTTCTTCCCAGGTTTTCTCGCTACAGCGAGGGGTTTTACTATTTAGCATTATTATTCTTTTCCGGTGTGTTTGTTAATAAATAGGTTTTATCTCTTTCACTTTCTTCGAGGATTTTTTTTTCCCGAACCTGGTGGGGGAAAGGGAGGTTGTAACTTGGTTTTCTCCCAGAGGGTATATTGCTAGATCTTGGCCAAAACCGGCACACAGGGGCTGGGATCAAAGCTGGAGATAGGGCTAAATTTGGCCCTGGCGTTGGGCTTAGAGTACGAATTGGGGCTGGAGTTGGAGTTAGGGCTGAATGTGGGAATTGGGTTAAGGCTGAAGCCTGGGGCAGGGGCTGGAATTGCAGTCGGCCTTGCAGGTTGGGCTAAACGTGGGATTTGAAGCTGAGGATTTAGGAAGGGGCTGGGATTGGGTCTGGGGCTAGACGAGTATGGGACTGGGATGAGATTAAACACGGCACTGTGAGTGTGTCTAAACGTGGAGCAAGATTGAGATCAGGGTCAGGGTGAGGTTTGGGACTGAGTGCACGCAGAGTGGGACAGCTGAGGTGTCACTGCAAAATGTCCCTGGCACCGTCACAGACCCCGTCAGGTAATTCCAAACATGGGGGGCAGCTGGGTGGTCCCAGATCCAGCTGCTCCCACACTGCCCCTCAATACCACGTGAGCATTCCATGAAGGCAGCTCTGAATGTGACACTTGGGGGTCTGGGATCAGCCTTCACATCCCTGTGGGAGCAGCTACTGAGACGACCAGAGTTTTTCCCCCCCTTATTCCTGTGGAAGGCTGAACCCCAGCTGCCCTTTTCTTCTGGTGCCTCCTCATGTCCTCAGCTGAGGATGTCAAACTCACCAGGAGCAGGAATAAGCCCATTGCATGTTTCCTTGTGCCTGCAGCCTGGAACATCCACTCAGAACAGAGCACTTTCTGAAAACCCTGCTGAATGACATCAGAAGGAGGTTTGTGAGAAAAGCAGAAAAATGTATTTCATTAGTAAATCAATGTTGCAAAATTATTTCTTTCTGTGACATTTATTTTCAGTCACTTCCAGTCTGGTTTTCAGATTGTATTTGCGTCCTCCTTTCCCTTCTGCCTTTCTTTGCCTGCTCTGTTTCTCTCTCAGTGTCTCTCTTGACCCAGGGCAGCTCCCACCAAAGCCCCTCCCCTGATTTTGTTCCCAATCCACGAGCTACAACAACCATGGATGAGGTGATGAAGGGTGGCAGTGAAATGTCATTGTAAGATCTTGCTCCACTTGGCTTTTGGCTCCTTCCTAAGAGCTTTGCCTTCAAGGGCAGGAACATCTTTTCCTTGCTGGGAACTGCAATTCCAGACCCTTGGAGGGTGTGCCGTGGATCCCAGAGGGGCATTCCCGAGGCTCCCAGGGTGCTGGTCCTGCCGTGCCTCCCACGGGAGCTGTGCAGGGGCAGGGGACAAGGTGCAGCAGCTGTGGGGGCTCCCAGAGCAGACAGCAAAGGTTCCTTTGCTGGACATTTCCCAGCACATTCCCAGCTGGAAGCACAGGGAGGAAGGAAAGGGAAGCAAGTCCCAGGCAGAACCCCAGAAGGATTGGGGTGGGAAGGGACCCTGCCCGTGAGTTACTGGGCTGAAAGCCAAGTGGAGCAAGACCTTACAATGACATTTCACTGCCAGCCTGTGCTGGTGACAGGAGCAAGGTGCCAGTTTAGCACTCTGTGGGTGGGACCAAACTGTGCATTCTACTCCCCTTATCTCATTTCTGATGAGCTGTTCATGATGGGTCGTTTGCAGGAGCTGCCCAGGGCACCCCGGACCCCTCAGGCTATGAGCTGGGTGTTAAATGAGATAAGGAAGGAGAGGCAAACCCTGTGAGGCAGGGCAGTGTTTCTTTTTCTTCACACCAATGACTGAGCTGTGATAACTCCCTCCAGGGAAGCACCAGCACAGTCCCACCCAGCCTGAGGGCTCACCTCTGCTAATGGGCCATCATGGACTGAATGGCCCCAGCACAATGGGCAGCTGCAAGGACTGAGACCATCAGGGGGCCCAAAATATCCCATGACTCACAGGATTACATCATTCCATTGTGAAACTGCCCGCCCTGGGGGAGGGACTGAGCATTCCCACCTGAACCTGAGCATATAAAATCTTGGGTCTTGGGGCCTTTTGGCAACACTCAACGGATCCAGAGGAGGAGCAGAACTCCAACAGGACTGTGACCACCGCTGGTGACAAGACTGCACCCATCACTTGGACAGGACTGTGTCCACCACTGCGACCAAGAGGTTTTGTTTTCTTTCCTTTTTCTTTGCATGTGGGGGAGCACGTGGTGCTGAGCACAGGAACTAACAAACACCGTTCTGTTCTTGTCCCAGGGTGCCTGGTTATACTCAGCCTTTGTGGGTTGCAGCTGTATCATCGCATTCCTTGTCACCTCTTTGGTGAATTGTAACTCCCACCTTAATCTCTCTTGGGGCAGTTCAGTGGGGTTCATTTTTTGTACCAGTTAACACCAACACAGTGTTTTAGAGGTTTTTACAGTCATGATTCGCCCAGTGACTTCTAGAGATGGACTTGGGCAGGAGGAACCCGCAAGCCAACACACTCACACCTTGTTTTTCCCTCCAAACCAGGATTTGCCATTCCCAAACCTTGGCCAGATGGAGGAGCAGGCTGCAAGGAAGAAGAAGATGCTCTGGAACCCCAGGGCAGGTGAGGAGGAAGTCACTGCCCCTTTCCCCATCTCTCCTGCTCCATCTCCCAGCCCAGCATCACCCCCAGTACAACCCCACTGCCGACGCTGTTCTGTCGGGCACAGACTGGGGGGATCTCCTTCTCCTTCCCTCTGGCATGGAGGCAAATCCCATCCTCTCCTTGTCCTTCCTTTCCCAGACAGGAAGTTGACGACAGAGACCAGGGAGGACAAATCCCCGGGGCAGAACCTGGTGGAAGAGGCCGTTCTGAGCGGCTCCATTGGACAGGAATCCAACAGGGATGAAAAGCCCAAGCGATCCTGCAGAAGGAGGGGTTGCAAACGCAGCCCAGGGAGCTCTCAGAAGGAAAGACCTGCCCTGTGCTGGGAAGATGGCAGAAGATCCAGTCAGAGCTTGGACCTGATGGTCCATGAGCAGCTTCAAACTGGGGAGAAGCCCTACAGGTGTGGGGAATGTGGGAAGAGTTTCAGCTGGAGATCCTGCATGATCCGCCACCAGAGGATCCACACTGGGGAACAGCCTTATGAATGCCAGGAATGTGGGAAGAGCTTCAGCCAGAGATCCTGCCTCATCATCCACCAAAGGATCCACACTGGGGAACGACCCTACAAGTGTAAGGAATGTGGGAAAAGCTTCAGCCACAGTTCCACCCTGATCCACCACCAGAGGATCCACACTGGGGAACGGCCCTACGAGTGTGGGGAATGTGGGAAGAGCTTCAGTGAGAGCTCCAACCTGATCCACCACCAGAGGATTCACACTGGGGAACGGCCCTATGAGTGCCAGGAATGTGGGAAGGGCTTCAGCCAGAGATCCCACCTGATCCGCCACCAGAAGATCCACACTGGGGAACGGCCCTATGAGTGCCAGGAATGTGGGAAGAGATTCAGCCAGAACTCCAGTCTGATCCGCCACCAGAGGATCCACACTGGGGAACGGCCATATGAGTGCCAGGAATGTGGGAAAAGTTTCAGCCGGAGTTCGAACCTGACCTCCCATCAGAAGATCCACACCAGGAAGAGGCCCTATGAGTGTCAGATTTCAGACCAGCTCCCATCTCCTCCTGCACCAGCAGATTCACAAAGAGGAGAGGTCCTTCTTCTGCCTCGACTGCAGGAAGGGCTTCAGGTACAACTCCCACCTCATCAGGCACCGGCGCATCCATACCGGGGAGAGGCCCTAGGAGTGTCCCGAGTGTGGGAAGAGCTTCAGCCAGAAATACAACCTTATCTGCCTCCAGAAGATCCACACTGGGGAGAGGCCCTACAAGTGTCCCAATTGTGGGAAGAGCTCCCCCAGGAGCTCTCACTTGACCAGACACCAACAGAGCCACCACTAAGGGAAGCCATGCGAGTGCCCCAAGTGCAGGAAGAGCTTTGGGCACTGCTCCAACTTCATCTCACAGCAGAGGATCCATGTGGGATGATCCATAGTGACCCACGTTGGGCAGAGACCTGGTGACCCCTGTTCCAGATGATCCCCATTGTGGGGGGGAAATGTTTGAGAGATTTATTTCACTTCTCATGCTTGTGCTCTGCTTTCATTGCTAATAAATGCAATCCCTGTCCCCAGACTGGGTCTGTTTATCTCTGCTGGTGATCGGGGCAGGAGATCTCCTGGTCCTTATCTCAACTCCTGGGCCTTTCCTCAGCCAATCAAAGAAGTCAGTAAACAATTTTTAGCCAATCAGAGCTTTTCTGACTGATGACTCCCCAGGTGCCAGGCAGATCTACAGCACAAAGAGCTCCTCACCTGGGCGCCCCCCACCCCCAGTGCCTCCCAAAAGCAGAATTAAGGGAGAGAGGGGAGGTTTCAGCACCTGCCCAGCTCTGGGGACGGGGCATCTGTGGGCAGCTGGGGCCATACTGGTGGCACTGGTGGTGCTGGGAGCGCCCCTGGCCATGGGCATGGAGCTCTCAGGTGAGCTGAGGGGGTGGGAAGAGGGGCTGTGCTATGGTGGGAAAGGTGGGGAGAGCAGGGAAAACGGGTGGGTGGGACCCATAAAATGAGTTGGAGGGGGAGTGGGACCCCCTAAAGCAAGAATGAAAAGGGGGCTGAGGACGGGGGGATGATGGGGGAGGCATGGGAAAGGTTAAAAAATTGGGGAAAGGGAAGGGTGGGATCCCAAAGCTGAGCAGAAGAGGGTCAGGGATTGTGAGGATTGTGTGAAAAGGGTTGGGAAAGGGGCAAAAGGGGGGACTGGGACCCCCAAACTGATGGGGGCAGGGGCTGGCAACTGGTGATTGATGGGAAAGGAGGGGAGAAAATGGAAAAAGGGTGGAAATGAGAGGGTGGGACTTAGGGAAGGAAGGTCCCATGGCGGCTGTGGAGCAAGGGCATGTGGAGTGGGGATCCAGGGTGGCCCCCTGAGCTCCTGGCTTGCTGTGGGGTGCTGGGGGAGCACCCCCTGACCTGTGTCCTGCATACACAGGTCTCTTCCAGCACATGATGAAGTCCGAGTGTCACTTCATTAGTGGTACCGACCAGGTGAGGTTCATGGTGAGGTTCAGCTACAACCTGGAGCAGCTCCTGCACTTGGACAGCAATGTGGGCCACTACGTGGGGGACACCGTGCATGGGGAGAAACAGGCCTGGTACTGGAACACCCAAACAGAATTTGTGGAGGAAATACACAGTGTGCTGACTCAGCTATGGGGTGTTCACCCCGTTCGGCGAGGATCAGGGAGGTGACCATGGGGCACAGCGTGTCCCTTCAGCCCCTGCCCTGGGAATGACCTCGCAGCCCCTCAAAACCTCCCTGGGAACCACCCCAGAGCCCTCAGCCCTCCTTGTGCCCATCCCTCTGGCCTCTTCCCCTCCCCCAGGGACTCCCATGGCTCTCCCCTTCAGACCCAGTCCATCCCAGTCTCTCCCAGTGCAACCCCATTCCTTCCCAGTCCCCCTGAGTCCATTCCCGAGCCTGTCCCCTCTCTCCCAGTGCCATCCCAGTAACCCCCAGTCCACTTCCCTCTCTCCCAGGGCTTCCCAGTCATCCCAGTGTCTCCCCCTTCTCTCCCAGTGCCCCCCAGCATGGCTGTCATACATAAAAACAAGAGGTTTGACTTTCACCTTTATAAAATGATGGGTAATTAAGGTAATTAAATGTTGTTAAAAGTTGATTATGCTTTTAATTAAGTTGAAAGTTAAGAGAATTTGTAATTTATATTTTTCAATGTTAGCTCTTAACTTTTATCTGCAAGTTAAAAAGAAGGTTTGAACGTTATCCTATGAAATATTTTGAACTCTCTTCCAAGTTTAGCTGTGTCCCAAAGGAGTAAAACCCCTCACCTGTGGTGGCCGGTGAACATGTTGGGGTGACTGGAGGGGCTCCCCCCTGGGGTGCCTTGCTCTTTGGGATGGCCCGTCCGGGTTTGAACCCCGCGGTTGTCTGTCAGCCTGGTCACTCCCCAGAGCTCTCCCATTGGTCCCCGCTCCCTGGTCCTGCCTTTCCCCCGGCCCCAGCAAAAACTCTTAAGTTAGCCATGCTGTTTGTATTTGCCTCTACATCCTCCGACAGTTAAGATGAATAAATCTTGCTGGAACGTAAGCAGATACCGTTTCTGACTCTTTGTCACTGACTTAATACTGAATATGCCCAGGCACGCGTGGGGGCATGGGATCCCACAAAGCCAGGCAATTGCAGTATTAAATGGCGCCTGAACGTGGGACAGCTTCACACCGTCCCTAGAGAGCGTCTCCAGCAGAGCTTCGTCGCTGGAATGAAAGTTGCCCTTCTGAGCAGCCCAAAGAAATCTCTGAGTTCTATCAGAGGCTCGGTAGGGAAGACCAACAATTTTCTGGGGAAAGAGAAGACTGGCCTAAGTCAGTGGACCGCTCTCGAGACTTTTATTTGACCCCCGAAGGTAATATGGGTGACCTTTGTATCCTTTTCTTTTAATTTCCTTTAATCTCGAAGGTTGGAAAGAGAGGGAGATGGGGGCAGAATTCTCTTGTCTCCTGCGGGAAGCCTTTCTCTCAGTTTTAAGAGTCCTTGTTCATGAGAATATTCGTTATACCAGAGAAGGTTTAAAACATTTTATTCAATGGATATTTAAGCAGTGGTTCGTTGAATATTGAAAATACTTTGTAAGATGGCTGCCCATGTCCGGAAAAGGGCATTTGTTTTATAAGTTAGCAAAAGCTATAGATACTATAGATTGTGAAATGGTTTAAAAATGTTAACCCCGATTTAAAAAACCCTCTGCTGCTTTCCTCCCTCTGTATTCCTATTCCCCCTGCCCTGATTCAAAGGAAATCAGGAGATGGATTGTGCCCAAGTGCACAGGGTTGCTACCGTCTCCCTGCTCTCTCCCGTTCTCCTCTGTTCCCTTCCCGGAGTGGTGATGGCCAGGCCACCCCGAGTTCTGTCCTGGACCCGTTTCCTGTATCCACTTCCCTGGTTTATGCTACTTCAGATTTGCTCCAAGATCGCAATGGCAGCATGGCCCGACCCACGATACCAGCTGCTATTTTTAATTTTAATTTTCCCGGCTCTGCTCCCCTCATCCAAAATGGCAGACACCACTTGGCGCCTGTAGCCACAGTGGCCGGCTTTTCGCCCACACACGCTCCCCCTCCTGCTCCTGCTCGCGTTACCACACGCGCTCCCCCCTCCATCCCGGGCCCCTCCCACGCATCGATTCGCGTTGCATTGGGTCCCTGTCCCTCCGTCAGGAGTCCCCAGCAGCCTCTAAGGAGTTTCGACATAAGCCCCGAGGACCTGCAGCCGCAGAAAAAAGCGGCATTCAAAGACTCCCTAAAAGGCTTGAGACAGCCTAGCAATACTAGAAACAGGAGATCTAGTGCCTTTAGAACACAGACTGAAAAAGCAGCAGCAAGTGTGGCAGGTGATAAAGATGCCTGACCCCGCCGCCCTCAGTCTCCCCAGCAGCACCGCAGCCGAGAAGCAGCAGCTGCCAGTCCCCACAAAAAGCCCTAAGGCAGCGAGCAGCACACAGCATGGTCAGCCCAGACAAAAGGCTGCCGACCAATCCCTTCAGGCTGCTGACCAAGGGCAGACCTCTCTTCCCCCGTGGCAGCTCCGACGGGGCCCCCCCCGACCGCTCCCGAGAGCCCCAGTGTCCTGGGTTGCAGTATATTCTATTCCCATCTTCATGAGCTGCTGAAACCAGGTGTGGTGGTGTTTGCTGCCTCCTCCCTCCCGACTATCTTTTGTCAATGGGCCCATTAACGCTTTGTCCATGATTCATAGATAACTTGCTCCTGGACTATCTTCTGTTAATGGTCCCATCAGTGCCCTGCCTCATGATCCCATTGAAAGATGCTTCGCCCAGGAGGAGCGAGCCAAGCTTTCTCACCTGGATAAATTATCTTCTGTTAATAGCCCCATCAGTGCCCCACCTCTTGAACTCACCATCCCATTGTAAGATGCTCTGCCCAGGGGAAGCAGCCAAGCTTTCCCACCTGGATAAATCTGGGTTTTTTGGAACAGACAGCCAGCCACTTCCACTGGTTCTTGCCAGCGGAGCAGTTCTCTTTTCCACTGAAGTCCCAGCGGAGCAGCTTTCTTCTCTACAGGATTCCCAGAAGATAACTACACCCTTCTACAGGATCACTGCTTCGACAGAGCCACAAATGCCACTCCAGAAAGACTGCAACCACCATTGAATCGGACTGCTACCACCACCCTGCCTGGCAGGGTGCCAGGTTGTACCCTGTCTTGGTCAGGTTAAACTGTACAATTGCTTTATATATATATATATTAGTAAAAGAACTGTTATTCCTATCTCTTATATCTGTGCCTGAAAGCCCCTCAATTTCCAATTTATAATAATTTTTTGGGGGAGGGGGGTTACATTACCCATTCCAGGGGGGGCTCTGCCTCCCTTTGATAGACACCTGTCTTTTAAACTAAGACACCCAGTGACTCCGCTTTTCTCCCCTGTTGCTGCTGTGGCCGTGCCTGCCTGCGAGCCCCTGCCAGCTCATGCCTGGCTGCCCCTCTCTGCCAAAAAGAGGGCATGCCCAGGCCGGCCTCACGGCCAGCCCAGGGCCGGACCCCGCGCGGACGCTCGCTGCAGCTTGCCCCGGTCAGCCACATGGTGCGAGAGTTAAAAGGACAGTACATTCTTGTTTTTAACTTCGTGGACTCGGCTCCCCCCAGTATGGCAGCGAGCTGGAGCCAGCTCCTACAGAGACACTTGGTCCCAAATGTACTGGCCGGCGCTGGCCATTTCCTAGCGGCCGCGGCACTGCGGGGCCACGCCCGGCCTCTGCCGGCTC
>JAMPIT010000725.1:0-104982 GCA_026261815.1 Monarcha castaneiventris obscurior | reverse complement strand
GCTGGTGGAAGGACCATCGGAGTGAACACCCACATCGTCTGCAGCTGAGTCATCACTCAATGTTCCACCCACTTGATCACTTTCATTCTGGTCACGGTTTCCACCCTGCCTGTCGGCCGGATTTTGCCTCTGCGGTCGCAGGTCAGGATGGACACACTTTGCAGGTACCCAGCGCACCCGAGTGTCTGTGGATACACAAGCATACCCGCGCCCTGAATCGGTAAGGTCATAGGGACCTTCCCACTGTTTGGTGACTAAATTTCTCACCTGAACCTTCGCTTGAGGCTGCTGTGCCTCATCCGAAGCCTGTAACGAGAGGTGATGGTTCAAAATGACAGGATTATTAGAATTCTGTGGTACTGTAAGGTGATTGATGGTATACAAAGCTTTTGCCAACCAACTGTGCAGGGTTTCACCCTGTATTCCCTGTTTTTGTTTTTGAAGCACCTGCTTCAGAGTACCATGAGCACGTTCTACAATAGCTTGACCTGTCGGCGAATGAGGAATACCAAACTTGTGTGACACACCCCACAACTGCAGGAACTGCCTCACCTCTCTCGAGATGTAGGCCGGACCATTGTCAGTCTGCACAGTAGAAGGTATGCCTAGAACAGCAAAGGCCTGCCTCCAGTGGGCAATGGCATCGTGGGCCTTCTCTCCAGTGTGAGCAGAAGCCCACATGGCAGAGGAGCAGGTGTCCACCGTGACATGCACATACTTGAGTCAGCCAAATTCGGCAACTTGGGTGATGTCAGTCTGCCAAATCTCCAAGGCCCTAAGGCCCCTGGGGTTTACCCCCGCCGGCAAAGGTGCCGCAAGCGCGTGACACTCGTCGCACGACTCGACGATGTCACAGGCCTCAGTTGGCATCAGCTGAAACTGCTTCTGCAGGGTATGTGCGTTCTGATGGAAAAACCCATGCGAGGCTTTGGCCTGCGCGAGTGTATCAGGCTGAGGTGCTGCCCACGCCGGGTTAGCCAACTTGTCAGCCCTCGCATTACCTTCTGCTATGAACCCTGGCAAATTGGTATGACTCCTTACATGCAGAACATAATAGGGACGAACCCGTTCCTGAATGACACACCACAGGATCTTCAGCAAATGAAACAGATCAGTATTGCTTACCTCCTTCAAAACTGAATAACCCAACCACTTTGCTATGTCAGCCACGTAGCCGGAATCCGTGACCAGATTGAAAGGTTGCTGGGAAAACTTTTGAAATGCCGTAAGAGCAGCCCTCAGTTCAACCAATTGGGCTGAGCCAACCTCATGGCCTTCCAGAACCTGCCACTCAGATCCATCCCTCCAAGTAACAATGGCCTTCCCAGTTCTGCCCGAACCGTCAGTAAAGACAGTGGGTCCGTGCACCGGCTCCTGACTGTGCTTGGGTCTCAGAGAAACCTCTGTGAGTTTTGCCACTTGCAGCAACTTGTGGCTAGGCAGGTGATACGCAATCTGCCCTGAAAAATTCTCTAGAGCACTTTGCAGAGAAACACTGTTTGCAAAGCTCCAGTCAAAGTCTTCCCGCTGTACCAGTAGTACAATCTTTGCAGGGTCTGTCGAGAAGCCCGCGGAGAGAGATCTCTTGACAGTGTCGCACCAGGGATGGACAGGGTGCACCGCATCTCAGGACGTTGTTCGGTCATGACAGCAGTCCAATGAACCTGAGGTGGCCCAGTGGAACCAAAGCAGCCGTCTCCTTGTGACCTCGATTCTGTCCTGCGAACAGAAGAGTTAAAAGGAACAAGTTGAGCAATTCAATTCTTTTCAGGAATTGTGACCGGGGGGGTGGGCGTGAAAACCATGGCATAAATGCGTGCTGTGTAATCCACATCAATGAGTCCCAGATGCACAAGGATACCCTGAATGGTGGCACTAGACCTCCCCATGAGGAAAGCACTCATGCCACCACCCAAGGGACCGAAAGCATCCAGGGGGACCTTGTGCACTGCACAAGAGTCTAAGACGACCGTTGCTGCTGTGCAGACATCCACACCTGCCGAGTCGCTGGTGCTGGCCGCGAGCTGGACAAGCAGACCTCCATCGGCTCCGGGGTTTGGAGAGACACTTGTGTCTGAGCACGTCTCCCCTGCGTGCTCTGCGCCCCATTTTCCGAGCGTGATGAAGACTGACCATTAACAGAAACTGCAGCCTTGCAGACGTTTGCAGCATGGTTCGGTTTTCCACACCGAGGACAAAGAAAGAAGACAGTCGTGCCCTTCTGCACCTTCCTTCCCAGTTTCCTGCTGGCCTGAGCACTCACCTGCTTCCGCCGCCCGCCCTGTGGCCCTGTCCAGACAGGCCACGGGGCAGCAGCCACGGCAACCACCTTATGACCGGCAGTGCCCACCTTTTAACAGGCCTCAGCCATCTGCGATATAGAAGGATCACCAGGGAGTGCTTGAATAAACTTCTGACACTCAGCAGTACAACGAGTCCTGGCAAGTTGCTTAATTAATAGCATCCTTGCAGTCGGATTCTCCACCTGCCTCTCTACAGAAGCAGTGAGCCTGTCTGCAAACCGCAAGAAGGACTCACCATTCCTCTGTGTAACATCCACAAACTGCTCTGCAGGAGCAGCCATCTCAATGGTTTGAACCAACACTGCCATGCCTGTCTCTTGACACTGATCCACCACAACACGGTCCATGGCAGCCTGTATGCGAGCATCATCAAAATTGCCTGTACTGAGCAGGACATCAATTCCAATCCCATGTCTGGGATCCTGCTGGTCCAACGTAGCATTGTATGCTAATGCCCTAGTTGCTAGCTGATGCCACTTCGATTCAAAGATGTCATATTCCACAGGCTGAAAAAGAACACGAGCCAGGCTCTGAACATCATAAGGTACTAGCAAAGCAGCATTAAAAAGTCTAAGGAGCTGCATAACTTCACTAGACCCCAGACCGTATTTTCCAGCCTTCTCCCGGATCTCCATCAAGGATTTCCATGATAAACCCTGATAGGTGTTCTGACTGTCACCGAGGACAACAGGAGAAGCCTGCAGACCTCCTGGTGATGCTGCAGCACCTGCTGCGTCCCATCCCTTGCTTTTCACAGGGACTTCAGCTGCAGCAGGGCTCAGGGATCTGTCTGCACAAGCCTTGAGGTGACGGGCTTTAGGACGGTCGCTGACTTCCTCAACTTTCGCTTTCACATCTCCCCAGAATTTCGCCTTATCTTTGGGGTGCACTGTCACTTTGCACTGCGGGAGGGTCCAGAGGCTACCGGAAGCAGAGTCGCCCCCCCGCCCGCGATCTGTGGTCCAAGGAAGACTGTGGCTTCCTCGCCGCTTCACCGCCTGCGCCAAAAACAAACACTCCGGGATTCCCCCCCGCGAAGCTCTGGCATTCTTGGAATGTCCCGCGGACTAAGCCACTGAGTCTGAGTCCGTGCTGTCCAGGACCCCGGCAGCACCCGCCGCTGCGGCCGCAGCGGCAGACAAGCCCCCGGCAGCCACGGCCGCAGACGCAGGGCGGAGCGGGGCTCGCTCGCGCTCCCCCCGCCCCTGCGCGGGGAGGGATCAAGCCGCTGGGAGGCGCGGCCCTTCTGGGGCCGCGGGGCGCTCCTGCGGCAAGGGCGAGGACCCGCATGGTGGGTGGTGGGGCTGTGCCAGCCGCTTGGGATGGAAAGCGGCCGAAACCGCGCCTAGACGAGTGCCGCCGGCAGCACGGATACCAAGCGCAGGGACTGCCCGCCTCGAGCGGGGAGCGGCTTCTCCGGCGCCCGGAGCCGGACCCGCCGAATCGGTGGAATCTTCTGTCTCTACCACTTTAGACCCCCCAGGGCCGGGCTCGGCGTCCGAGCCCGCGTCACTCTCGTCCGAAACCAACGAATCAGCTGCCGCCTCGTCATCAGATGGCGATTCAATCTGCACCCCCGCTGCCCCGGGAGGTATCTGGTAGAAACTCCACAATTTGGACACTCCACGGTTACAACCGCACGGGCCTTCGACCCCCCTCCCTTGCCCAGCACCGGGAAGGCGCAGGGAAACGGGCATTTCTTGCTGCTCCGCCTCCCCTGCCGCGTGGCGGGGAGGGGGGGGGCGAACCCGACAGCGCTGCTTTCCCGGAGCCGGGGGGGGCGAAGTCAGGACCGCCGCTTTCCCGGAGCCGGGAGGGGGGCGAAACTGACACCGCCAACCCCCCAGGACTGTCCGAGGTGAGTACGTCCCCGGAAGTCTGCCAATCATCCGAGATCGGCGGGCTAGCAAGCTGAGTGCTCTCCGGGGGGGACCCATCCCCCGTCTCCGCGGTCTGGGGCGGGAGGGTGGGCTCAGACGCTGTCTGCGACCCAAGCTCTCCCTCCTCCTCTGCCTCAGACATCTCGGAGAAGTCTCCCAGCGAGCTGACAGGGGTAATACTGACTGAAGAGCTCACCTGGCTTTGAATAACAAAATTTACCTGCCTACAAGACTCTAGTAACCTAGCCATACTCTGGCAATATGCCTCTGCCAACGCACCTCTCAGGGCCCTTCCGACAAGGGTCCAGGTCGGCTTAGAAAGGACATTACAGCCGTCTGGGAAGAACCCCTTTATTTTACCCCAGAAATATAAACTCTCTAAGTCTGATCTGCAAATATCCACATTCTCACTTTCTAAAACTATTTCGAGAACTTCTAACGCCAAGGAGTCACTTGGGGACCTCTTGGACACCCCCATATTTAATTTTCTTACCTGAGGTTTGAAACCTAAGCCTGCTGCTTCCCTGTACAGGCCACCAGATGTCACACTAGG
This sequence comes from Monarcha castaneiventris obscurior, assembly GCA_026261815.1. Classification (NCBI taxonomy): domain Eukaryota; kingdom Metazoa; phylum Chordata; class Aves; order Passeriformes; family Monarchidae; genus Monarcha; species Monarcha castaneiventris. The sequence continues at coordinate 100,246 of JAMPIT010000725.1, read as the reverse complement.
ACACGAAAGCACACAGACTCAAGCAGTCAGGATAGGACCACCAGGCAGGGAAACAAGACCCTGCCCTTCTTTATTCAGTCATTTTTATATGTCTCTCAAGACAACCATAGATTGGAAGATGAGGTTCCACCTCCCAACTCCACAGGACACTGACACAGTCTATCATCTTTTCTCCGCCTTAGGAGAAAGGAATTCAAAACAATACAGGAGTTCAAAACAATATAGGCCGGTTAGGAAAACAAGGACTATGTTTATAGAAAATGCATGAGAAATTCTACAACAGAAATAAAAACATGGAAACACTGCAGAAACCAGGGCGACAGTGAGACCCCAAGGAACCAAGGATTCATTGTGACACTGGGGGGCACAATGACTCAAGGGACATTGTGACACTACGGAGCCTCCTGGAATCACCGAGATCATTGTGACACTCCATGGAACCAAGCTGACATCAAGCTGTGTGCGAGCGTGCATTTGCTGGAGGGTAGGAGGGCTCTGCAGAGGGACGTGGACAGGCTTGATCCAGGGACCAAATCCAACAATGTGAGGTTCAACAAGACCAAGTGCCAGGTCCTGCACTTTGGCCACAACAACCCCTGCAGCGCTACAGGCTGGGGACAGAGTGGCTGGACAGCGGCGAGGCAGAAGGGGACCTGGGGCACTGATGGACAGCAGGCTGGACATGAGCCAGCAATGTGCTTTAAGGCTTCATCTGCTTCACTCCTCTGCTGAGCTCTGCAGAGGAGCTGCTCCCCATCAGAGCTGCCTCTTTGGAGCTCTTCTTGGTGTACAAGAGCTTGGGAGCTCCCTCTGTGCCAGGAGCCCAGCCCAGCTCAGCAGCACAGACACAGCACAAGGACTTTAATGAACCTCTCGGGGCTTTGGTGCTGTTTACATTAGACTCAGTCCCAGAGAATGTCTTCAAAAAACTTCTCAATAACTGTAAGTCAGATGAAAACTCTGAGGTTTCTTTATATTTTAATGGGTCCTACTGAGGGACACGACTGAGAAAGTGTCCCCAGGTTCCAGTTTGAGCAGAACACTGGAGGCAGTGATGACATGTGGGGACAAACAAGGGAGAGGTGTCTCTGATGCTGAGGACAACTGGTTGTGTCTGAGGAATGCAAAGGGCCAAGGCCTGAGCCCCAGCCCCTGGCAAGGCACATCCTGTCCCTCCCTCAGTGCTCAGAGCTCTTCCCGGGGCTCTGGGATGTGGGGATGTGCAATGCCAAGGGCAGCACTATGGGGCAGCCCCTGCCAGGCTGCTGAGCAGGGCCAAGGAGGCACTGAGGCCCCAGGGCTGCAAGGGTCACTTGTCTCCTGCTGGCCTCAGGGCCAGGGCCAGCAGCCGTGGCCAAAGTGCTGCACAAGTTGGCTCTGGCAGGGCCTTGCAGCTGCTGCCCATCCCTGTGCCCTCTCCAGCCCAGGCTGTCCCACGGTGTCCCTGCCCTGTGCCTCTGTCCCTGCAGGCTGTCGTCATCCCCCCGGCTGCCCCAGCTCGCTGGCCCCTTCCTTTGCTGGCAGCTCTGCGTCCTGCCTGCCTCTGCCTGGGCACACAAAGCCTTGGGCTGCTCCAGACTCCTGCTGGGGGACGTGTTGCACCACAGCCCTGCCCTGGGACAGAAATTCCCTTTCTCCTTGTGTCCAGTCTGGACCTCCCCAGCTGCCCTTGGTGCCATTATTTCTTTCTCATCCTCACTTTCTCTATGAAGAAAAAGCTTCTGTATCTCTAAATCCATCCTTCAAGCTCTTTTAGGCTACTCCTGTCCTGTCCTCAGTCTCCAAATCAATGACCCCAGGGCCTTCATTCCATATATAGTAATTCTTTACTTGTGGCCTCCAGACTCTTTCCTGGGACATCTCTTGGACCTCCCCAGGACATTTAGCCATGAAACTGTTGTTCCCTTCATCCAGGAATGATGGAGAGACACTTTTTGCCAAGGGTTGTATTGGTAGAACAAGGCACAACATATTTATGCTGAAAAAAGGTCAGATTTAGGTTGGACATCAGGGTGAAATATTTTATGATGAGGGTGGCAGGACACTGGCAGAGGCTGCCCAGTGAATGGAAACCCCATCCCTGGAAGTGTCCAAGGTCCGGAGCTCTATGCCACCTGAACGAATGACGGTTTTCCTGCGTGATGGAAGGGGAGTTAGACTGGAGGCACTTTTAGGTGCCTTCTAAGCCAAAAAAATTTATAATTCTTTGATTCTTGTATCTCCAACTGCTTTTCCACAGGGCTGAAAATACCTACATGCACCTGGTCCACATTTTAATATGACCTGCTTCCCAACACTTCCATAAAGAAAGAAAGAACTACCATTTCATGGACATGAATTGACAATTTTTTAACAGCAATTCAAACCCACGAGGTAAAAAATATAATTCAGAGAAAGTTTCGATGTTTCTGCATGAAAGATTCACCAAGTGGGACAATGGCAGAGCCTCCCAGGGTGACCTCCCAGCTGAGGATGGAGGTTTCTTCCTTGGGGTCTGAGGCTCAGGATGGGCATCCACAAAGGGCATTTGGGGACTGTGCAAGACTTGCCATGGGGTGTGTAAGAAAGGAGCACAGGAAGGGACAGGGTGGCACCATGGTGGTTTCTGAAAGAACAAACATGAGGAAACAGAGATGTAAGGGACAGGCGGACGGAAGACTACGCGATGTGACGGAAAGCAGGAGCAGCATGGAATCTTCCTCCCCCTCATTCCTCTGATAAGCATCACCTTAGGAATGCAACCTCCCCTAACCCCAGTAGTTTTCCACTCCTTACTAACCCTAGCTATCCTACAATCCCCCTTTCCTATCTAGAGAAGCCCCCCTGGCTATTTAATCCCATGAGATAAGATAATAAACGCCATTTGACCATCCACCACATTGGTGTCTGTGTGTCTGTGGCCCGAGTGGCATCGGGGCAAGGCCGAGCTGCTGTGCTGACATCTTTGAACCAGGTCGCCATGCCTTCATAGCAGAGGGCAACATTCTGGTGCCGAAGCCCGGGAGGAAGAAGAAAAAGAAGAAAAAATCGGGTAACGGGTTTCACCTGGACAAAAATCAGTGACCGAAGAAGCGAAGCTGACTTCAGGCGGAGAAGACGTTCCCAAAAAGACCCACGGTTGCCATGGAAACCGTCGCAAAGGTTGTAACTTTACTTTATAAGCAATGGGGAATTAAGTGTAAGCTCAAGGATTTTTATCTTGCTATTGCAAAACTCCTGGAGCTTGGGGCAATTGAGCGTCCCGTAGAAATATTACACCTGGAGGTGTGGGAGAAATGTACTAACGTTCTAGCGGAATACACAAAATCCTCAGGCAGCGGTAAAAGTCTTAAAGCGTGGGGAAAAGTAGAAACGGCTTTACGCCAAGCGATGGAGGAGCAAGAGACCTGGACTGTTGCGCGTGCATGTTTATTAGCTACCCCTAAGCTAGGGGTAGGGGCGATGACACAAACAGACCCCGAGAGCGGTCTATCAGAGAGCGGGGGTTTGCGGGGACCGGGCGCACTTCCCTCCTCCCTGAGCCCAAATCCAAATGCCCGGGGGCCCCCAGAGAACCTCCCAACCCTCCCGCCGAGCCCGCCGGGTCCACCCCTCCTCGCAGAAACTTCCCAAACGTCCGCGGTTTCCTCATCCGTCTCTCCGCCGCCGATCAGCGAATCCATGCTGGAAGCACAGCAATATGCGCGATCTTTTTGAGAAGAATTAACAAACGAAGCGAGGGAAAATGAGAGGACAGCTAGGGAGGGAGCGAGGATGGCCGCCCCCCCGCCCTATGCTCAAAATGGCGCCGGCGATCAAGGAGATGGGCGGGGCCAAGGTTTCACCGGCGGGAACGAACAAAGAGTGGGAGTGTTCGCTGCTGCGCATGCGCGGGAAGAGGGAGCTGCAAACGCGCGTGCACGGGAGAGCAGCAGAGGGCGCATGCCCAGTCAAGAGCTGTGCTCAATGCTGCTTCCATTTAAGGGAGAGACCTCCCCTTGCGGGAGGCAGGGCCAGCCCAGGGGGCGGGATTGGCACCACCCCCGAGGGGAGGAGCAGGGCCAGGGCCGCAAGAAAAAGCACGGAATCCTGGAAGTGCTCTGGCAGTCAACTTCTGGCTCTGAGTCCGACAGCAGCTCTGCCAGCTCTATTGAGTTACCGGAGACTGACGGAGATACGGAGTCGGAAGAAGTGGAGCTGACGCAATTTAAAGCGAAAACGAATAAAGCTTTAAATTATGCCAGAAAGCAACCACAATACAAATTTACTGACTGGGGAAAAATAAAAATAGCTTGTGCAGAATGGGTCCCCTCACCTACGGTTCATGCCTTCCCAGTGAGAGTCACTGGGCAAGACGGAAACCAACAAGTTTACAACCCAATAAACCCCAAAGATATACAAACGATTGTCAAAGCAATTTCAGAAAAAGGGATGGATTCTGCCATTGTCTCCACTCTCATAGACAGTCTCTTTTGCAATGATAACCTGCTCTCCTTTGACATTATACAAATAAGTCGCATGATTTTTGATGAGGCAGGTATGATAGTTTTTAAACAGGAATGGAGAGACCACTGCACAAACCCATTGGCCCAGTCTTCTGGGGTGGGGCAACCACTGCATGGCTCGAGCTTGTCTAGGCTGACAGGAAAACATGATGAGATGATTACACCTCAGCAGCAAGCCGCACAATTACGAACTGAGGAAGTCAGAGCCACAACCCGAGCTGCCAGAGAAGCAATACGAGCGGCATCCCGTGTGGTTGCAAGACCTTCACCGTGGTCCACCATAAAGCAAACAGAGAGTGAAAGCTTCACACAGTTTGTAGACCGCCTACAGGCGGCAGTAGACGCCTCTACCCTGCCTGTGGCGGCAAAAGGACCCGTCGTAATGGATTGTTTACGACAACAAAGCAATACCAGGACCAAGGAAATCTTGCGTTCCGTTCCAATTGGAGCCAGCCTGGCCGATATGATCAAACATGTGGTCCGGGAAGAACAGCTGACTCCCTTTCAGGCAGTCGTACGTGATCTAACCAATGCAATGGCATGCTTTAAATGTGGTCAGGCAGGCCACATCGCAACGGGCTGTCCCCAGAAATCACAGCCTCCCCCGGCGGTGCCTCCGTCTCAAGCGCGCGCGAGAGGGCCCTGCTGGGGCTGCGGGAAGAAGGGACACTTCGCTAAGGAATGCAGGTCCCGATCCCGGGGAAATGGAAGAGGGAGGGGGCGTGTGGGCCGCACCCAGCCTCCTCCCGCTGCAAATGCAACGCGGCCCATCTATGCCAACCCCCAGTGGGGTGGGGGGCCCTTACTCCCCATGCCCCCGCAGGAGACAGCCAGTCTTGCACCCACACAAACGGTGCAATTGCAGAGTTTCGCAGCACCGCCAGCAGCACACTCGCTTCCACCGCAGCCACAAGCCGCGCTTGTGCCGCAGGGCCAGCAGGGGGCGCCCCAGAGCAGAACCCCTGGGTGGCCCTGGCCATGAAAATAGGGAAAGAGCCCCTGATAGTGTGGGGGACATGCCACCTCTATGGCAGTCAAGATCCCCACGTCATAGGGCTTCAGTTTTGGGCAGACACGGGTTCAGACTGTACAGTTATTCCCCAAGCACATTGGCCACAACACTGGCAATTTAAAGAACTCCCCCCAGTGAATAGTGTGGGAGGACCGTCCTGGGCGTGGAAAAGCACTCAATTAGTAGCTATAACACTTCACACAAAAAAGGGACCAGTGTCGCCCTGGTTTTCACAGTGCTCCATGTTTTTGCTTTTGTAACTTTGTGATACGAATATCCACGTTCTCATCTTCTAAATACTTAGTGAGAACCCCTAATGCCAGGGAGTCATAAAAGGACATCTGCCTACAGATTCCCATATTTTCTATAAAATTTTACCTGCTATTTTTACCTATACCTGCAGTTCCCCGTACGGGCCACCACGTGTGTCTGTCTCGGACACGAACACGCAGATTCAAACAGCAGGTAGCCGCAGGTCAGATCCAAGTCGAGGCCAAAAGAGAGGCCTCCCACCTTTATTCTCTCACTTTTATACCTCTTCTAAAACAATCATACGTTGGTGGATGAGGTTAACACCTCTAGCATTTTACAGGATAGGAACACAGTCTATCACCTTTCTCCGCCTTGGAGAAAGGTATGAACACTATCAGAACATTCAGTAAACAATCTTAGCCGGTTAGGAAAACAAGAGCTATGTTTATAGAAAGTGCATGAGAACTTCTACTACAAAAGCAAAAACATGGAGCACTGTGAAAACCAGGGCGACAGACCAGAACAGACAGTGGCAATCTACCCCTACATTCTACAGAACTCTCCACCTTTGATAGGAAGGGACATCCTCGCTATGTTAGGAGTCAGGATGACAAATTTGTCATGAGGGCCACTGCAATTCATCCACCGCTGCCAATTAAATTGACTTGGAAATCATCAGAAATCGTATACGTGGAGCAGTGGCCTCTGTCAGAGCCTCGAATGGCAGCTTTGCTAGAACTAGTTCACCGCGAGCTACAAAAGGGTCACATAGAACCCTCTATCAGCCCGTGGAACACCCCTGTATTTGTAATCCCCAAAAAGTCTGGAGAAAGTTACCGCCTCATCCAAGACCTGAGAGAAGTGAACAAGACAGTACGACCCATGGGTCCAGTCCAGACACTGCTGCCCATGAACTCAGCCATCCCAGAAGGACAGCCCTGCACAGTGGTGGACATCAAAGACTGTTTCTTTTCGATACCCCTGCACCCTGAGGACAAGGAACGTTTCGCTTTTTCTGTTGTGTCCCCAAATGGCAATAGACCCAATCTTCGCTTTCAGCGGAAGGTGTTACCACAAGGTTTCGTAGATAGCCCAACCATATGCCAGATCACTGTGGACAAAGCGCTGATGCCAGTCCGACACTCCTACCCTACTGCGACCATCATCCAATACATGGACGACATCCTCGTCGCTGCACCATCAGCAAGCCAAGTGGATCACTTAGTGCCCACAATCACAGAAACCCTCCAGGCCAACGGCTTCGAGATCGCGAGCGCAAAGATCAAGAAAGGACCCTGCGTGACCTTCCTGGGAGTGGGAATCACAAATTCCTACGTGACACCCCCCAAAGTGAAGGTCCGTCAAGACATCAAGACACTTCATGACGTGCAGCGCCTCGTGGGATCTCTGCAGTGGCTCCGCAACATCGTCCTGATTCCTCTCGAGGTCATGGACCCCTTATATGACCTCCTGAAAGGAAAACACCCCTGGGAGCCCAAGCAGCTGACGCCACAAGCAGCGAGCTCCCTTGACTTCATCGAACACCAGATGTCCACTGGCACCCTTGCCAGGTGGAACCCGAGCATGTCGCTTGATTTATACGTCCACTTCACACCGAAGGGAGGAGTGGGTGCACTAGCCCAAGGACCTTCAGAAAAGTCTCGGCCGATCCAATGGATAGTCCTTGGAAAACCGGCTTGTGCATTCTCCCCAGGAATCGAATGCATCGCTAACCTCATCATGAAGGGCAGAAAACTTGCCTTGAGACACCTAGGAACCGAGCCGACAAGAATTCACCTTCCCTTCTGCAAGCAGTCAACCACAGAATCAACCACGATACTGGAGTGATGCCTTAGGTTTTAGCTTTTATATTTTTCAATTTCTGTACTGCTTAGAGTGTAACTCTGAAATTCCTTGTAGCCTGTAATTTCTGCTCTCTCGTGTAAGATAGACATAACAAAGCCTCTCCAGGCTTTGCCTTCAAGGACAGCCAGGCTCTTTTAGGCCCAAAATGTGTAAACCAAAGACACTAAGGGGGAGCAAGCTGAGGGGAATTACATCATTGAACTGTACCTTGAAGGCCCTTCAAATAAACACCTATCTTTATTCCCTTACTCTTGTCTAGTCTCTGTTTCTAGGTGGCTGGAGAAGGCATCAGTTCTTTGGCGACCCAGATGGGACAACGAGGCTTCCGAAAATCCTCTGGGACTTGGGAAGGTCCAGCTCAGCTCCCCCCCACTGCCGGCACCCGGGGAGGGGGCAGTTTCTGCAGTCCGGGAGGCAGAAGAGAAGCTCCAAGAGCCCAGGAACTCTCCAGACCCAGCACAGAGGCACGTGAGTAACTGGATAAAGGTGGTATTCTGTTAGAATTCTGTTAGAGATCTCTTACAGTTTGTTTAGGGACTCCGAATAGTCTGGGGAGGTTTCATTTGGTGTTTCCTCCTTTTGCTTGCTTGGCAGCTCGCGAGAGCTTGTCAGGGAACTCGGGTGAGTTCCAGGGAATTTAATTTTCCCTCCGTTAGTTCGTTGCTAGCTAGTGTCCAGCCACCACCCTTTGGCACACAGCCAGGTGGTGCAGAGGCGTGGAGCATACTCCAAGCCACAGTTTGAATTCCCGGGGTTTTGGGTTCGAATCCTACTTTCTCTAGTTTTCTCTTTTTGCTTTATAGAGTGTTTTAGATCACTTTGCTTTATTTCTGTGAATCTTCTGCTTAGAAGCATAAAACCATGGGCTGTAACATCTCTCGTATTAGAAGGGAAATACCTCCTAGCTCGCCCCTGAATTTTGTGTTAGAGAACTGGGAAGAATTGACGGGCAAGGATAAGTTCTTTACAAAACCAGAATTAATTCGGTTTTCTAGGAAAATATGGCCAGCTTATGAATTAGATAGCAATCAAACTTGGCATGAATTTGGGAGTTTGGACAGAAAATTAATACTGAGTCTAATATCATGTCTTCGAAATGATCGCTGTTTTTTTGAACTAGAGTATGCCAAGCTCTTCTTAGCTGCATCCATGATAAAAGAACCCAAACAGCAGCGTATAATGCTTTTAAAGAAAAAAGATAAAAAGCCTACAATAAACCCAGCGAGGGGTAGAGAGGAGGAGGAAACAGATTTAATAGCCCCTGCCTTGAGGCTAGGGCCCTTCGCGGCCCCAGTACCTCCTCCCCCTCCTCCTCTGCCGCCTTCCCAGCCAGGAGCGATGCTGGCGGGGGCCCCAGTGACCGTCCCGTCTGCACCCCCGGCCCCACAGCCGCCGCCATGGGCACCGGCACAGGCGCCGATACAGGAGGGGGCCGGGGCGTGGCCCTGGCCATGGCACCCCTCATGGGTAGCCCAGACGACCCCGGCCACTGCCGGGTGGGTGACGCCCCCGTCCTTCCCCGCCTCGTCCCCTCCGGTCTCTCCGACGGGAGGGGGGGAGGCGGCTATGGATGGGTACTTGCCCATAAAAAAGGAGGAGATGGAGGCGGCCTCCGCCTCCCCTCGCCCCCTGAGAGTCCCGCCAAGCAGCCTGAGAAAGGGGGGCCGGGGGAGGGGGAGGCGGCCCCGGACTTGCCCATAAAGAAGGAGGGGGTGGGGGCCGCTTGCCCCCCCCCTCCGCCCCCTGATAAGTTGGCTGAGCCGCAGGGGAAAGGGGGAGAAGGGGGGGACGTGCGCCCTCCCCAGCTCCCGAGGCAACACCCCCTCCGGCCTGGGGTGGGGAGCCGGCCCCGGCCAGGCTGTGTCTGACGGAGGGGGAAGGCTGGCCGCGGCGGCTCGGGGAGGCGATGGCGTCCGCATTAACTTCCGTCCAGAAGCCGGGCCTGCTCACTCCGGACAGGGAGGGATCGGGGGGAGGAGGCAAGCAGCCGGCACAGCCCCCAGCACCGGCCCCAGAGGGGGACCCAGGGGGCAGGGCTTCCCACCAGGACAGCGGGGAGGGAACCTCCCATGGGGGGCGTGGTGGGCTTGCCTCCCCCCGGCCTCGGAGCCTTCACGACAGGGTCGCGCTCCGCCGGGGAGTTGGCTCAGGAGATGATGCCGTAAGAGTGCGTGGCCGCGGCCGGGACGCTGCCCAGCTCCTCAGACGGAGCAAGTCCTGGTCAGTTATACCAGGTACCAGGGCTGGCCAGGGCAGAACTGGTATCACCGATTCCTCACGTTCAGAGAGCTCCCATTCAGGTAGCTCCTCTGAGGAGGAAGAGGAGATAGCAGCTATTCTAAACAGACGAAGAAGGGGAAAGATAGCGAAAAGGGCTATAAGAGAACGAAGTCCAATTGCTAGGCGGGCCAGAGCGAAGAAAGAGCCAGTTTTACAAGCCCCTCTGAGGCAGGCTGCTGGTAATCAGGGACCGATCCATGTAAAGGTTCCATACTACCTCACAGAGTTAGAACAGTGGAAGAGTATAGTAGGAAAATATAAAGAAAATCCAGACAAGGTGGCTACTTTGGTACAAAGAGCAATTAACACCCAGAACCCTGACTGGAGCGATTTGTCAGTGTCTTGGTTTGAAAGACAGGTGTCAGACAAGAAAGGCAGGAGCCTCCCCTGAAATGGAAAATGCAACCCCCTTCCCTCCGAATTATTATAAATCTGAAAATAAGGGGCTTTCAGGCAAAGATATAAGGGGTAGGAATAACAGTTCTTTACTAATAAATATATATGTATAACAACACAAACAAACAGCAATAGCTGTGGCAGTCACAGCAAACAGCAGCCCGAACCCAGCGCCGGCCTCGGGCGCTTTCCCCTGGGTGCAGTTCCTCCTCCCGGTGAGCAGGGCGGGTGCGATGGTTCCCCCGCGGCTGCAGGGGGCGCTCCGCAGCGAGCTCGGGAGCACCGGGAATGGCAGCGCGGGGTCCCGGGAAGGGATGTATGAGAAAAACCTCACAAAACTCTTGGGCGTCCGGCCGGATCCTCAGGAACAGCAGGCCGGAACGGCAGGGGCGAGCGCAGATCTCGGGTGGCAGTGAGAGGTATCAAACTGCGGAGCTGTGGCAGGGAAACCCGGCAGGTCTCTCAGTCGGCAGAGCGTAGGAGCTCCGTTTCCAGGCGGGACAAGGAGAAGAGCAGGCTTAGGAACCCCGGGGGTTTGCCCGCAGAAAGCAAAACAGCCAAAGAAGCAGAAACCCGCAGTGGTGACCGAGACGTCCACACCGACGGGAGCCAGCTTCCAGACTAAACCTTGAGCACCCAGGCAGCCCCCGCCCCGGGTGTCCCAACCCCCAGGTGACAAAAGGGTGGCCAGTCCCACCCCGCCTCTGTGGCCAGGTCTTTTGTTTCCTTTAAGTATCCAGCGATTTGTCCCCTAGCAACTAGTATGGGTAAAATTCTTTAAGAGAAAAAAACAGGCTAAAATCCTAAACCCCAACATTATCCACCCCGAATTTTTCCCATACTAACATGTTACATCAAACTTAACTTTTTTTAAACTATATACACACCTGCATTACCATAATTATATACATATGTACATGCAGATATGATACAAGTACAATGCCGTGGGCAGTTCACCCTAAAACAAGGTCCCCTTGCGGTACACATCGGGTCTCTCCATCCTTCTGCATCACCCACCAGGTGCAACCTGGTCCCTGAGCAAAGACCACCCCACGGATAGGTTGATCTTTGCTCGAGGCAGAATTGACCCAAACAGTTTTTCCAAGCATACCTCTCATGTGCACCACTGGAACCTTATCCCCATCTGTTGTTTGTAGCAGTTCAGATTGAGCAGGGCCTGCTCGATTGGTAGATCCTCGGGTGTTAACTAACCAGGTGGCTTTTGCTAGATGCTGTTCCCAGTTTTTGAAAGTTCCCCCACCCAATGATGTCATCGATGTACTGCAGATGTTCTGGAGCCTCACCCTTTTCCAGTGCAGTCTGGATCAGTCCGTGGCAGATGGTGGGACTGTGCTTCCACCCCTGGGGCAGTCTGTTCCAGGTGTATTGCACACCCCTCCAGGTGAAGGCAAACTGAGGCCTGCACTCTGGTGCCAATGGAATGGAGAAAAATGCATTAGCAATGTCAATAGTGGCATACCACTTCGCTGCTTTGGACTCCAGCTCGTACTGGAGCTCCAACATGTCCGGCACAGCAGCACTCAGTGGTGGAGTCACTTCATTCAAGCCACGATAATCCACAGTCAATCTCCATTCTCCTTCAGACTTGCGCACAGGCCAGATGGGGCTGTTGAAGGGTGAGTGGGTCTTGCTGACCACCCCTTGGCTCTCCAGCTCACGGATCATTTTGTGGATGGGGATCACAGCATCTCGATTTGTCCGATACTGCCGGCGATGCACATTCGAGGTGGCAATTGGCACTTGTTGCTCTTCCACTTTCAGAAGCCCAACTGCAGAGGGATTCTCAGATAGTCCAGGCAGGGTGCTCAGTTGCTTAATGTCCTCTGCCTCCACAGCAGCTATTCCAAATGCCCACTTGAGCCCTTTTGGGTCTTTATAATAGCCGTTCCGGAGGAAATCTATGCCCAGAATACACGGGGCCTCTGGGCCAGTCACAATCGGATGCTTTTGCCACTCCTTCCCAGTCAGGCTCACCTCAGCTTCCAAGAGTGTCAAGTCCTGTGATCCCCCAGTCACCCCAGCAATAGAAACGGGTTCTGCCCCCACATGTCCCGATGGCATTAAAGTACATTGTGCACCAGTGTCAACCAAGGCTTCATATTTCTGTGGCTCTGACGTGCCAGGCCATCGAATCCACACTGTCCAAAAAACCCGATTTTCCCATGCCTCTTCCTGGCCAGAGGCAGGGCCCCTCTAGCACTGGTTATCATTTCCTCCCTGAGCATACATGCTTGAGGTTCCTTCAAGGGGATCCGACATATCATCCTCCCTTCTGTAATACCTGGCAGCTTGGTCACGGGAGGCTGAGGCTACTTTCACCCTAGCAGAACCCCCTCGGTTAGCATTTCTCTCCTTGAGTTCACGCACTCGTGCTGCCAGGACAGAAGTGGGTTTCCTATCCCACCTGCTCATGTCTTCTCCATGGTCGCACAGGAAAAACCACAGCTCATCTCGTGATGGGTACCCTCTCTCTCTAGCTGGGGGAGGTCGGGCTCTGATTTGGGGCCGTGTGACTCGCACTGGTGCCACAGTGATCCTTCTCAACTCTTCCCTCACCCCCCTGATCTCCTCTTTGAACTCCTCTTTGAGGTCCTTAACCACAGCAGAGACCTGAGCTTTCAGCGGGCCATTGACCATACTTTCATAATTTCTGAGCTTGTTGGCGACAGAACCCACTGTTTCTCGGTTGTCCTCGGCAGTAATGGTTGCAATGAAGGTGGTGTATTGGGATGGCCCCAGCTTTGCCAGGTTCCACAACATCTGCCCTGTGCACCTGACCTTGTCGGGGTCATTATCATGCTGTCCATCCCTCCCAAAGAGTACTTCTAATACTGCCACCTCTCTTAGCTGCTGGATCCCTTCCTCAAGTGTCTTCCATTGCATTCTGTGGTGATACTCCTGCATTCTCTCTTTGTTGACAAACCTCTCTCTCACACTCGTTATAAGCCGCTCCCACAGAGAAAGGGGCCCTGGCTCCCTCACAAATATCTGATCCACACCTGGGTCCTGGGTCAAAGATCCCAAATATCTTGCCTCACCACTATCCAGCTGCACACCTGTACCCATAAGGTCCCAAACCCGAAGTAACCAGGTTGTAAAAGCCTCACGTCCCCTCCGCACGAGGTCTTTTCGCATATTACGGAGACTGTCATATGACAGGGACTCGGTGATGATTTCAGGCTCTGGCTCCCCTGCTGGTTGTGAGGGCCCTGGTTCCCCATCATCATTCACTGGGCGCACTGAATTGGCCTTGTATTTCCTCCTCTGCACAGGGGCAACTGCTGCTGGCTGGGATTGCCCTTGTGATTCAGCTGGAGCCTGGACAGTTGTAACATCCACAGGTTCCACTGCTGCACTATCAGACTCTCCCTCACTGGGGCAGGGAGAGGGTTTCCCAACAGCTGAGAAAATGCACTCTTTCGGCATCTGGCCCATCTCACGTATCTCCTTTACCAGTGCCCCCACTAAATCTGGGTAATTTATTTCTGAGGTGGGCTGTTGGGCAGGATTTCTAGTCTCTGGGGCAGGATCTCTAGTCTCTGGGGTCCTGTCAGGCTCTGGGGCAGGATCTCTAGTCTCTGGGGTCCTGTCAGGCTCTGGGACAGGATCTCTAGTCTCTGGGGCCCGGTCAGGTTCTGCAACAGGATCTCTAGTCTCTGGGGCCCTGTCAGGTTCTGGGACAGGATCTTTAGTCTCTGCGGCAGGGTCTCTTGTCTCTGGGACAGGATCCCTAGTCTTTGGGGCCCTGTCAGGTTCTGTGGCAGCATCCCTAGCCCCCGGGGTAGGTATCAGGGTGGTTATCCAAGTCAATCTCCCCTTATCTCTGAGTACTAAGCAGAATAGGCACATCAGCAACACCACCCACTGTACAATATCATTAGCATTTAGGGAAGATCTGAATCCTTCAAAAACTGGTGGAGTGGACCCAAAGAGATGGGTTAAGGGTTGGGAGAAAGTTTCCCCCGGTGTCATCTCCTCACAGTAGGTCCCATTATTAAAGTAACCCCAAAAACATACCGTTAGTGTGCGATAGCCCTGTATCCATGTGCCCACATTCCAGAGGAAGTTAAAAACCCATGAATTCCTCAGCTTATCAACCCATAGGGCAAACTGGATAACAGCAACAGTGGCCTTAGTCAGAGGACCCATGTTTAGAAAAGGAGCTGCAAAAGGGAGAAATACAGCCACGACCACATGCCACCCGAACCAGGGCAAACTGGACCACATAGTGCTGCTTAGCAAGGTTTCTATATTCAGCACACAGAACTGAGTTATCCAAGAACTGTTATTCCTTTTTAGCCTTTTCTCTCAATGCCCTCAGGCCGCACGTTGGGCGCCAAGATCTGTCTCGGTTTGAAAGACAGGTGTCAGACAAGAAAGGCAGGAGCCTCCTCTGAAATGGAAAATGCAACCCCCTTCCCTCCGAATTATTATAAATCTGAAAATAAGGGGCTTTCAGGCAAAGATATAAGGGATAGGAATAACAGTTCTTTACTAATAAATATATATGTATAACAACACAAACAAACAGCAATAGCTGTGGCAGTCACAGCACACAGCAGCCCGAACCCAGCGCCGGCCTCGGGCGCTTTCCCCTGGGTGCAGTTCCTCCTCCCAGTGAGCAGGGCGGGTGCGATGGTTCCCCCGCGGCTGCAGGGGGCGCTCCGCAGCGAGCTCGGGAGCACCGGGAATGGCAGCGCGGGGTCCCGGGAAGGGATGTATGAGAAAAACCTCACAAAACTCTTGGGCGTCCGGCCGGATCCTCAGGAACAGCAGTCTGGAACGGCAGGGGCGAGCGCAGATCTCGGGTGGCAGTGAGAGGTATCAAACTGCGGAGCTGTGGCAGGGAAACCCGGCAGGTCTCTCAGTCGGCAGAGCGCAGGAGCTCCGTTTCCAGACGGGACAAGGAGGAGAGCAGGCTTAGGAACCCCGGGGGTTTGCCCGCAGAAAGCAAAACAGCCAAAGAAGCAGAAACCCACAGTGGTGACCGAGACGTCCACACCGACGGGAGCCAGCTTCCCGACTAAACCTTGAGCACCCAGGCAGCCCCCCGCCCCGGGTGTCCCAACCCCCAGGTGACAAAAGGGTGGCCAGTCCCACCCCGCCTCTGTGGCCAGGTCTTTTGTTTCTTTTAAGTATCCAGCGATTTGTCCCCTAGCAACTAGTATGGGTAAAATTCTTTAAGAGAAAAAACAGGCTAAAATCCTAAACCCCAACAGTCAGCTATGCTGGACACGTTGCTTGATCCCACTGAGAGACAGATGGTAAATGAAGCTATTGCACGCAGTGTGGAATTAGGCATAGGTAATAGGACATTACACGGTACAATGCAAGAAATTTTTCCGACAGAGGATCCAAGGTGGGACCCAAATCTACCAGCACACATGGAAAGATTAAAACGGTACCAAACTCTTATAGTGTATGGGTTAAAGTATGGTGTCCCTAAAGCTCTTAACTGGTCAAAGCTTTATAAAATTAAGCAGGACTTTACTGAAACTCCTACTGATTTTTTAAATAGGTTGAGGGAAGCTGCTACCAAATATACAAATCTGGATCCTGATTCAACTGAGGGGAAAGCACACCTAGCTCTTCTGTTTATGGGCCAGGCTGCTAGTGATATAAGAAGAAAGTTACAAAAATTAGAGACTCGGGACATGAGTAAATTGCTGGAAGCAGCTTGGAAGGTTTACCAAAATAGAGACCCAAGTGGCAGAGAGAAACCCTGTCCTAGTAAGAAGGGTAGCCAAGAGAAGCCATCTAGGAAAGCCTCTCCCTCCAGGGACAAAGATATGTGTGCTTATTGCAAGAAGAAAGGGCATTGGAAGGCTGACTGTCCAATGCTGAAAAAGACACCCCCGGTTCCCCAGCTCCCATTGGGACAAGACTCATGCTTAGAATCATGGGGACCGAAGGATTCTCCCCCAGCAGAACCTTCGGTTATAGCTAGGCTGGGGAAAGATGATATTGAATTTCTGGTAGACACTGGAGCGGCATAGTCTGTGTTAAATACTTTAGAAGGGAAACTGAGTCATGAAACTGTGCATGTTGTTGGGGCAACAGGGGTAACTGAAATACGGCCTTTCTTCCGACCTTTGAAATTCAAACTAGGGAAGCACTGGGTAACTCATCAATTCCTTTATATGCCTAACTCCCCTAAACCATTGCTGGGGAGAGATTTGTTAGAGAAATTGGAAGCTGAAATCAAATTCCAAAGAGGGAAAGGGGTACGAGTTATAATTCCAGAAACTAAATTTGTCGAAGTTGCTGCACTTTTTATACAGGATAGACCTGGTGAAATCCCCACTGAAGTCGAAAAAGCTGTCAATCCAATTGTGTGGGCCAGTGATGTTCCAGGAAGATCCAAACAGGCAGAACCAGTGAGCATTGCACTCAAACCAGGAGCCACCCCGGTAAGGCAAAAACAATATCCTTTAAAATTAGAAAGTCGTAGAGGATTGGCACCTATAATTGAAAAGTTCCTCCATCATGGATTATTAGTGCAATGTGAGTCCAGGTATAACACGCCAATCCTTGCAGTGAAGAAAGCTGATGGTAAGAGTTACAGATTAGTGCAGGATTTAAGAGCTATCAACAAAATTACAGAGGACATACACCCAGTGGTTGCCAATCCGTACACACTTTTGACCACACTGACAGATGAATTAGGGTGGTTCACTGTTGTGGACCTGAAAGATGCCTTTTTCTGCATCCCTGTACATAAAAACAGCCAGGAGCTTTTTGCTTTTGAGTGGGAAAACCCCGAGACAGGGAGGAAGAGCCAGCTGGCCTGGACTGTCCTCCCTCAGGGTTTCAAAAACAGCCCGACAATATTTGGAAACCAGCTAGCAAAGGAATTAGAAGATTGGAGGAGGCAAGAGCCAGGAGGGGTTATCCTTCAATATGTTGACGACATCTTGATTGCAGCTAAAACCAGGGATGACTGTATTCAATTCACTGTAAGTTTGTTGAACTTTTTGGGACAGAGTGGATACAGAGTTTCCAAAGACAAAGCACAAATCGCCAAGGAAGCAGTAGTTTACTTGGGACTTGAGATCTTCCGTGGACACCGACAGCTCAGCAGAGAACGGAAGGAAGCCATCTGCTGACTTCCAGAGCCCCACACCGTGAGAGAGATGCAAGCTTTCCTGGGGATGGTAGGTTGGTGTCGGTTGTGGATAGGAAATTATGGGTTGTTGGTGAAACCCTTGTATGGAGCAATAAAAGCAGCTGAAAATGGCATTATAATTTGGACTGAAAGCACAAGGGCTGCATTTAAACAGCTGAAACACTCTCTAATGTCAGCTCCAGCACTGGCCTTACCAGACTTGACTAAGCCTTTTGAACTTTTTACACGAGAGACTCAATGCGGCACTGGGCGTACTAGCACAGTGCCTCGGAAGCCAACGGAGGGCTGTGGCCTATTTTTCCAAACAGCTAGACAATGTTAGCCAAGGGTGGCCTGGGTGTTTGAAGGCCGAGGCGGCTACTGTCATCCTGATTCAAGAGGCCCGGAAACTCACCCTTGGACAACACATTGTAGTGTATGTGCCACATGCAGTAGCAGCAGTACTGGAACAGAAAGGAGGACATTGGCTGTCTGGCAATCGAATGCTTAGATATCAGCCACTGCTGTTAGAACAGGATGATGTTACCCTGAAAACAACTTCTGTTGTTAACCCAGCCATGTTTCTGTCCTCTACTGTCGCAGTGTCGGGACACGAACACGCGGACTCAAACAGCAGGTTGGCAGCAGGTTAGTCAGGACCACGGAGCAGAGGCCAAAAGGGGACCACGGAGCAGAGCCAAAAAGGCCACGGAGCAGCGCCAAAAGGGCCTGCCCACCTTTATTATCACACTTTTATACCTCTTCTAAAACAATCATACATTGGTAGATGAGGTTAACACCTCTAGCATTTTACAGGATAGGAATACAGTCTATCACCTTTCTCCGCCTTGGAGAAAGGAATGAACAACAATGTAAAAGTTCAGTAAACATCCTTAGCCGGTTAGAAAAACAAGAGCTATGTTTATAGAAAGAGCATGAGAACTTCTACTACAAAAGTAAAAACATGGAGCACTGTGAAAACCAGGGCGACACTCTACCTTAACTGACGATGTGCCTGAGCACAACTGTTTGCAGACAATCGAGGAGGTCTATTCCAGCAGACCAGACCTGAAGGACGCGCCCCTAGAAAACACAGACTGGGAGCTGTTTACAGATGGGAGCAGCTTCATGAGAAATGGTAAACGAATGACAGGTTATGCAGTAACCACCCAGGGCAAGGTGATCGAGGCGAAGGCCCTGCCAGCAGATGTGTCATCGCAGAAAGCTGAACTGATTGCCCTGACGAGGGCCCTAGACCTGAGCGAAGGAAAGAAGGTAAATATATGGACGGACTCTAAATATGCGTTTAGTGTTGTCCATGCCCACGGAGCCATCTGGAAGGAGAGGGGACTGTTGAACGCTCAAGGTAACCAGATCAAACATGCTGAACAAATGCTTGCCCTCTTAGAGAGCATCAGAAAACCCACAGAAGTGGCTATCATGCATTGTAAGGGTCACCAGAAAGGGAAAACCACTCCAGAATTGGGAAATCGCTTTGCTGATGAAACAGCAAGAGGGGCTGCAGAAAAAGGTATTCTTGCAGTAGTTCCACAGAAAGAAGTTGATTTGTCAGGGTTCACCCCAAAATATGATCAGGCAGATCACAAGTTGATCAAATTTCTTAAGGCTGAGATCACAGAAAACGGATGGGCAGTTACACCTGCAAATCAGGTTGTAGTCCCACCTCTAATCCTCCGAGAGCTGGCTCAAAGAGAACATGAAAGCACACATTTCGGGGCTGAAAACCTTTAAAACATCTAAAGAAGGTAGTAATAGGAAAGGGAATGGCAGATATTGTACAATCAGTAGTAAGCAAGTGTGAAATCTGCTGCAAAAACAACCCTGATACGAGGAAAAGAGTTGTGTTAGGAGTAACAAAGGCAGGGGATCTTCCTGGAGATTACTGGCAAATAGACTTTGCTGAGTTACCACGCAAAGAGGGATACAGGTACATCCTGGTATTGGTTGACACCTTCAGTGGATGGCCTGAAGCATTCCCCTGTCGCACTAACACAGCCAAAGAGGTAGTGAAAGTTTTGCTTAATCATATAATACCAAGGTTTGGGGTTCATTTGGGTATGTCCTCGGATAGAGGACCACATTTTGTTGCAAATGTGATTCAAGAAGTTAGCCGGATTTTGGGAATTGCTTGGGATCTGCACACACTTTACAGACCCCAAGCAAGTGGTAAGGTGGAACGCATGAATGGGACCCTTAAAGCACAAATCAGCAAAATTTGTCAAGAGACATCCATGACATGGGTTCAGGCCTTGCCTATAGCTTTACTGAGGATCCGCATACAACCGAGGCGCAGGGATAACATCAGTCCCTATGAAATACTGTATGGCAGGCCATACCAAGTTCCACATGTCCCAGGAGAAATTCATATGAGGGGGAAACTTGATTTGCAGAGGTATCTAATGGCTTTAGGTTCCACTTTGCAGAAGCTCCAGAATTACATCGTGTTATCCAGACCCATAGGACTGGACACCCCTGCACACCCCTTCCAGCCTGGGGACTGGGTCTATGTCAAGTGGTGGGACAGTGATCCTCTACAGGCCAAGTGGAGAGGACCATTCCAGATTTTGCTGACCACCCTCACTGCAGTCAAAGTTGCTGACAAAGGACCCTGGATTCACTACTACAGAGTTAAGAAGGCTTCTGCTCCTGAAACAACTGAGAAAACAGAGACTGATACAAATGAAGTTGATGTAGTTTATAATTGTAATTATAATTCTTGTTTATAGATATGTGCTGCTGTTAGATACATTATTAGTAAATATTCAGAAGATTTAGTATAGAGTCTCGACCAGGTAGAGGCCTTGTCAAGCCTCTAAAGGGGGGAAATGATGCCTTACGTTTTAGCTTTTATATTTTTCAATTTCTGTACTGCTTAGAGTGTAACTCTGAAGTTCCTTGTAGCCTGTAATTTCTGCTCTCTCGTGTAAGATAGACATAACAAAGCCTCTCCAGGCTTTGCCTTCAAGGACAGCCAGGCTCTTTTAGGCCCAAAATGTGTAAACCAAAGACACTAAGGGGGAGCAAGCTGAGGGGAGTTACATCATTGAACTGGGGCTTTAATTGGAGAATTAACCGTGGTATGCAAATGAACCAAACCTATAAAGGTGTGAAGAACTCGTGACCTGTCGTCCATCTTGGGGTCCATTTTATGGAGGCAGACTCTGGCTCCCCAGGGTGTACCTTGAAGGCCCTTCAAATAAACACCTATCTTTATTCCCTTACTCTTGTCTAGTCTCTGTTTCTAGGTGGCTGGAGAAGGCATCAGGAGTACCTAGCCCTTGCTCTCACAAGTTTCAGGGGAGAAATCTCCTACGCCGCCAGACCACCTTGGACTCAGCTACTGAACATTGTGGACATAAACATGCCACCAAAAGTCACAGACCGCCCGCTGCCAGGACCAACGGTCTTCACAGACGCTTCTTCCACAACTTCTACCGCAGCAGTGGTGTGGCAGGCAGGAGAACAATGGCATTGCGTCAAAGCATGTGACCCCACACTGTCAGTGCAACAGCTGGAAGCAGCAGCAGTGGTCTTGGCATGTGGACTCTTCCAGGAGGAACACCTCAACATCGTAACAGACTCTATATTCGTGGCGAGGCTCTGCCTAGCCATGTCAGGACCAGGTGTGTCAACATCTGCAGCAGCCCTAATGCTGGAAGAAGCACTCTCCTCGCGACAGGGCACCGTGTCTGTCATTCACATCAACAGCCACAATCCAATTAAAGGTTATTTCCAGACTGGCAACAACAAGGCAGATGCCACAGCAAAGGGAGTGTGGACATTGCAAAAAGCTCGTCAATTACATGAGTCACTCCACATTGGAGCCAAAGCGCTGGCGAAGAGATGCGGGATCTCGACAGCGGACGCAAAACATGTAGTGGCCACCTGCCCTCATTGCCAGAAGTCACCCCTATGGTCCAGTGGGGTCAACCCAAGAAGTCTCAAGCCCTCAGAGATCTGGCAGTCAGACCTCACTTTATGCCAACTGCTGAAGCCTCGAGCATGGCTTGCAGTGACAGTGGACACTTATAGCGGAATGATTGTGGCCACACAGCACTCCAAAACTAACTCTAAAGCCACAATTCAGCACTGGCTGACAGCCATGGCATGGCTTGGCATTCCCAAACAAATTAAAACTGACAATAGTTCCAATTTTATCTCCAAACCAGTGCAAGAATTCGCCTCAAAATAGGACATCACCTTGGTGCAAGGTATCCCGTATAACAGCACCGGGCAGGCCATTGTTGAGCGAGTAAATCAGACCCTGAAAACCAAGTTAGAAGTACTAGCAAAAGCAGAAGGCTTTGAAAATTCCATTCCCTCAGGGGACCAGGCGCGTATACTGGCAACTGCTTTGCTAGCACTGAATCAATTCTGTAGGGGGGATGAAACAAACAGTCCTGCTCAAAAACATTGGGCCACCCGAGCACTAGAGGAGGGCCCAAAGGTTATAATTAAAAATGAGCTAGGCGAATGGGAACGGGGCTGGAGGTTGGTGCTTACGGGGCGAGGGTACGCAGCTGTTAAAAAGGAAGGCAGAATCAGGTGGTGTCCACTGAAATCAATAAAGCCAGACCTTCAAAAGGAGCAGAATGAGGCTAATGAAAACTGTGAGTTTCTGTTTGCAGGACATGCTCGTGGGACGCCCCCGTAATGCGTACACCCCTGTTCCAGAAGAAAGTGACAGACCTCCAAGCCGTCAAGCAGCACCAAAGAGTCCTGTACCGGCGAGACCCAGACGTCAACAGTGTTTTTGTGTGATTTTGCTGTTGGGGCTTGTTGCCAGAGGACAAGCCAGCCCAAACCATTACTCTCATCAGCCATTCAGGTGGGTCATGCAACACCTGTCAAATGACAAGGTGCTCAAAGAAACCACCACACCAAACACCCCATCTTTTGTGATCCGTGTTACTGATCTGTTCCCTGGAAAACCAAAAATAAACCCCTATTCCCCTCATGTTACACATATGCATCTATCCTATTGGTGCCCAGCCTCAAACCCAAGGAAGAAGTACTGCAATTATCCGGGGTGGGGATATTGTGGATACTGAGGCTGTGAAACCATTGTTACAGATGCCAGACCATCAGGACCTGGGTGGGAGCCTCAAAAGCCCGATGAATTTTTACAATTCACCTGGGCACCCACCAGCTGTAAACAACCTGCCATCCTCCAAGAAAAATTCCATCGAAACCGTCATAAATTCCCTAAATCTCGGAGGTGGACTGACTATAACATGACCGTTTTGCAGCCAAATCACCCTAGTTAGGCCACAGGCAGAACATGGACAGTAGCCATTCAAAAGTCAAAAGAGTAAGTGAATGTGAGAATTATCAAGCTTCAGCCACCAGCATCCCGGGTGATCGGGCCAAACAAAGTTATTAAAGACGTGCTGAAAAGGAAAAACACAACCCACTCCAAAGCCTTGCCCACAAAGGTCACTGATACCCTGATCGGTCATGCAGATGCCTCCCAGATAAGTTTAGCCGGATCTGACCCAGATCCAGTCTTTCGTATGTTAGAAGCTACCTTTCTATCCCTGAACGAATCCAACCCGAACCTAACTGATTCCTGCTGGCTTTGCTATGATGTTAAACCCCCTTTCTATGAAAGAATTGCTTTAGATATCCCCTTCAGTTACTCCACGGCCGACGCCCCTCACCAATGCAGGTGGGATACTCCCTGCAGAAGAATCACCCTGAGTCAAGTCACAGGCAAGGGCAGATGTTTTGGCAATGCGACCTTAGCAAAGAAAGGCAACATCTGCACCAAAGTTGTCAAGCCCAACAGAAAGAATAAGTGAGTGGTTCCGTCTGCATCTGGGATGTGGGTTTGTCAGCGATCTGGAGTGAGTCCTTGTGTGTCTCTTGCCAAATTCAATGATTCCACTGACTTTTGTGTCCAAGTTCTAATTGTTCCTAGGGTCATGTACCATTCAGACGAAGAAGTGTACCACCTTTTTGAGAAACCCGGCCAGCTCCACAAAAGAGAATTAATAACAGGTGTAACTATCGCAATGCTGCTCGGCCTGGGAGCAGCCGGAACGGCCACAGGTGTCTCAGCTCTTGCGACCCGACACCAAGGACTGTCTCAGCTACAAATGACCATCGATGAGGACTTGCAGAGGATCGAGAAATCCATCTCCTTTCTAGAGAAATCAGTTTCCTCACTCTCAGAAGTAGTCCTGCAGAACAGGCGAGGACTGGACCTCTTGTTCATGCAACAAGGAGGCTTGTGTGCCGCCTTGAAAGAGGAATGCTGCTTTTATGCAGACCACACAGGAGCTGTCAGAGACTCCATGGCAGAACTCCAAGATAGACTGGCTCAGAGACAGAAAGACAGGGAAGCCCAGCAGGGTTGGTTTGAGTCCTGGTTCAATCAGTCACCATGGCTCACCACACTAATTTCCACATTGATAGGTCCATTGGCAATGTTGCTTTTAGCTTTTACCTTTGGACCGTGCCTGCTAAACAAACTGGTTTCTTTTATCCAGACCCGTCTGGAACGGGCCAACATTCTGTTTTTAGGCCACCAACAAATGCTGTAAACCAAACTGTAAACACTGCCAGTCGCAAGACTTTTCTAACTCGCCTTGCGAAATTTACTCAGGTGCACCAAACCCCTTTTCCCTTGTTAAGTTACTACCTCGTATCTCCTTCAGTGCCTATATCTATGACTACCTCATTCATTTATGAGAAAGGGGGGGGAAGTGTAAGGGACAGGCGGACGGAAGACTATGCGATGTGACGGAAAGCAGGAGCAGCATGGAATCTTCCTCCCCCTCATTCCTCTGATAAGCATCACCCTACGAATGCAACCCCCCCTAACCCCAGTAGTTTTCCACTCCTTACTAACCCTAGCTATCCCACAATCCCCCTTTCCTGACTAGAGAAGCCCCCCTGACTATTTAATCCCATGAGATAAGATAATAAACGCCATTTGACCATCCACCACATTGGTGTCTGTGTGTCTGTGGCCCGAGTGGCATCGGGGCAAGGCCGAGCTGCCGTGCTGACATCTTTGAACCAGGTCACCATGCCTTCATAGCAGAGGGCAACACAGAGAAAAGGGGATCAAAGAGCTGGTCCTGTGTAAACAGGCGATGGTCAGTGCCCATCCCTGGCCGTGCCCTGCAGCTGATCCCCACAGCCTGTCCCGTTTCCTGAATCCCTGCATTGCCAAGAACCCTCTGGGACAAGGGAGCTCTCTCTGCTCTGGGTACCGAGGGAGGTCCAAGTGCCAGAGACTGGAGTGGGGCCCACAAATTATCAGGGCTTGTGTCCTTTGGGGCCCAGGCACTGGTGAGGCTGGTGTATGTGCCCACAGCACAGGTGTGTGTGGGCTGGGTGGAACCACCAGGGAACATCACAGCAGAGCCACCAGCGAGCAGCAGAGGCCTGGGAGCTGCTGTGTGGGATCAGCTCCTGCGGGGATCCACATTGTCTGGGTGTCTGTGCAGCTCTGCAGCTCATCCTGCCATGGCAGAGCACACAAACAGCCCATCCCTGGGTCCCTTTCCCCACTGGCTGGGCTTTGGCCTGGCCTGCAAACCTCCCGAGGTGCCTCCCAGGAGGAGTCCCTGTGCATTTCCCTCCCCCATGGCTCTGCCCTTCCTGATCCAGCAGCTGTGGGACAGCAGAGCTGGGGCAGGGCAGGGACAGGGCTAGCTCTGGCAGGGCTGTTGTGGTTTAGGAATGGTGTTCTCCAATTTAATACTCCCACTACAAAGACCCTGTGTCTCCCCAGATTTATATTCCCACCATCGTCCCCCACACCACAGGGGCTTTACCCGCCTGGCCCTGCTCGATGTCAGCACACGTTTCACACTCACGGATAACCTGGAGATGGTGGCCATGGTTCGATCCACCCTCGCTCACGAGCCCCTCTGGAGCTTGTATCTCTGCCCTGATGGCCTGAGGTGTCCTGGGCCCATCGAGCCAGAAATAACTCACCCTTGTGTGGCCAGTGCAGCCCCACCAGAGACACTTTAACCCTGGCAGCCCCATCCCCCAGTCCGTTGTTGCGCTGCTCTACAGTGCCCGACTCTTGGGTACGTGAGCATCCACAGGAGGGACTTTCACAGCCAACTTCTTCACCCGGACAGCGATGTCTTGCCCCAGTCCAGCAGCCCCGCTGGGTTTCCCTCTGCGCTGCCAATTGTCCTTTTTCCATCGTTCCAGCCACCCCACAGAGCATTTCCCCCCATCTCCGAGCCAGAGCAGAGGTGCAGCGCTGGCCATTGCTCTCGCTCACAGCTCCGTGCATGGTCCTAGTACTGC
Organism: Monarcha castaneiventris obscurior; assembly: GCA_026261815.1. NCBI lineage: Eukaryota > Metazoa > Chordata > Aves > Passeriformes > Monarchidae > Monarcha > Monarcha castaneiventris. The sequence continues at coordinate 74,532 of JAMPIT010000725.1, read as the reverse complement.
AGTGGCTGCAGGAAAGGGGCACCCACAAGGGGACATTTCCTGGTCCAATACAGTCAGAAAGAGCAGCAAACTGTCTGTGACTCGGGGTTTGGCCTCGCAGCCGCCGCCGTGGTTTGCAGGGAGCTGCAGTGTGGCACGGCCCTGGCTGTGCCCGGGAGCGCTGGCTGGGGAGAAGGTGTCGGTGCCAGCTGGCCCAGGGAGCTGCAGCGTGTGGGGAGCGAATCCCCCCTGGCCTCCTGCCCCAGGGTGACGCTGCGGGGCCTCGTGGCACCAAGGGGCCACTGTGACACTGCAGAACCAAGTGGCTGCTGTGGAACTGCAGAACCCCATGGAACCAAGGGGACTTTCTAACACAGTTTTTGTATTAGACAGCACCATTCTTTATTGCAGCATTTGGCACTCAGAGGATCCTTCCTCCATTCAAGTGCCCCGAGTGCACAGAGTTCCTATCACACACTGATTACAGATTCCTGAGCTGTCCCTGCTCACTTGATGGATATGTATTACTTTATTTTATAGAATTGCACCCCTCATGCAAAGTCCTTCTATGGTTCTTTGGGGTCTCTCTTCAACATTTGCTGTCCTTTTCAGGTTCCTCGACCCCTCCTGTTCAGCAAGGGCAATATCGTTGCTTTGCATAACTCCTGCTTTGTCAGCCTTGCAGAGCTGAGCTGGCATCCTGCTTGTGTTTTGTGGGACTTCTCTTTGCCTCAGTTACATCCTTTATCTGTTTCTCCAGGGCTGTGCTGTTCTCCTGTCCTCATCAAGTCCCCCCTTTGCCTGAGACTCAGTTCCTCATGGGCACTGGTGTCTCAACATCTCTATTTCATTTTATAGCTTAAGGCATTCCAACAGCTGCAACACTGAATCCTGATGCAGGCTAAAACCTTTCAGCAATTATTGTGGTGACCATTATAAACAGATGTTTTAACCAAGTCCAGCTGGGGAACCATGAGTTAATTTTGGTCCAGATTTCTTCAGATCCCCAGGAGGTGCCACCTTGAGCTGTGCATTGTAAAAAGTTGTCAACAGCACTTGGAAAGGTCCCTTCCCCTTTGGCTGGAGCGGAGCAGTTCCCAGCCTTTCAAGCAGACCCAATCTCCTGGTTGGAACTCGTGCCCTGCTGTGTCCAATCCCGTCGGTCTGGAGATCTCCACTGCTCGCTGCAAATCCTGTAAGGTTTTACTGAGAGAAATGAGGGAGTTATTCAAATGGACTCCTCCTTTTACGTGTGTGTTTCCTGGAATGTGGCCCTTGGTAGGGCCCACCACAGAGCAGCTCACAGGGGCTGATTTTGCTGGTGCTCCACAGCTGAATTCTGCTTTGAAGCAGAGCAACAGGGAAGGCTTGGACCCACGTCAAGGAGGGTTCCTGACATATTTTACCCAATTCCAATTTGATTGTAGAATTCATTTGCTCAACTTTGCCACCAAGGGCTGTGAGGAGACGCCTTGTCCTGAGGCCCTGGGGCCTCCTGGCACAGCCCCAGCAAGGCTGGGCACTGTCACCCCCTTGTCCTGCCCTCAGCATCCCCCCCACATCCCAGTGGCCTCAGGGATCTGCTGGAAGGAGTCCCTGGGGAGCCTTGGTCAGGAATGGCCCTGGGGGGCTCCTGAATGCTCCCAGGGACTGCAGGTTTCTCAAAGGACTTTGGGTTTTGCTTTTGCCTCTGAGTGTCTGGGAGCTTTGTGCAATCATGGCCTCCAATTATCTGCTTTAATGAGTCCCTTGAGAGTCTCTGTCAGTAACAACACTCAGTGGGGCTCATTAATACTTTGAGATACTCAGGGTTTAATGAAGTCCTTCCTTTTGACACTGAGTCTCTGAGAGCTTTCTGCAATCAGAGCCTTCAGTTGTCTACTTTAACGAGTCCCTTGAGAGGCTTTGCACTGACACTCAGTGGGGCTCGTTAATGCTTCCAGATACTCAAGGGTTTTAAGGTAGTTTGGATTTTCCTTTCCACACTGAGTGTCTGAGGGGTTTGTTCAATCATGGCCTTCAATTCTCTCCTCCAAGGAGTCCATGAGGAGCCTGTGTTGGGGATGGACCCCAGTGGGACCCATCAACGCTTCGAGACACTTTGAGTTTCTCCTCTGACTTGGACTCCTGGAAAGGTTTGTGCAATCTCCTCTCAGGCCCTGAGCTTCAAGGGCTCAGCACCAAAGGCACCTCGGGGCTCATTAGGATCAAGCAAGTCCTGACAAACCCTGGCTCTGCCTTGATTTCCCTCTGCTCTGGTGCAGCTCATTAGGAAGGTTTCCTACTGCAGTTATGGAGAAATAGTTCAAAGAGCTTCTAAGAAATATCCATTCCTCTTTTAAAGGCCCCATCGAGCCCTATACCTGGGCCTTCATCTCCCATCATGCCCCGCGGCCACAGAGCCCATCATTTCCCAGTTATGCGCCTACAACTCCCATCATGCCCCACGCACCAAAGCGCCCACAGTAAAGCCTTCCAGTTGCTCCCAAGTTCTTCCCGACCTCGTAAGTTCCCCCCAGGTTCCACCCTGAGAACCCAAAGCGGCCACTCGGACCCCAAATGCCCCCTTAGAATGAGTTTTGGAACTACAGCTTCCATCATGCACCGCGGGACCCATGGAGTCCAATCACAGCCGGGACTTCATCTCCCGTCATGCCCCGCTCCCTCGGTGGCCTCATTATCCTTTGGCCTTTACCTCCCATCGTGCCCCGCGGCCCCTGAGCCTCTCATAATCCAGTTCCGCGCCTACAGCTCCCGTCATGCCCCGCGGCCCCACAGAGCCACCTTAGCGCTCTCCAACCGCTTCCAAGCGCTCCCCGACCCCACACGGTCCCCCCGGCACCCCCTGAGAACCTGAAGCGGCCACTCGGAGCCGTAAGCGGCTCCCGGGCACTCAGGAGTGCCGCACTAGAGACCATTTCGGGACTACAGCACCCGTCACGCACCCGGCACCCTTAGAGTTCTGTTATAGCCGGGACTTCATCTCCCGTGGCGCTCTGCGCGCCGCAGCGCGTCATTCCAGCCGGGCCCCCATCTCCAACATGGCCCGCGACGTTCGACTCCCGACATAACCCAGTTCCGGCCCTACAACTCCCGTCACGTTCCGCGCCCCAAAGAGACCCATTACAGCTCCCCCAGTGCCTCCCAAGGGCTTCCCGACCCCATGGATTCCCCGCAGGTGTCCCCTGAGGACCCGAAGTGACCGCTCGCACCCACAAGTGGCTCCCCGGACCCCCAAGCGCCGCAGGACAGCAACTTTCGGGACTTCAGCTCCCATCATGCTCCGCGGCGCCCATAGAGCTCTATTGTGGCCGGGACTTCATCTCCCGTCATGCCTCGTGACCCAGAGAGCGCCATTGCAGCTGCGCCTTCAACTCCCATCATGCCCCGCGGCGCCATTGTGTTTGTTCCATCCGCGCCTACAAGTCCCGTCATGCCCCGCGGTCCTCAGAGCCCCGTTAGCGCCCCCCAAGGCCTCCCCCGGACCCCGAAGGGCCCCCAAATTCCTCTCCCTGACCCCCAAGTGCCTCTCTGGACCCCCAAGTTCTCCCCCGGACCCCAAACGGCACCTCAGGATCCCTAAGTGCTCTCTCCATTTCCCACTCGACCCCCCGAAGTGTCCTCTAGACCCCCAAGTTCCCCCTAAATTCCCTTCCCCGACTCAAAACTGCCCCAAATGTGTCCCACAATTATCTCCGTGGAACCTGAAATGTCCCTGTTGACCCTGTGTGAGAAAAAGATGATGAAAAACATGACAGAAATACTAAACATAGGGCTAATTAGTATAAAGAGGGAGAAATCAATAACAAGTAGAGGTTAATTAATGAATGAAGGGAAATGTGTTACTTAGAACCAATGAACTTTACTTTTTTTGGTTGCTAAAAATGTACAGCTTTTTAATATAAGTACGAAAATTATATAATAAGAATAAAACAATATTGTTATGAAAATGAAGAAATAAATAGAATAAATTCATGTACTGAATAAATAGTATTAATACAGAATAAATTACATAGATACTTTTTTGTATTTAGGGATGTCAGTGCCAGGTGGGCGATGTCAGACATGGTGATGTTGGGGGTGAGGAGCAGCTTGTCCAAACAGGGTCAGCCTGCAAGGGGCTCATTCTTCTCCATGTCCAGACCTCCTAAGGAGGCATTCAGCATCAAGATCACTTGGGAAATGCTTCTGTCACCTCTTCTCTGAACTGGAAGACAAAAAAAATATTCCATTGATTAAAAACAAAAATCATGAGGTGCACTTTGAAATCTCCCTCCTTAACAGAACCCCAAACTGACTCCAATCAGCTGCACAAGCTCTGGAGACTTAAAGACAATTGAAGGAAGACAAGGAGCTCCTGAGGGCTTTCTGTATTTTAAGGAGCCCCACGGTGCATTTGGGGCTGAGTCCAGGACCCTCAGGCACTGAGAGAAGGATGAAGAAGCTGCTCAAGAAATCAGAAGCCAAACTCCAAGTCCCTTGGAGCACCAATGGGCCCCACAGAGGGCAGGGACTGCCAAAGCCTCCCCAGGGACTCGTGAGAGCAGATCCTTGAGCTGTGCCAGGATTGCAGGGAGCCAAAGGCTGTGAGCAGGGAACTGCAATGCTGAGAAAGCCCTGGGCTGCTTGGAGGAAGCAGAAAGGCCCAGCCCTGAGCCCAGGCCTGGCACAGCAGGGCCTGTCCCTCCCGGGTGGCTTGGGGCTCTTTGTGGGGCAGTGGGATGTGAGGGGGAGGAAGGACAAATGCCATAAACCTGTGGGACCCTCCAGATCCTCATGGAACCGAGGGGCCAGTGTGACACTGTGGGGCTGTAACACCCCAGAACACTCAAATGCTGGGGGTAACCAAAGGCTCCTTTACTCGAGTTTGGTGCACAGGAGAAACACCAACCAGATATTCTCAAAAGGTCAAAATGACAGAACATTTACTGGCAAAATACAGAAAACCAAGGAACTTTGGCAAAGCACTTAATACAACATCCAATTCCACGTAAAACATTAATCGTAGCATTAACTTCACTAACTTACCCATTTAACCTAGAAACCTTTAAACCTTTAGGATGTTAAGTTAGCCAAAAATGTTCGAGGTAAAGAGAACTAGAAAAAGAAGAAAGAGACACAGAAAGGCAGAAGATCTATAGAAGGACACACACACATTGCTATCAATTCCCAGGGTTCCAGCATGGGTGAGACTAAAACTCCAGAAAAAATCAGGGTCCAGACCAGGGACAGACCTCGTGCTCCATCTTTTAAGGCCCTGGGCCCTTTGTGGGGCCCTTTGTCCTGCCAGGTGGGACTTCTGGTTGGTCACCTAATCAGGGGCTGGGTTAGCACCGCCTATTGTGTGATTGATTGATTGATTGATTGATTGATTGACAGCTCATCCCAAGATGTCTCCAGACATTGATCTCATCCAGCCTCTAACAGCGACCATGGTGACACTGCGGAACCTCATGGAACCAAGGGGCCACTGTGACACATGAAGACATTAGTGGAGCAAAGGAACCATTGTTGACAGCACAGAGACTCATGGAACCAAGGGGCCATTGTGACACTGCAGATCCAGGGACACCATGGGGACACTGTGGAACCTCATGGAACCACAGAGACCATTGTGACACTCTGGTGCCTCATGGCATCAAGGAGAGCATTGTGAAACTCAGGGGCCCTGTGGAACTAAGGGTCAGTGATCAAACTGTGGGGCCCATAGAACCAAGGAGCCACAGGGACACTGTTGGGCCCCATGGAGCCAAGGGGCCATTGGGACACTTCAGGGCTTTGTGGAAGCAAGGGGCCATTGGGACATTGCAAGGCCTCATGGAAGCAAGGGGCCATTGTGACCCTGTGGGGCCCCGTGAAACCAAGGGAACATGGAACAGCTCTGGCTGGCTTGGCCTCCCGGGGGCCACCTGACAGGTCCTTCTGACCTTGGCATGTCGAGGGCCACTGCTCATCTGCCCCTGCAGCACTGGGGCTCTGTGCTTTCTTTCCTATGGCAAAGAACCCTCCTTCTCCTCCAGGTGCCCATGGCCAAACTTGGGATTCCTCCTCCAAATTTCCTTATGTGCAAAGATTGTTCCCAGATGAAATCTGCCAGGAGAGACATATCTGGCTGGCTTGGCCACCCGGGGGCCACCTCTCATCTGCCTTTGAAACACTGGGGCTCGGTGCTTTCCTTCCTAATGAAAAGAACACTTCTTCCTGTCCTGGCACCTATGGCCAAAATCGAGATTCCAACTCCAAAATTCCCTATATCCACGGATTGCCCCCAGATGGAAGGTGCCAGGAGAGACAGGTTGGCCTGGCTTGGTCTGGGTGGCCACCTCTCAAATTTTTCTGAAACACTGGGACTTTGCACTTTTCCTTCCTATGGGAAAAACCCGTCCATCTCAACCAGGCACCCATGGCCGAATTTGGGATTCCAGCTCCAAAACTCCACACATCCAAGGATTGCTCCCAAGTGAAAGCTGCCAGGGAACTTGGCCTTCTTGCTTTTCTTTCTGATGGAAAAGAACCATCCTTCTCATCCAGGCACCCATGACCGAAATTTGGATTCCATTTCCAAAATTCAATATATGCAAGGATTGCTCCTACATGAAAGCTGCCAGGACAGACAGGTCTGGCTGTCCTTGGCCTCTTGGGGGCTGCCTCCCATCTGCTTTTGAAACGCTGGGGCTCGGTGCTTTCCTTCCAATGGAAAAGAAGCATCCTTCTTGTCAAGGTATCCATGGTCGAAATTGAGATTCTGCCTCTCAAATTCTGTATATCCAAGGATTCCTCTGTGACAAAGCTGCCAGAACAAACAGGTCTGGCTGGCTTGGCTGCCCAGGAGCCATCTCTCATCTGCCTTTGAAACACTGGGGCTCTGTGCTTTCCTTCCTATGGAAAAGAACCATCTTTCTTATAAACGCAGAAATGGCCAAAGTTGGGATTGCACCTCCAAAATTCTGTATATCCAAGGGTTGCTTTCAGACAAAAGCTACCAGGGCAGAGGGGTCTGTCTGGCCTTGGCCTCTGATGGCCACCTTTCATCTGCCCCTGAAACACTGGTGTTCTGTGCTTTCCTTCCTATGGAAAAGAACCGTCCTTCTTCTCCAGGGGTTCATGTCCAAAACTGGGATTCTGCCTCAAAAATTTCATATTTCCAAGGGTCGCTCCCAGCCAAAATCTGCCAGTACTGTCTAGTCTGGCTGGCCTTGGCCTCTGGTGACTGCCTCTCATCTGCCCCTGAAGTACTTGGGCTCGGTCGTTTCCTTCCTATGGAGACCATGGGGACACGGTGAGGACCTTGTGGAACCATGTAGACCATAATGACACCTCGGGGCCCTGTGAAATGAAGGGGCCGTTGTGATCCTGCGGGGCACCGTGGATCCATGGAGAGCATTGTGGCATTGCAAGGCCCCATGGAATTGTGGCGACCATTGTGACCCTGTGGGGCCCCATGGAACCAAGGGAACATGGAACAGGTCTGGATGCCTTGGCCTCTTCGGGGCCGCCTGACAGGTCTGGCTGACCTTGGAATGTTGACGGCCGTTTCTCATCAGCCCCTGAAGTTCTGGAGCTCCTTGCTTTCCTTCCTATGGAAAAGAACTCTCCTTTCTTCATGTGTCCATGGCCAAAACTGGTACTCCCTTAAAAAAATTCCCTGTGTTCAAGGGTTTCTCCCAGACAAAAGCTGCCAGGACAGACAGCTCTGGCTGGCCTTGGCCTCTGGTGGTCACCTCTCATCTGCCCCAGAACACCAGGGATCTGTGCTTTCCCTCTTATGGAAACAAACCATCCTTCTCATCCAGGCGCTCATTGATCAAATAGGATTTGGCCTCCAAAATCCCGTATAGCCAAGGATTGCTCCCAGCAGAAACTTCCAGGAGAGACAAGTGTGGCTGGTTTGGCCTCCCGAGGGCTGCCTCTTGTCTACCACCAAAACACTGGGGCTCCGTGCTTTCCTTCCAGTGGAAAAGAACTGTCCTTCTCATCTAGATCTCCATGGCCAAAATTGATATTCTCCCTCCCACTTTCCATCTATCCAAGGACTGCTCCCACACAAAAGCTGCCATTACAGACAGGTCTGGCTGGCCTTGGCCTCTGGGGATTTTCTTAGACTATGAGCAGAATGTTTTCATTTGCCAACACCTTGGAGAGGGCCCAGAGATCTGCCAAGGTGGGGTTTGGAGGCCTTAAGCACATGACCACTATATAGGGACAAAGGAGCTCTGTGTTCAGTGGAGTGGAGACTGAGGACAGCGGAGGAGAGCCCTGGGAGGGATTGAAGGGCACTTTCAGAGATGGTGGATCCTTTTGACATAGTAGAGAACAGCTGGAGAAAGAAAGAATTAATGCCAAGGGCAGCTGGGGAGGTCCAGAATGGACACAAGGAGAAAGGGAATCTCTGTCCCAGGGCAGGGCTGTGGTGCAACACGTCCCCCAGAAGGAGTCTGGAGCAGCCCAAGGCTTTGTGTGCCCAGGCAGAGGCAGGCAGGACGCAGAGCTGCCAGCAAAGGAAGGGGCCAGCGAGCTGGGGCAGCCGGGGGGATGACGACAGCCTGCAGGGACAGAGGCGCAGGGCAGGGACACCGTGGGACAGCCTGGGCTGGAGAGGGCACAGGGATGGGCAGCAGCTGCAAGGCCCTGCCACAGCCAACTTGTGCAGCCCTTTGGCCACGGCTGCTGGCCCTGGCCCTGAGGCCAGCAGGAGACAAGTGACCCTTGCAGCCCTGGGGCCTCAGTGCCTCCTTGTCTCTGCTCAGCAGCCTGGCAGGGGCCGCCCCATGGTGCTGCCCTTGGCATTGCACATGCCCACATCCCAGTGCCCTGGGAAGAGCCCTGAGCACTGAGGGAGGGACAGGATGTGCCTTGCCAGGGGCTGTGGCTCAGGCCTTGGCCCTTCACATTCCTCAAACACATCCAGCTTTGCTCAGCACAAGAGACACCTTTCCCTTGCTTGTCCCCACATGTCATCACTGCCTCCAGTGTTCTGCTCTAACTGGAACCTGGGGACACTTTCTCAGTCGTATTCCTCAGTGGGACCCATTAAAAGTTAAAGAAACTTTAGAGTTTGACTGTGACTTAGAATTCTTGAGAGGTTTCTTCAGCTCCCTGTCAGGGACTGATGTTCAGGACCTCAGCACCAAAGCCCCGAGAGGGTCATTAAAGTCCTTGTGCTGTGTCTGTGCTGCTGAGCTGGGCCGGGCTCCTGGCACAGAGGCAGCTCCTGGCAAGCGGCAGCACTGCAGAGAGAGAGCTCTGGCCAGGAGCAGCTCCTGTGCACAGCCCAGCAGGGCTGGGGCACTGCCTGCAGCCAGCCCGGGCACAGCACAGAGGCACAGAGAGCTTCAATCATGCAGGGCTGGGAAGGTGCTGAGAAGTGACTGGGGGAGAATCACTGCCAGTCCTTGACATAGGAAGCCTCTGGCTGCAGGACAAAGCAGCTGCAGTTCCTGGAGGGATCTCCTAAAGCTGGAACACCCCAATGCCTACAGATTCTGTGAGTACAACTCTCTGAGTGTTCCTGGTTTAGAGGCAGAGGAGAATGTGTTCAGAGCTTCAGCTCACTCCCAGAATATTTCCATGACAAGGATAATTTTAAAGGTAAGGAAACTTCCTGAAAGTGTGTTTTCAATTTCCTACTCTTGGGCAATAGGAGGGATAAATTATTTTTAAATTATTAATTTTGACAAATGCCTGAGACATCAGAACTGTTCCTTTGAGTCATCACTATGTCTGCAGGAGTTTTCTGATGTGCTTTCAGCCACTCCTGTGCCCATGGACAGCACCAGCATCACCTTTGCTGGACCCATCAGGCTCAGGCTGAGCTGTCCTTTCTCCCACCTGCAAACAGAACCTGCCCCCAGCCAGTGCCCTGCAAACAGGAGGTTTCTGTAGGGCCAAGGAGAGTGCACAGAGATTTGGGGTCAGTGAGTGCTGGCAGGGAGAGATCAGGCACAGGGAAACACCTCCAGGGGGAAAATCTCCAGGAAGCAGAGAGAAGATCACGCAATGAGAGAAAACAAAACTCAGAAATGTTGTGTCAGGGAGAGTTTAGAGATCTCCACAGGATCCCCTCCAGTGCAGCCCCCTTGGGCTTGTCTCCCTGAGATGTCCTTCCAAGCTGGGAGCTTTTCTGCAGGACACAAACCTGTCCTAGAGCATCTTTGTGTTATCTGAAAGACCCACAGGGAAAGGCAGAGGTGTTATGACAGTGAAATGCTGTTGGGGTGCTGAAATGAGCCACATGAGTCCTTGGCTACAAATGTGGTGTCAGACTGTGGTGGATCCATCTGTTCTCAGCAGTATCTGGTGGTTTTTAAGGGAATCACAGGAGGGTGATGACTTTTTACCTGAGAAAGGTTAAAGTCCAGAGAAACTGTGAAAAGGTCAGAATGACAGACTTCCTATCCTACCTCTCCGCTCATCACTTTGCCTCAGAGAACTCCCTCTGCTCTCCCTGAGGGCAGCAGAAATGCTGAGAGTTTCTGATATCCTAGAATACCAGGAGAGATGGGGGGAGCTTGAAAAGAAAACCCAGAGAACTCTTAAACACTAAAGGCTGTGTCTATGTGTGGCAGGGGAGGGTTTCTGGGAAATGGTTTTGATTTTTATTACAGATATGTCTCCAACTCTTCACGTTTTTTTCCTCTATGACAGAACCCAATGTCCAGAGAGAGCAAATGTCCAACAGCAGCTCCATCAGCCACTTCCTCCTGCTGGCATTGGCAGACACGTGGCAGCTGCAGCTCCTGCACTTCTGCCTCTTGCTGGGCATCTCCCTGGCTGCCCTCCTGGGCAACGGCCTCATCATCAGCGCCGTAGCCTGCGGCCAGCACCTGCACACCCCCATGTTCTTCTTCCTGCTCAACCTGGCCCTCACCGACCTGGGCTCCATCTGCACCACTGTCCCCAAAGCCATGCACAATTCCCTCTGGGGCACCAGGCACATCTCTTACTCAGCATGTGCTGCACAGCTCTTTTTCTTTATGTTCTTCCTCTCAGCAGATTATTTCCTCCTGACCATCATGTGCTACGACCGCTACGTGTCCATCTGCAAACCCCTGCACTACGGGACCCTCCTGGGCAGCAGAGCTTGTGCCCACATGGCAGCAGCTGCCTGGGCCAGTGGCTTTCTCAATGCTCTGCTGCACACGGCCAATACATTTTCCCTTCCCCTGTGCCAGGGCAATGCCCTGGGCCAGTTCTTCTGTGAAATCCCACACATCCTCAAGCTCTCCTGCTCACACTCCAACCTCAGGGAACTTGGGCTTCTCATATTCAGTTTTTTGTTAGGTTTTGGCTGTTCTGTGTTCATGGTTTTCTCCTATGTGCAGCTCTTCAAGGTTGTGCTGAGTATCCCCTCTGAGCAGGGATGGCACAAAGCCTTTTCCACGTGCCTCCCTCATCTGGCCGTGGTCTCTCTGTTCCTCAGCACTGTCATGTTTGCCTACCTGAAGCCCCCCTCTATCTCGTCTCCATCCCTGGATCTGGCCCTGTCACTTCTGTACTCGGTGGTGCCTCCAGCCCTGAACCCCCTCATCTACAGCCTGAGGAACCAGGAGCTGAAGGATACCCTTTGGAAACTGATGACTGGATGTTTTTCAGAGGTAAGGAAACTGCCTGTTTTCTTCAGAATTTGAACTCTTTAGAGGTCAAAGCTGTCTTCTATTTTCACATGTTTTTATTTTCGGTTTGGTTTGGTTGGTTTTTTTGCTTTCCTTGACTTTGTATAATATTTTCCACATTAATTTCAATAATGCTTCCATGTTTTTTTTTTTATTTTCTAATTATACATCTAACTGACTTGATGAGACCCACAGGCTGTTCTGTCTGTGTATTTAAATAAAATAAAGAATCTTCTTTGACTTCTGATACAAGGATCCTTCCTCTGAGACCTTAAAGATGAAGGGGAAAAGTGTCCCAGCACATCACCACTGCAAGGCCTTTGTCATGGTCTGCTGTGGTCTCCTCAGGGCTGGGTTGGTGAGAGCCAGACTGAAGAGGTGGAACATGGGGTGGGTGGGAATTTGACTGAATCATGAGAGTCAAATATCACCTGTGGTACAAAGTCCTCTTCTCAGCCACTTACTGGTGACACCCCTCAGTGACTAGCCCTTGACCACTACTATGGAATATTCATCTTCTCTGCACCATAGGATGAATTGAGTGTTCAAGTCCTTTGTAGATGATGCCAAACTGTGAGGAGCTGTATTGGGTTTGTATGGCCTGGTTTTGGTAGCAGGGAAAGGGCTGCAGGGGCAGCTTCTGTGAGAAGCTGCCAGAAGCTTCCTCTATGTCCAGCAAAGACAGTCCCTGGCAGCTCCCCAGACAGATGTGCCACTGGGCCAATTACAAAGGGCAGCAGCACCTCTGAGATAACAGATGTAAGGAGAAGAAGCTAAAGAAGGTATTGCACATTGTATTTGTGGCCAGAGAAGATCAGGGTGAGAACATGTGAGAGGGACAGCTCTGCGGACACCGAGGGCGGTGGAGAAGAAGGGGGAGAAAGTTCTCCAGGTGCTGATGCTGAGATTCCTCTGCAGCCTGTGGTGAGGATCATGGTGAGGCAGCTGTGCCCCTGCAGCCCATGGAGATCCACAGGGATGCAGAGATCCACCCACAGCCTCTGGAGATCCACAGGGGATGCAGAGATCCATCCGCAGCCCGTGGAGAAGGAGCTCACACCACAGCAGGGGGATGCCTGAGAGGAGGCTGTGACCCTGTGGGAGACCCATGGAGAGAGGGGCCCTGGGCCCAAGCTGGAGCAGCCTGTCCTTGGAGGTCTGCACCCCATGGAAGAGTGAACCACGCTGCAGCAGTTTACAGAGAGCTGTTGCTCCTGAAATGGACTCACGTTGGAGATGTTCCTGGAGATGTTCCTGGGAGGGACCCCACGGTGCAGCAGGGGAACGACTCCTCTCCCTGAGCAGGGGGAGAAGCCATGGGTGATGAACTGACCATAATCCCCATTCCCTGTCTCCTTGCACCACTGGGGTAGGAGGTAGTGCTGGGTAGGAGAGAGGGTGGGGGGAAGGCATTTTTAAAGGCTTCTTTTATTTCTCCTATAAAATAAATTTATTTCATAATCCTGCTCTGAGTTTCATAGTAACAAATTCATTTCTTATCTCTAAGCTGAGCCTGTTTTGCCCATGACAGTGTTTGATGAGTGATCTCTCCCAGTCCTTCTCTCAACCCATGAACCCTTTATTAAATTTTTTCTCCTCTGTCCAGCTGCAGAGGGGAGTGAGTGAGCGGCTCTCGTGGGTGCTTGGCATCTGGCCTGGGTCAACCCACAACACCTTGGTACCACAGGGTCACAACAGACCCTTGGTTCTACGGGTTCTCATTGGTTCCATGAGGCCCTGCAGGGCCTCTGGATTCAACAGGGCCTTGAAGTTTCACAGCGGTCTCCAGGATTCCATGAGGCCCTGCAATGTCAAAATGGACCTTTGGTCCCATGAGGCCCGCAGTGTCACAATGGGCTCTATTGGTTCTGCAGTGTCACAATGGCCCCTCGGTTCCATGTGTCCCGCACTGTTACACGAATCCTTAGTTCCATGGGGCCCTGAACTGTCACAGTGGTCTCCATGATTCCATAAGGCCCTGCAGTGTCACAATGGCCCCTTGGTTCCACAAGGCTCCGAAGTGCCACAAAAACCTTTTGGTTCCATCAGGCCTTGAAGTTTCAAAATGGCCTCCATGGTTTCAGGAGTACCCCATGTCACAACAGACTCTTGGTTCTGTGACGTTCTTCAGTGTCACAATGGCCCCGTGGTTCCATGAGGTTTGGTAGAGTCACAGTTCACTCCTGGGTTCCATGAGGCCCTGCAGTGTCACAATGCCCATGGTTCCATGAGTTTCCATAGTGCCACCACGGTCTCCTTGGATCTGCAGTATCACAGGGCTCTCCTTGGACCATCCGGCCCCAAGGTCACAATGGCATTTTGGTCCCATGAGGATACAAAAGCTTTGCATAAACACTGAGCAACACCTGCTGAACACACCTGGGAACATCTGCTTGCATCAAAAGAGGGCTTATAGCTGGGAATGGCACCAACAGCTTACATCTGCAACAGAGATCCAGGGAAAGGACAGGGACAGAGAATTCAGATGAAAGACTCAGAGAATTCTGCTACCACAGAGATCATTCCTGGTCACACTGTCCCTTGTACAAAGGTGACATCATTCCAGGCAGCCTGTACTGAGCGTGTGGTTCCTGAGTGGGGTTTGTTGTTCAGGAAACCTGCTCAGGCTTTTCCATTCTTTCCTTCCAAACAGGAAAACTTCTCCTGGGCCTGTGTGCAGGCAGAGCCCTGAGGAGAGCAGGTGGGACATGGTGCAGTGGGCTGGGACACCCAGCTGCAGAGCTCAGGGACTGAGCCCTGGGGCTCCTCCTGTGCAGGCTGAGCACAGCAATGGGGTGTCCCAGCTCCCTCTGCCCGGGGAGCTCTGGGCAGGCCAGGCTGCGAGGCTGCCAATGAGCCGGCTCTCCTCCAGCAGTGCCATGGACAGGAGCCTTGCTGTGTCCTCGGGATGCCATCCAAGCTGGGAGCTGCCTTCCAGGGGACACTGGGGGCCAGGAGTGTCGTTGGCCAGCAGTGGGGCTGAGACTCTGAGAAAGGCTGAGCCACTTTGCTCTGCTCTGGGTCCCTCAGCTCTCAGCTGTCCCAGGCTGATTTTCAGGGGAACACAGTGACTGCCCTCGATCTCAGAAAGGGCAGCTGGGGACAGATGGAGCGACAGAGCAGCTCCCCTCACCCTTCCCTGAGTTACAGCCAATGCTCTTGCATTGCACAGTTCTTTCTGTTCTCCCTAGGCACAGCAGGAAACCCTCTCTAAGTGCCATAGGCCGTCACCGTTCCTTAGCCTTGGCACAGGAGATGCTGCCCAGCTCCTCTGCCTCAGGAGCAGTTTGGGCTGATGAAGTCCAGCCCCAGGACTGGCCCCTGTCCCCCTGTCCCATGGCCCCAGTGCTGCAGAGCAGAGCTGACTCCTCGGTGTCCACAGGCACAGCCCCTGCTCGTCACAGCAACGGGGCCAGATCCCAGCAGAGCTCCGGGCACGGGGCTGAGGGAAGGGCTCTGAGAAAAGGAAAATTGGGTGGCACAGGGTTGCAGGGGCTGGGCTGAGAGAAAGGGCTTGTGCATTGCTCAGGAAAGTGTCCCCTGACTTGTCACTGTCTCCTCCTTGAACAGGTGCCCATGGCCAGAGGCAGCAAATGTCCAACAGCAGCTCCATCAGCCACTTCCTCCTACTGGCATTGGCAGAGACGTGGCTGCTGCAGCTTCTGCACTTCTGCCTCTTGCTGGGCATCTCCCTGGCTGCCCTCCTGGGCAATGGCCTCATCATCAGCGCCGTAGCCTGCGGCCAGCACCTGCACACCCCCATGTTCTTCTTCCTGCTCAACCTGGCCCTCACCGACCTGGGCTCCATCTGCACCACTGTCCCCAAAGCCATGCACAATTCCCTCTGGGGCACCAGGCACATCTCTTACTCAGCATGTGCTGCACAGCTCTTTTTCTTTATGTTCTTCATGTCATCAGAGTTTTCCCTCCTCACAGTCATGTGCTACGACCGCTACATGTCCATCTGCAAACCCCTGCACTACGGGACCCTCCTGGGCAGCAGAGCTTGTGCCCACATGGCAGCAGCTGCCTGGGCCAGTGGCTTTCTCAATGCTCTGCTGCACACAGCCAATACATTTTCCTTGCCCCCCTGCCAGGGCAATGCCTTGGGCCAGTTCTTCTGTGAAGTCCCACAGATCCTCAAGCTCTCCTGCTCACACTCCAACCTCAGGGAACTTGGGCTTCTTGCTGCTAGTGCCTTTTTAGCCTTTGGTTGTTTTGTGTTCATTGTTTTCTCCTATGTGCAGATCTTCAGGGTTGTGCTGAGGATCCCCTCTGAGCAGGGACGGCACAAAGCCTTTTCCACGTGCCTCCCTCACCTGGCCGTGGTCTCCCTGTTCCTCAGCACTGCCTTTTTTGCCTACCTGAAGCCCCCATCCATCTCCTCTCCATCCCTGGATCTGGCCCTGTCAGTTCTGTATTCGGTGGTGCCTCCAGCCCTGAACCCCCTCATCTACAGCCTGAGGAACCAGGAGCTCAAGGCTGCAGTGCGGACAGGGATGACTGGATGGTTTCAGAAACATTAAACTGGTTGCCAATTTCTTCAAATCACTTGTAAAAAAACTTTTCTTTGATAGTTCTAGTTGGTGAAGTTCTGGCGTTATTTTTTCTGGTTTTAGGTATGTATTGTTGTCCACAAAGGAAGGCCATTATTTCTTCAGTTTCTCATTTTGTTTCTCTCCACCGTGGCTGTGGCCCCAGACTGTCAGTGATGAGCTGTGCTCTCAGTGGCTTTAAAGAAACAGAAGGATCTGCCAGCAAAGTTTCCAGCAGAGATCCCCCTTTAGTTCCCCTCTCTGGAGCTGCAGCAGCAATGTCTGTGTGCAGAGCTGGGGGCAGATCAGGGCTGGCACAGCAGCTGTGCCCAGGAGCAGCAGCCCTTGGTGTTGCCAGTGCTGCTCCCGTGGCACTGCCCCGCTGCCCTCCTGGCCCTCGTGTTGCTGCAGGGCCTGAGTGCTCTCGGGCTGGCTCCCAGCCCTGGGCTGGCAGTGCCGGGGCTGCAGCAGGGCCAGGCCATGGGCACTGCTGGGGCAGCGCTGACACCTCAGGGCAGGCCCGGGGGCTCGAGGCTCCTTGCCCAGGGTCTCTCAAGTACATGCCCAGGCCAGTGCTGAGCAGAGAAAACCCTCGTGAGCAGCCCCAGGGTGGCCGTGGGCAGCGTGGGGGCAAACAGCACGGCTGGTGCTCTGCAAGGTCCCTGGGGGAGCCGGGAAGGAGCAGCAGAGCAGGGGCTGATCCATCCCCCCTGCGCTGGACAGCCCAGGGCAGCGTCCCAGAGCAGCCTCATGCAGCTGCCAGCAACATCCCCCCTGTGCAGCTCTGGCCTCTCACCAGCTCAGAGAGGGGCTGCATCCTTGCAGGCAGAGACACGGCAGCACTGCCTCAGGAGCCCCTGTTTGCATTGCACAGCCCAGGCATCAGCACCCCCACGCTGTTGCTGTGGGGAGATGAAGCTGAGTGAGCACAGATGCCATCAGCCCCTGGGGTCAGGAAGGGCTGCGGGACGGCAGGGAAACCACTCAGCTTGGTCGTGGCCTCTGAAGTCAGCCAGGAAGTTTGTCCCATGAGCTGGGAGTTTGCTGTCCCACTGCAGACGTTGTTGCTCAGAGCCAGGGCTGCCTGGCAGCCACCCCCCACCCCCAAACAGCCCTGAGCATTTCCTTTGCTTCACCTTTGCTTTCTTTCCTCTTTCCTGCTCCACATTTCTTCCTCTTGCCCATCCCTGTCGCCTCCCCTGCAAATAGCCCATCCCTGCTTGCCCTTTCCTCTCTGGCCCCACCCCCCATTTCAGTTCCTTCCTTGGCACCATGGGAACATCCCTTGGGGAGCAGGATCATCCTACAAGTGCTTCAGGAATTGTCTGCAGGGCCCTGCAGTGCCTCGTGCTGTTCCCTTGCCAGAGGCACCACAGGCCAGGGGGGCACATCTGGGCTGCTGTGTCTGAGTGTGAGGCTCCCTGTTCTGGGCCAGAGAGGAGGAGCTGGAGAGGCTCTGCAGGACTGACAGGAGGGGCTTTGGGGCCTGTGTGGAGAAGCTGAGGGCCAGGGGCTGCTGGACCTTCTGAAGAGGAGGCCCAGGGCTCATCCTGCAGCTGCTTCAAGGGTGGTTTCAGAGAATCCCAGAATCAACCAGGTTAGAAAAGACCTTGGAGATCATCAAGCCCAACCTGTGCCCTAACACCTCCTTGTATTCCCTGAACCTCCTCTTCTCCAGGATAAACAACTCCAGCTCCCTCAGCCACTCCTCACAGCACTTGTGTCCCAGACCCCTCACCAGCCTTGTTGCCCTTCTCTGGACACGCTTCAGCCCCTCAATGTCCTTCCTAAACTGGGGGTCCAAGAATTGGACACAGCACTCGAGGTGCAGCCTCACCAGTGCCCAGTCTGGGGGAAGAATCCCTGCCCTGGTCCTGCTGGCCACACCATTCCTGATCCAGGCCAGGTGCCATTGGCCTTCTTGGCCATGTAGGCACACTGCTGGCTCCTGTCCAGCCTGGTGTCCATCAGTGCCCCCAGTCCCTTTCTGCCTGGCTGCTGTCCAGCCACTCTGTCCCCAGCCTGTAGCGCTGCAGGGGTTGTTGTGGCCAAAGTGCAGGACCTGGCACTTGGTCTTGTTAAACCTCACGTCGTTGCATTTGGCCCATATTTTCGTTGGATTTCAAAGGTCTTTTCCAACTTCCTTGTTTCTGTGATTCTGTGATAGTTGATACGCTGCAGGGCCCTGGGAAAGCAAGGGGCCATTGTGACACTGTGGGGCCTTGTTGAACCCAGGGGCCATTTTTGACAGTGCAGAACCAAGGACACCCTTGTGAGATTCCAGGGCCCAAGGGAACCAAGGGGACATTGTTACACTGCAGGGACTCATGGCACTAAGGAAACAATTTGGACACTGTGGTGCCCCATGGAAACAAGGGGCCATTGGGACACTGCAGGATCTTGTGTAACCAGGGCTCCATTGTGACACTGTGCCACCAAGGAGTCCATTGTAACACCGTGGGGCCTCATGGAATCAAGAAGACCCTTGTGACACTGAGTGGCCTCGTGTAGTGATGGGGCCATCACGATACTGCAGGGCCCCACGGAAGCAAGGAGTTCAGCGTTCCTCTGTGGGGCCTCGTGGAACCACGGAGACCATGGTGACCCTGCAGGACCTCGTATAACCAAGGGGCCCTTGTTACTCTGCAGGGACTCATGGAATGAAGAAAACAATTTGGACACCGTGGTGCCCCATGGCACCAAGAGGCCATGGTGACACTGTGGAACCAAGGAGATCATTGCTGCACTTGGGGACCTCATGGAACCAAGGATCCATTGTGACACTGCAGGGCCCAGGGAACCAAAGGGCCATTGTGACACTGGGGGGCCCAAGGAATCAAGGGACATTGTGACACTACGGAGCCTCCTGGAATCAGCGAGATCATTGTGACACTCCATGGACTCATGGAACCATGCTGACACCAAGCTGTGTGTGAGTGTGGATCTGCTGGAGGGTAGGAGGGCTCTGCAGAGGGACCAGGACAGGCTGGATCCACGGACCAAATCCAACAATGTGAGGTTCAACAAGACCAAGTGCCAGGTCCTGCACTTTGGCCGCAAACAACCCCTGCAGTGCTACAGGCTGGGGACAGAGTGGCTGGACAGCAGCCAGGCAGAAAGGGACCTGGGGGCACTGATGGACAGCAGGCTGGACATGAGCCAGCAGTGTGCTTTAAGCCTCCATCTGCTTCACTCCTCTGTTGGGCTCTGCAGAGGAGCTGCTCCTCATCAGAGCTGCATCATTGGAGCTCTTCTTGGTGTCCAAGAGCTTGGGAGCTCCCTCTGTGCCGGGAGCCCGGCCCAGCTCATCAGCACAGACACAGCACAAGGACTTCAATGACCGTCTCAGAGCATTGGTGCTGTTTACATCAGACTCAGTCCCTGAGAGTGTCTTCAAAAACTTCTCAAGAACTCTAAGTCAGAATAAAACTCTGAAGTTTCCTTATTTTTTAATGGGTTTTACGGAGGGACATGACTGAGAAAGTGTCCCCAGGTTCCAGTCAGAGCAGAACACGGGAGGCAGTGATGACAGGGGGAAACAAGCAAGGGAAAGGTGCCTCTGATGCTGAGCAAAGCTGGATGTGTTTGAGGAATGCAAAGGGCCAAGGCCTGAGCCCCAGCCCCTGGCAGGGCACATCCTGTCCCTCCCTCAGTGCTCAGGGCTCTTCCTGGGGCACTAGGATGTGGGGATGTGCAATGCCAAGGGCAGCACCATGGGGTGGCCCCTGCCAGGATGCTGAGCAGAGACAAGGAGGCACTGAGGCCCCAGGGCTGCAAGGGTCACTTGTCTCCTGCTGGCCTCAGGGCCAGGGCCAGCAGCCGTGGCCAAAGTGCTGCACAAGTTGGCTCTGGCAGGGCCTTGCAGCTGCTGCCTATCCCTGTGCCCTCTCCAGCCCAGGCTGTTCCACAGTGTCCGTGCCCTGTGCCTCTGTCCCTGCAGGCTGTCGTCATCCCCCCGGCTGCCCCAGCTCGCTGGCCCCTTCCTTTGCTGGCAGCTCTGCGTCCTGCCTGCCTCTGCCTGGGCACACAAAGCCTTGGGCTGCTCCAGACTCCTTCTGGGGGACGTGTTGCACCACAGCCCTGCCCTGGGACAAAAATTCCTTTCTTTTTATGTCCTGTCTGGACCTCCCCAGCTGCCCTTGGCATTAATTCTTTCTTCCTCCAGCTGTTCTCTACTATGTCAAAAAGATCCACCATCTCTGAAACCACCCTACAATCCTTTCCCAGGGCTCTCCTCTGCTGTCCTCAGTCTCCATTCCACTGAGCACACTGCTCATTGTCCCTCTATAGTGGTCATGTGCTTGAGGCCTCCAAACCCCACCTTGGCAGATCTCTGGGCCCTCTCCAAGGTGTTGGCAAATGAAAACATTCTGCTCATAGTCTAAGAAAATCCCCAGAGGCCAAGGCCAGCCAGACCTGTCTGTAATGGCAGCTTTTGTGTGGGAGCAGTCCTTGGATAGATGGAAAGTGGGAGGGAGAATATCAATTTTGGCCATGGAGATCTAGATGAGAAGGACAGTTCTTTTCCACTGGAAGGAAAGCACGGAGCCCCAGTGTTTTGGTGGTAGACAAGAGGCAGCCCTCGGGAGGCCAAACCAGCCACACTTGTCTCTCCTGGAAGTTTCTGCTGGGAGCAATCCTTGGCTATATGGGATTTTGGAGGCCAAATCCTATTTCATCCATGGGTGCCTGGATGAGAAGGATGATTCTTTTCCGTAGGAGGGAAAGCACAGATCCCTGGTATTTAAGTGGCAGATGAGAGGTGACCACCAGAGGCCAAGGCCAGCCAGAGCTGTCTGTCCTGGCAGCTGTTGTCTGGGAGAAACCCTTGCACACAGGGAATTTTTGTGAGGGGAGTACCAATTTTGGCCATGGACATATGAAAAAAGGAGAGTTCTTTTCCCTAGGAAGGAAAGCAAGGATCTCCAGCACTTCAGGGGCTGGTGAGAAGCGTCCCTCAACATTCCAAGGTCAGTCTGACCTGTCAGGTGGCCCCTGAGCGGCCAAGCCACCCACACCTGTTCCATGTTCCCTTGTTTCCATGGGGCCCCACAGTGTCACAATGGTCTCCACAGTTCCATGGGGCCTTGCAATACCACAACGCTCTCCATGGATCCATGGTGCCCCGCAGGATCACAGCATCCTTTGGCTCAAAAAGGCCCTGTAATGTAACAATGGCCTCTTGGTTTCACAAAGCCCTGCTGCTTCATACTGGCCCCTTGGGACCATGCAGCCCAACACTGCCACAGGGATTCCCTTGGTTCCACGAGGTCCCACAGTGCCACAATGGCCCCTTGGTTCCATGAGGCCCCCAGAGTCACCATGGTCTCCATTGGAGGGAAACAACCGAGCCCAACTGTTGCAGGGGCAGATGAGGGGAAGTCACCAGAGGCCAAGGCCAGCCAGACTTGACGGTATTGCCAGGTTTTGTCTGCAAGTAATCCCCGGATATACGGTATTTTAGAGGCAGAATCCCAATTTCAAACAGGGACACCTGGAGGAGAAGGACGGTTCTTTTCCATAGGAAGGAAAGCCTGGAACACCGGTGTTTCAGGGACAGATGAAAGGCGGCCATCAGAGGCCAAGGCCAGACAGACCCCTCTGCCCTGGTAGCTTTTGTCTGAAATCAGGCCTTGGATATAGAGAATTTTGGAGGTGGAATCCCAACTTCGGCCATTTCTGCATTTATAAGAAAGAAGGTTCTTTTCCACAGGAAGCAAAGCACAGAGCCCCAGTGCTTCAAAGGCAGATGAGAGATGGCTCCTGGGAAGCCAAGCCAGCCAGACATGTTTTTCCTGGCAGCTTTTGTCACAGAGGAATCCTTGGATATACAAAATCTGGGAGGTGGAATGTCAATTTCGACCACGGGTACCTTGACAAGGATGGTTCTTTTCCATTGCAAGAGAAGCACTGGGCCCTAGTGTTTCAAAAGCAGCTGAGAGGCAGCCCCCAAGAGGCCAAGGAAGCCAGACCTGTCTGTTCTGGCAGCTTTTACTTGGGGCCAATCCTTGGATATATAGAATTTTGGAAATGGAATCCCAATCCCAGTTTCGGCCACAGGTGCCTGGTCTAGATGGATGGTTTCTTCCCATAGGAAATAAAAGTGTGAAGTCCAAGTGTTTTGGAAGAAGATGAGAGGTGGCCACCATTGGCCAAGCCAGCCAGACCTGTCTCTTCTGGCACTTTCCATCTGGGGGCAATCATTGCATATAGGAAATTTTGGTAGTAGAATCTCAAATTTGGCCATAGGTGCCTGGACAGGAAGAAGAGTTCTTATCATTAGGAAGGAAAGCACAGAGCCCCAGTGTTTCAAAGGCAGATGAGAGCCAGCCCTCAGGAAGCCAAGGCCAGCCAGACTTGTCAGTCCTGGCAACTTTTGTCTGGGAGCTATCCTTGGATATAGGGAAACCTGGAAGCAGATTCCCAATTTTGGCCATGGGCACCTGGATGTGAAAGGTGCTTTTTCCCCATAGGAAAGAAAAGCACATGGTCCCAGTGTTTCAAAGGCAGATGAGAGGTGGACCCCAGGTGGCCAAGCCAGCCAGATCTGTCTGTCCTGGCAGATTTCATCTGGGAACAATCTTTGCACATAAGGAAATTTGGAGGAGGAATCCCAAGTTTGGCCATGGGCACCTGGAGGAGAAGGAGGGTTCTTTGCCATAGGAAAGAAAGCACAGAGCCCCAGTGCTGCAGGGGCAGATGAGCAGTGGCCCTCGACATGCCAAGGTCAGACGGACCTGTCAGGTGGCCCCCGGGAGGCCAAGCCAGCCAGAGCTGTTCCATGTTCCCTTGGTTTCACGGGGCCCCACAGGGTCACAATGGCCCCTTGCTTCCATGAGGCCTTGCAATGTCCCAATGGCCCCTTGCTTCCACAAAGCCCTAAAGTGTCCCAATGGCCCCTTGGCTCCATGGGGCCCAACAGTGTCCCTGTGGCTCCTTGGTTCTATGGGCCCCACAGTTTGATCACTGACCCTTGGTTCCACAGGGCCCCTGAGTTTCACAATGCTCTCCTTGATTCCACGAGGCACCAGAGTGTCACAATGGTCTCTGTGGTTCCATGAGGTTCCACAGTGTCCCCATGGTGTCCCTGGATCTGCATTGTCACAGTGGCCCCTTGGTTCCATGAGTTTCTGTGCTGTCAACAGTGGTTCCTTTGTTCCACCGAGGCCTTGATGTGTCACAGAGGCCCCTTGGTTCCATGAGGTTCCGCAGTGTCACCATGGTCGCTGTTAGAGGCTGGATGAGATCAATGTCTGGAGACATCTTGGGATGAGCTGTCAATCAGGAACAGATGGGGCAGTGTGGTGCTATCCCAGCTCTAATTGCATGAGCTGTCAATCAATCAATCAATCAATCAATCAATCAATCATCCAATCACACAATAGGCAGTGCTAACCCAGCCCCTGTTTGGGTGACCAACCAGAAGTCCCATGTGGCAGGACACCCACGATGGGCCCAGGGGCTTAAAAGATGGAGCAGGAGCTCAGTCCCTGGTCTGGACCCTGTTTTTTTCTGGGGTTTCTGTCTCAACCATGCTGGAACCCTGGGAATTGGTAGCTCTGTGTGTGTCTTTCTATAGATCTTCTGTCTTTCTGTCTTTCTTCTTTTTCTAATCCTCTTTACCTGGAACATTTTTGGCTAACTTAACATCCTAAGGGTTCAAATGTTTCTAGGTTAAATGGGTAAGTTAGTGAAGTTAATGCTACGATTAGTGTTTTATGTGGCATTGGATGTTGTATTAAATGCTTTGCCAAAATTTCCCATGGTTTTCTGTATTTTGCCAGTAAATTTTGTGTCATTTTGACCTCTTGAGAATATCTGGTTGGTGTTTCTCCTGTGCACCAAGCTCGAGTCAAGGAGCCTTTGGTTACCTGTTGCAAAGCATAAGAATCCTGGCAGGAGTGCACCAGCCAGGTTCCGTGTAGTTGCTCTTATCAGGGCCTGAGGAATGTAAGAAGTGCTAAATTGGGAAAGAAGACGTTGGAAGAAAGAATAACAAGGCAGCAAGAAAGCAGATATGGCGGGACTGTACCATCCTGGACTAGAACCAATCAGGTCCCCTGAGGGGTGCATGCAGGGTGTGTGGACAATGTGAAGGGTCCAATCGGGTCATGCGTGATTGTGCGAATGACACTTAGAGAAATGTATAAGAATGGAGAAATGTAAACAATAAATAGATTCCTGCGTAATCATATTGATTTGTTGTCCAGGGGTCTCGTTTTCCCCGCATATTGGTGACCCTGACGTGATAAACGTTCGTTTATGAAACAGACCAGATCCCTTTAAGGCATGAAGTGGGGTCTGTGGAGTGAAAAGGTGGGGGGCCCTGGCTGATCTCGCCGCGGCTGGACCGGGGCAAGGGGAGCTGGAAACGGCTTGCTCGGAGTTCGGGGGCTGAAGAATGTTCCTGGGAAGAGAACTCCGGAAAAGATTTCGCTGCAGCGGTAACATCTGAGAGGTGAGGCCAGGGGGCTGGAGTATGGCAGAGGGACTGTTAAAGGGAAAGCAGGACGCCTCTCGGCATCCTCAAGTCTATTCTCTTCGTGAGAGATATTAAAGTATGACCTGGGAGGTCTTGCAAAGACTGCTGAGTTGGGGTCGAGAGAGAGAATTTTTGCCACCCACGAAAGTATTCATTCTGGAGTGGGAAAGGCTGGTAATTGTCACCCTGGTTTTCACAGTGTTCCATGTTTTTACTTTTGTAGTAGAAGTTCTCATGCATTTTCTATAAACATAGCTCTTGTTTTCTAACCGGCTGAGAATGTTTTCTGAACTTCTGGATTGTTGTTCATTCCTTTCTCCAAGGCGGAGAAAGGTGATAGACTGTGTTCCTATCCTGTAAAATTCTAGAGGTGTTAACCTCATCCACCAATGTATGATTGTTTTAAAAGAGGTATAAAAGAGTGATAATAAAGGTGGGCAGACCCCCCTTTTGGCTCTGCCCGGATCTGACCTGCTGCCAACCTGCTGTTTGAGTCTGCGTGTTTGTGTCCGACACTGCGACAGGTAATCGCTCTCTGGGACACTGTAAGTGATGCAGGAAAAGAAACTAAGGGGCTCAGTTATGCTTTGGGAGGTGATAAGAACAGCATAAGGCAAACGGAGGCGGAAAAAACAGCTGGGCAGAAGTGGCAGCGTGTCCAGAGCCAAGCGGTCCCGCAGCTGCCTTCCCCGCGTACGCACGGGAATTCTTTGGGGAGGTGAACCCCATAATATCATCCTTACCCTCCGTGCACCCAGAGCCAGAGGGAGAGGCACCTCACACCGTGCCAGAGAAGCCCATTTTACAGCCTCTAACGCTGCCTGCGAAGTGTCCCGTGGTGCTCCCTGAAGGGTTAACAGCAGCGAGAAGGGAGGCGAGTGTGTTCCACCACTACCCCCCTTCACAGCCTGATCCACCCCGGCTTATCGGAGGAGGAATTCAAATGCAAATGATAGGTATGCACAGGCGGAGTCGCTTTGAAGAAAATACAACTTAATACTAAATCAAATACCGAATCTGTGTACTAAAGTACTAAGCAGCCAGACTGTGCGAGCAGCGGGGGTCACAGAGCGCGTCTCCCCGAGGCAAAAAAGGCTGCAAAAGTCGGAGCAAAGGAGGAAGGGGGTGTGGGCTCGTCTCGGACAGTTTTCGCAGTCCGCAGAATGAACCGTTCGGGGCTTGAGCATACAGAGCAACAAAAGCAGCTTTAGACAAAAACCCATATCTGCAGTGTACGGCCCCCCTGGGTTGCCTGCTTTTGAGCAGAATGCTGCAGAATCCAGCCTTAAGAGCTTCGCTCCGAAAGTTTTTAAGACAGTTGCAAAGTTATGGACTATTCCATACAACAAAATGGCTGCGCCCTGGTTACCATAGTAAACAATGTTACATACTTCCGTCTCCGCCATCTTGTGACCAACGAGTTACTTGTCCTCCGGCTGCATCGCCACCTGTGGCCGCTTCTGTTATTGCACCCTCAGATTCACACAATAACAGCCACAGAGAACAAGGAGTTGCAGCAATACCAAGCCACAGAAAATACAACGTGGAACATGCGTCAACAGTCCTGCAGATCCTGTAGATCTACAGCAGCTCTTGAGAGAAAATAATTGAAGCAGGCCAATTTTGAGGATCAGTTAAAAAGGGAACACTCAACTCTGACTTCAGTCTTGTTGTATTTAACTGATGTTAAGTTTAAGTTATGTTCATTTAATTCCTGTTATGTTCAGATTAATTCTTGTTTAGTTTCAATGATGTTAACTTCAGATTGAAAGATACAGTTCTTATATTATAAGGATAAGATTGAACCAATCGAAATAATTATGATGAATTGGCAAATAACTGTTCAAAAATATAAGATGATAAGTTGTAAAGGTATATGAAATGTGGCTTTTTAAAACCTCAAATTAATTGAAAATTCCATGGGTATAAGTGTTCTGCATTGGTCAATTGTGATGGTTATTCATGACAATCTTTGCTGTTTTATCTTTCATAGGCAGCAGAAAAGGATGAGTAACAATTCCAAACTATGCATATGATTAATTGTAAGGTGTTTAGTACTTTCTTGCTTGCTTTTGCTTTGCTTGATTGTCATATACACATAAGTGTGCAAGAAAATGTAACCTCAATTTCCTAGGTCAGTTGTCTCTGTTGTATTAACGATTCTGAATATGTTCTTAGTGTCATATTGTGAATTCACAGGCATGTCATGAAGGGCATCATCCAGAAGATATTATTCTATGTTATGCATATGCATTTCTTTGGTTATTTGCAGTTTTTTCGTGGTACCACTGATAACTTTGTTAAGGATAAATGACAAAGCCGGCTGCTTTGCAGACTTTTACATACTGTTGTGTAGCTATTTGCAAGACATGGATCCTTTTAGGAAACTCTCACAGCTGTTATTAATAAAGGCTTGTTTGTAAGATACGTTAGGGAACCCTTCCAGCTAAGGCCTTGGCTCTGGCCAAGCCCTGGCCCTACCTGGTTGGGCAACATGCCAACAGACCCAGGTGTTTCTGCACTAAAACTGTAATTAAGTCATTATGACTTGCTGATTTGAATCTATAGAAGCTGGACTCCTTTTGAGGTACATTTGGAAGCCTTGCCTGGGAAGGTTTTTCCAGGTCCTCGTGAGGTGGAGTCACCAGCTACAGCAGACTCTGGGTGATAGGTCAGTATTTAGGCAATTGAAAGTGTATTATTCTAAGTTACTATCCTTTTATCATGTGTTGTGGATTGTATGTATTATCCTGTTTGTTCTTGCTTGGTGTGACTTTACTGTCTTATAGCATGTGTTCACTTACTATTATGTTGCCTTTATGTTCACAGTGACAGCTGCACAGGTTATCACTGAACAGAAATGGGGAATGGCTCCCCAGGAGCATTTGGATAGTGCAATATTTACGCTAAAAGTTTTCGCAGGTAGAGCATCAATTTGATCCCTGGCAGAACGATGCCAGTCTGAAGATTTGAGTGTGTGGAACCAATTTCCGAAAGGTTTTATGTAAAAATCCATAATTGAGTGTGTAATAGCAACACCTAGCTAATTTACTAACCTAGAAGAGAAGGTACACAAGTGTTTTATTGCCAGCAAGTATAAAATGGTTTCCTGTTTGTCTGGATAAACATCAGTTTGCCTCTGAGAAAACAAGGCAGAGCCAGCAAACAGGTATCAATGGGTTGTGTTGCCACAAGGGATGCGAAATCCCATGATGTGCCAGCTGTGTGTTGCTTGGGTGCTAGCTCCATCGGGAAAAACAAACAAACAAACAAAACCAAGCCAACCAACCAAACAAACAAAAACCAAAAAACCCAAAAAGGTACCCACAGTGTCCTATCTATCATTACATAGATGATATTCTGATAGCAGGGGAACATACAGATATTGCAAACCTGCTACCTGCCTTACAGCAGTAAATGCAAGAGGCAGGCCTTCAAATTGCCCC
This sequence comes from Monarcha castaneiventris obscurior, assembly GCA_026261815.1. NCBI lineage: Eukaryota > Metazoa > Chordata > Aves > Passeriformes > Monarchidae > Monarcha > Monarcha castaneiventris. The sequence goes on along the minus strand of JAMPIT010000725.1, from coordinate 46,478 downwards.
TGAAAAAGTCTGGCAGCAAGCCCCATGGAAATATCTGGGGATGCTTATCACCGAAGCCCAAATTCGGTCTCAGAAATCAACAATTTGCACAGAAATTCAGACTTTGACAGATGCTCAAGAATTAATTGGGGACATACAGTGGATTTGTGGTACCTGTGGCATAACTAATGAAGATCTTGAGTCCCTAATGCCATTGTTAAAAAGGGAAAATCAGGCCAATTTGCTGTACAAGCTATCTGAAAGCAACAGAAGGCCCTTACTCAAATTGCTACAAAATTGGGTAATTTTCCAGGTCTCATTAGTATTCATTTTCTTCTTCATCAGTTCTTCTCTTTATATCAACAGGTCGAAGGGTTACCTTAGTTATTAAAACAACCTGTAAAAGGCCTCAGGTTTTCACTGATGCCAGTCAAGAAGACTTCTAAAGCAGGACTAACTTGGCAACTTAATTCCTACAGGCAGGATTATTTCATCATCCATATACGGAGTCACTCAGGATTAATGGAAGGTCTAGCCTTGGGGAACGAGAAGGCTGACCAATTAGTAGCACCACTGTGGGCCTCTGCTTCCCCCAATATTGATGAGTTTAGTCAGGCCAGAAGGGCTCACGAGTTTTTTCATCAAAGTGCAAAGGTTCTGCTCAACCAATTTGGGATATCATTGCAAAAGGCGCAAGGAATTGTTTCAACTTGTCCACAATGTCAGGGTATGGTTGGTGGGTTTGGTCCTGGGGTCAATCCTCATGGCCTAGGACCTGTGCAATTATGGCAGATTGATGTGATTATTTATGCCCTTTTGGTCGCTTCAAACGCCTTCATGTGACCATAGACACCTTTTTGGCCATGGTTTGGGTCACTTCTATGACAAGTGAAGGGTCTCGTTTTGTTATTCCACATTGGTGAGGCTGCTTTGTCGTAATGGGCTTGCCTCAGGAGATAAAAACAGATAATGGGTCAGGTTATGCAGCCCATCGAACCCAAGAGTTTTTGGCTCTTTGGGGAGTGAGGCATAGCACGGGCATTCCAGGTAATTCCACTGGACAGGCCATAACTGAAAGGACACATCAGGCATTAAAAGGGTTGCTTGAAAAACAAACAAAAAACAACAACAACAAACAAACAAAAAAAAAATAAAAGGGGGGGAAAATGGGCTGAGCCTGCAGGACAGAGTACTGAGAGCAGTTTATGTTATGAACCATCTACGATTAACAGGTGCTTGCAGAAATCCACCAGCATTAACCCATTACTCAGGCTTGCAGTAAGACTCTGAATTGTCACAGCACCGACCAAAAGTTCGTTTTAAGAATCCTATGTCGGGGTCATAGGAGGGACCTGTGGAGTTGCTAATGGGGAAAAAGAGTTATGCTTGTGTCATTACAGATAAAAGACCCCGAGGGATACCAGCAAAGTAGATTTGTCTCTGGCTTGAGAAAGATACTTCGATCTCTGATACTGCTGAAGAATAGATACTGTGTCTTTCTTCTGTGTTTTTTTTTTTCTTTTATATACTTCTATTGTTCGAATTTTAGGGATAAGATATGATATTAGATAATATTGGATAAATAAATAGTTGAATCAGATATTAGATGTACTTGATAAGATATGATATCACATGTACTTGATAAGATATCAGATAAGATATTAGATGATATATCAAATGTATTGGATAAGATATGAGATAAGATATGGGATATGTATTGAATAAAATAAGATATAAGATAAGATATTAGATGAGATATCAAATATATAAGATAAAATAAGATATTGGATAAGATGTAAGATAAGAGATAAGATGAGATATTAGATAAGATATAAGATGTACTGGATAAGATATCAGATGTACTGGATACGATAAGATAAGATATTAGATTAGATACGATATGCTTAATAAGTTGAGATATTAGGTATACATGATAAACTAGGATAAAATATTGGATATGTTGCACAATGAAACTGCTACTTGCACATGGGCCCAGGTGTAAGAATGGTGAAGGGAATATTGCAATTACTGTTAGCCATTACTGTGTTATTTGTGTTATTCCACATATGCATTGTTCGTGTTACTTTATGTGTAATGACATCAGCGATCTGCTTAATGGAAAACATAGTAAAAGGGACTTAGCTGGTGCAAATAAGAAGAAAGGGTGAAATGTTGCTAAGCATGGGAAAACTGTCAGCTGTGCCCCAGCTAAGTTCTGTAACCATCCTTATCAGAGCCTGAGGAATGTGAGAACTGCTAAATTAAGAAAGTGGATGTTGGAAAGAAAGAACAACAAAGCAGCAAGAAAGCAGAGAAAGAGGGACTGTACCAACCGGGACTAGAACCAATCACGTTTCCTGAGAGCTACATGCAGGGTGTGTAGACAATGTGAAGAGTCCAATTAGCTTACGTGTGATCGTGTGAATGACACTTACCGAAATGCATAAGAATGGAATAATGTAAACAATAAATTAGATTCCTGCGCAATCATATTGGTTCGTTGTCCAGGGGTCTCGTTTCCCCCGCAGATATATCCAATAATTGCTCTGGGATTAAATCATGGGAGAGCTGTACTATACCCCTCTGAACATAGAAGGTGGGCACGAGAGAATAGAGGGCAATGGCAAACCATTAATGTGGAGCCATGCTCAATGAAAGAGCAATTGGGATACATATGTGAAGGAATCCCAGAAGAAGACAGAGATACTTGTTTGGATACAGATCAAAGCATTTGTCACTTTGAAGTGCGTTCAGTCAACCCAACGACTTGGCTGGTGGATCCCGGACAAGGCTGTGTTTGCCTCAGGACAGCATCTCCCACCATAATGATAGACGACCTGATCATAAATGAGACTCAATCCAATTTATGCATTTGCAACTTCACAAAGGTTGAAGGATGCGACTTCTCCTATCAGGCACCTGTGATAACACACCAGTATATAAAGGCAAGCCTGACTACCCTACAGAAAATCTTGCCGGTGCCCATTCATTAAGGAATGAACTTAACACTGGTTGCTCAACTGCTAAAACACCCAGAGTTACAGAAAATTTTGAAAGAAATTGGAGATGCAGGGAAAAAGACCCTAATTATGATACACTATGACACAGAAACAATTCAAACTGTCTTCAAACGATTTGAAGAACACTTGTCTCATCACTGGTGGGAAGTGCTTTTTGGATGGTCTCCAACAGCAACTGGTGTACTAAATGCCTTGATTCATCCTATTGTTGTATTACTCTTTTTAGTAAGTATTAGTCTAACCCTATCTGTTGTGATGCTTGTCTGGAATTGGAGAATTTTGCGAAGAATAGCTGCTTTAACATTGCTCTCCAAAGCGTATGGCCTAGTCTTACGAGACTATAGCCGTACAGCATGGATAGATGAGAAGAGTTTCCATATTGAGTAAAAGAATTTACTCATCGCAAAAGAGAAGTGGGGAATGAAATATAGGGTTTTATTGTAGATACTTAAATGTAGAAATTTTAGATAAAAGTTACTTTTGTTGAAATCCACTAGAATAAAAAGATGTAGAACTCAGCTGGAAAGGAATTAATGATGAAGTAGGATAGGCTTTGATTACTTGATATTTATTCAGCTGTGTTTAGAATGGACAATTAATAATCTTAGAAAAAGAAATTCAAAGGAGAGTCTGGACAGTTACAAATTCTACCCAGATGCAACCTATTCAAAAGCAATGGAAGAGAGCGCTGGGAGTTTTCCAAGGTCAAATGTATTGTCAAAAACCAGAGAAGCAAGAAGGTCAAAGTGAGGAAGACAAGTATTACTTCCTCAAAAGCAACCCTCAGACCCATTTTACAACCACCCACCCAATTCTATTGCAAGAATTGAGCATGCTTAATGACTTTTTTGCTAATTTCCATATGAAGCGGGGAATGGGAGGTGCTTATGCTATGAATACGTATCTGTATTTCAAATATGCATTATTGCTATAGATAAATAAGTTCTGTGTTGCATTGTGATTCCAGAGCTGTATATTTGGGAGCTATCCCTGCAGTTTTCCAGCGCTGAAATAAACATACACTTTCTAACCTTAACAAGTTAGAGAGTCTTTGTCTGTCTCAGGTGGATATCGATATTAGATCTATATCCACGTTTTAATAGTTCACAACAACACCTGCAGTGCTACAGGCTGGGGACAGAGTGGCTGGACAGAGGCCAGGCAGAAAGGGAGTTGGGGGCACTGATGGACAGCAGGCTGGACATGAGCCAGCAGTGTGCTTTAAGCCTCCATCTGCTTCACTCCTCTGTTGGGCTCTGCAGAGGAGCTGCTCCTCATCAGAGCTGTCTCTTTGGAGCCCTTCTTGGTGTCCAAGAGCTTGGGAGCTCCCTCTGTGCCCAGAGCCTGGCCCAGTTCAGCAGCACAGACCCAGTACAAGGACTTTAATGACCTTCTTGGGGCTTTGGTGTTGTTTACATCAGACTCAATCCCTGCTACTGCCTTCAAAAAAGTTCTCAAGAACTCAAAGTCGGAACCAAACTCTAAAGTTTCTTTTAATGGGTCCCAGTGAGTGGCATGACTGAGAATGTGTCCCCAAGTTCCAGTCAGAGCAGAACACTGGAGGCAGTGATGACAGGTGGGGGGCCAGCAAGGGAAAGGTGACTCTGATGCTGAGCAAACCTAGATGAGTTTGAGGAATGCAAAGGGCCAAGGCCTGAGCCCCAGCCCCTGGCAAGGCACATCCTGTCCCTCCCTCAGTGCTCAGGGCTCTTCCCAGGGCACTGGGATGTGGGGATGTGCAGTGCCAAGGGCAGCACCATGGGGCGGCCCCTGCCAGGCTGCTGAGCAGGGCCAAGGAGGTACTGAGGCCCCAGGGCTGCAAGGGTCATTTGTCTCCTGCTGGCCTCAGGGCCAGGGCCAGCAGCCGTGGCCAAAGTGCTGCACAAGTTGGCTCTGGCAGGGCCTTGCAGCTGCTGCCCATCCCTGTGCCCTCCCCTGCCCTGTGCCTCTGTCCCTGCAGGCTGTCGTCATCCCCCCGGCTGCCCCAGCTCGCTGGCCCCTTCCTTTGCTGGCAGCTCTGTGTCCTGCCTGCCTCTGCCTGGGCACACAAAGCCTTGGGCTGCTCCAGACTCCTTCTGGGGGACGTGTTGCACCGCAGCCCTGCCCGAGGACAGAAGTTCCTCTCTCCTCCTGTCCAGTCTGGATCTCCCCAGCTGCCCTTGACATTAATGCTTTCTTCCTCCAACTGTTCTCTGATCTCTGGGCCCTGTCCAATGTGTTGGCAAATGAAAATATTCTGCTCATAGTCTAAGAAAATCCCCTGAGGCCAAGGCCAGCCAGACCTGTCTGTAATGGCAGCTTTTGTCTGGGAGCAATCCTTGGATAGATGGAATTTGGGAGGTAGAATATCAGTATTGGCCATGGACACCTAGATGAGAAGGACGGTTCTTTTCCACTGGAAGGAAAGCACGGAGCCCTATTGTTTTGGTGGTAGACAAGAGGCAGCCCTCAGGAGGCCAAACCAGCCACACTTGTCTCTCCTGGAAGTTTCTGCTGGGAGCAATCCTTGGCTTTACGGGATTTTGGAGGCCAAATCCTATTTCATCCATGGGCGCCTTGATGAGAAGGATGGTTCTTTTCCATAGGAGGGAAATCACAGATTCCTGGTGTTTCAGGGGCTGATGAGAGGTGACCACCAGAGGCCAAGGCCAGCCAGAGCTGTCTGTCCTGGCAGCTTTTGTCTGGGAGAAACCCTTGCACACAGGGAATTTTTGTAAGGGAAGTACATGTTTTGGCCATGGACATATGAAAAAAGGAGAGTTCTTTTCCATAGGAAGGAAAGCAAGGAGCTCCAGCACTTCAGGGGCTGATGAGAAGCAGCCTTCAACATTCCAAGGTCAGCCAGACCTGTCAGGTGGCCCCTGGGAGGCCAAGGCAGCCAGACCTGTTCCATGTTCCCTTGGTTCTGTGGGACCCCACAGTGTCACAATGGTCTCCACAATTCCATGGGGCCTTGCAATGCCACAATGCTCTCCATGGATCCACGGTGCCCCGCAGGATCACAACAGCCTCTTCATTTCACAAGGCCCTGAGGTGTCATTATGGTCTCCATGGTTGCACAAGGTCCTCACCGTGTCCCCATGGTCTCCATAGGAAGGAAACGACCGAGCCCCAGGGCTTCAGGGGCAGACCAGGGGCAGTCACCAGAGGCCAAGGCCAGCCAGACTAGACAGTACTGGCAGATTTTGTCTGGGATCAACCCTTGGATCTATATGGAATTTTAGAGGTGGAATCTCAGTTTTGGACAGGGACTCCTTGAAAAGAGGGACGTTTCTTTTCCATAGGAAGGAAAGCATGGAATGCTGGTGTTTCAGGGGCAGATGAAAGGTGGCCATCAGAGGACAAGGCCAGACAGAACCCCCAGTCCTGGTAGCTTTTGTCTGAAAGCAACCGTTGGATATAGGGAATTTGGAGGTGGAATCCCAACTTTGGCCATTTCTGCGTGTATAAGAAAGACGGTTCTTTTCCATAGGAAGGAAAGCACAGAGCCCCAGTGCTTCAAAGGCAGATGAGAGATGGCTCCTGGGCAGCCAAGCCAGCCAGATCTGTTTGTCATGGCAGCTTTGTCACAGAGGAATCCTTGGATATACAGAATTTGAGAGGCAGAATCTCAATTTCGACCACGGATTCCTTGACAAAAAGGACAGCTCTTTTCCATTGGAAGGAAAGCACAGAGCTCCAGTGTTTCAAAAGGAGCTGAGAGGCAGCCCCCAAGAGGCCAAGGACAGCCAGACCTGTCTGTCCTGGCAGCTTTCATGTGGGAGCAATCCTTGCATATATTGAATTTTGGAAATGGAATCCAAATTTTGGTCATAGGCACCTGGATGAGATGGATGGTTCTTTTCCATCAGAAAAAAAGGCAAGAAGGCCAAGTTCCCTGGCAGCTTTCACTTGGGAGAAATCCTTGGATGTGCAGAGTGCTGGAATTGGAATCCCAATTTTGGCTATGCACGCATGGTTGAGATGGACGGGTTTTCCCAAGGGAAATATGAGTGCAAAGTCCAAATGTTTTGGAAGAAGATGAGAGGTGGCCACCCAGACCAAGCCATCCAGACCTGTCTCTCCTGGCACCTCCATCTGGGGGCAGTCCGTGGATATAGGGAATTTTGGAAGTGGAATCTCAATTTTGGCCATGGGTGCCTGGACAGGAAGAAGAGTTATTTTCATTAGGAAGGAAAGCACAGAGCCCCAGTGTTTGAAAGGCAGATGAGAGCCAGCCCTCAGGAAGCCTAGGCCAGCCAGACTTGTCAGTCCTGGCAGCTTTTGTCTGGGAGCTATCCTTGGATATAGGGAATTCTGGAGGCGGATTCCCAATTTTGGCCATGAGTGCCTGGATGTGAAAGGTGCTTTTTTCCTATAGGAAAGAAAAGCACATGGTCCCAGTGTTTCAAAGGCAGATGAGAGGTGGCCCCCAGGTGGCCAAGCCAGCCAGATCTGTCTGTCCTGGCAGATTTCATCTGGGAACAATCTTTGCATATGAGAAAATTTGGAGTAGGAATCCCAGTTTTGGCTATGGGCACCGTGAGGAGAAGGACGGTTCTTTGCCATAGGAAGGAAAGCACAGAGCCCCAGTGCTGCAGGGGCAGATGAGCAGTGGCCCTCGACATGCCAAGGTCAGAAGGACCTGTCAGGTGGCCCCCGGGAGGCCAAGGCAGCCAGAGCTGTTCCATGTTCCCTTGGTTTCACGGGGCCCCACAGGGTCACAATGGCCCCTTGCTTCCATGAGGCCTTGCAATGTCCCAATGGCCCCTTACTTCCACAAAGCCCTGAAGTGTCCCAGTGGCCCCTTGGCTCCATGGGGCCCAACAGTGTCACTGTGGCTCCTTGGTTCTATGGGCCCCACAGTTTGATCATTGACCCTTGGTTCCACAGGGCCCCTGAGTTTCACAATGCTCTCCTTGATTCCACGAGGCACCAGAGTGTCACAATGGTCTCTGTGGTTCCATGAGGTTCCACAGTGTCCCCATGGTGTCCCTGGATCTGCAGTGTCACAGAGGCCCCTTGGTTCCACGAGTTTCTGCGCTGTCAACAACGTTTCCTTTGTTCCACCGAGGCCTTGATGTGTCACAGAGGCCCCTTGGTTCCATGAGGTTCTGCAGTGTCACCATGGTCGCTGTCAGAGGCTGGATGAGATCAATGTCTGGAGACATCTTGGGATGAGCTATCAATCAATCAATCAATCACACCATAGGTGGTGCTAACCCAGCCCCTGATTGGGTGACCAAGCAGAAGTCCCACCTGGCAGGATGCCCACAAAGGGCCCAGGGGCTTAAAAGATGGAGCAGGAGCTCAGTCCCTGGTCTGGACCCTGCCTTTTTCTGGGGTTTCTGTCTCACCCATGCTGGAACCCTGGGAATTGGTCACTCTGTGTGTGTCTTTCTATAGATCTTCTGTCTTTCTCTCTTTCTTTTCCAATCCTCTTTACCTGGAACATTTTTGGCTAACTTAGCATCCTAAGGGTTTAAAGGTTTCTAGGTTAAATGGGTAAGTTAGTGATGTTAATGCTATGATTAGTGTATTATGTTGAATTGGATGTTGTATGAAATGCTTTACCAAAGTTTGCCTTGGTTTTCTGTATTTTGCCAGTAAATTTTGTGTCATTTTCACCTCTTGAGAATATCTGGTTGGTGTTTCTCCTGTGCACCAAACTGGAGTCAAGGAGCCTTTGGTTATCCCCAGCATTTGAGTGTTCTGGGGTGTTACAGCCCCACAATGTCACAGTGGCCCCTCGGTTCCATGAGGATCTGGAGGGTCCCACAGGTTTATGGCATTTGTCCTTCCTCCCCCTCACATCCCACTGCCCCACAAAGAGCCCCAAGCCACCCGGGAGGGACAGGCCCTGCTGTGCCAGGCCTGGGCTCAGGGCTGGGCCTTTCTGCTTCCTCCAAGCAGCCCAGGGCTTTCTCAGCATTGCAGTTCCCTGCTCAGAGCCTTTGGCTCCCTGCAATCCTGGCACAGCTCAAGGATCTGCTCTCACGAGTCCCTGGGGAGGCTTTGGCAGTCCCTGCCCTCCGTGGGGCCCATTGGTGCTCCAAGGGACTTGGAGTTTGGCTTCTGACTCCTTGAGCAGCTTCTTCATCCTTCTCTCAGTGCCTGAGGGTCCTGGACTCAGCCCCAAATGCACCGTGGGGCTCCTTAAAATACAGAAAGCCCTCAGGAGCTCCTTGTCTTCCTTCAATTGTCTTCAAGTCTCCAGGACATGTGCAGCTGATTGGAGTCAGTTTGGAGTTCTTTTAAGGAGGGAGTGCACGTCATGACCTTTGTTTCTTGAATCGAGCATTTTTTTGTTTTCCAGTTCAGAGAAGAGGTGACAGAAGCATTCCCCAAGTGATCTTGATGCTGAATGTCTCCTTACGAAGTCTGGGCACGGAGAAGAATGAGCCCCTTGCAGGCTGACCCTGTTTGGACAAGCTGCTCCTCACCCCCAACCTCAGCATGTCTGACATCGCCCACCTGGCACTGACATCCCTGTTCCCTGCATCAGAACCTTGTCCCTGAGCTCTGCAGCTGGGTGTCCCAGCCCACTGCACCATGTCCCACCTGCTCTCCTCAGGGCTCTGCCTGCACACAGGCCCAGGAGAAGTTTTCCTGTTTGGAAGGAAAGAATGGAAAAGCCTGAGCAGGTTTCCTGAACAACAAACCCCACTCAGGAACCCCATGCTCAGTACAGGCTGCCTGGAATGATGTCACCTTTGTACAAGGGACAGTGTGACCAGGAATGATCTCTGTGGTAGCAGAATTCTCTGAGTCTTTCATCTGAATTCTCTGTCCCTGTCCTTTCCCTGGATCTCTGTTGCAGATGGAAGCTGCTGGTACCATTCTCAGCTTTAAGCCCTCTTTTGATGCAAGCAGATGTTCCCAGGTGTTGCTCAGTGTTTATGCAAAGCTTTTGTATCCTCATGGAACCAAGGAGACCCCTGTGACACTGCAAGGCCTCATGGAACCAAGGGTCCATTGTTACATCGGGGATTCAAGAAGACCATGGTGACACTACGGAACCTCATGGAACCATACGTCCATTGTGACCCTGCAGGGCCTCACAGAGCCAAGGAGACCATGGTGACACTATGGAACTTCATGGAAAAATCGGTCCACTCTGACACAGCGGGGCCTCATGGAACCAAGGGTCCTTTGTGGCCCAGCAGGGCCTCGCTGGAACCAAGGGGACCATTGTGACAGAGCAGGGCCTGATGGAACCATGGAGAGCATTGTGACACTAAGGAAACTCATGTAACCATGGCCACCACTGGGACATGATGGAACCTCATGGAACCAAGGGTCCATTATGACTCTGTAGGGCCTCATGGAACAGAGGATCCATTGCAACACAGCACGGCCTCCTAGAACCAAGGAGCCTTTGTGATACTCCAGATCCTCATGGAACCAAGGGTGCATTGAGGCACAGTGGAGCCTTGTTGGAACCAAAGAAAGCACTGCAAAAAGCAGGGTAGCTCATAGAACCAAGGAGTCCATTGTTACAATATACAACCTATGGATCCAAGGGGCCAAGGTGACATAGCAGGGTTTCACTGGAACAAAGGAACCATTGTTGACGCTACAGAACCTCATGGAACCAAGGGGCCATTGTGACACTTTGGGGCATCATGGAATCAAGGAGGCTGTTGTGAAACTATGAGGTCTTATGGAATCAAGGAGACATCATGACACAGAGGTTCCACATGAAGCCAAGGAGCCATTGTGACACTGTGGGCCTCAATGGAAAAAAGGACATTGTTGATAGTAATGAAGTTCATGGAAACTATGGGACATTGTGACACTGCAGAGCCTCATGGAGCCAAAGAGACCACACTGAGGAACCCTACGGAACCACGGGGCCATTTTCACACTACAAAACCAAAACCACCATTGTTGACGTTACAAACCTCAGGGAACCAAGGGGCCATTGTGACACTGCAGAGCCTTGGGGAACCGTGGGGCCATGGTGACACAGAGGGGCTGCTTGTGACCAATTTTCCATTGCAACACTGCAGATCCAAGAGACCATGGTGACACTACGGAAGTTCATGGAACCAAGGGGCCACTGTGACACACCAAGGACTCATGGAACCAAGGAGAGCATTGTGGCAGTGCTGAACCAAGGAGGCCATTTTGACAGTACTGAACCTAATGGAACCAAGGGTCCATTGTTATACAGCAGGGCCTCCTGAAACCAAGGAGCCATTGTGAAACTGTGGGGCGTAATGGAATCAAGAACACCGATACTGAAATCCGCCAGATAGAAAATTTTAAACACAGTTTTGAGTAGTTGAAAGCAGCTATTCTTTATTAAAGCATGCTGGACACTTAGGCAATCCTTTCTCCATTTGAGTGCACTGAGCACTGAAGTTTTATGGCACATTGATTACATATTCATTGGCTATCCCCACTTCCTTTGACTATATTTGATATAGTTGCACCCCTTACCGCAGGTCCTCATGTGGTCCTTTCGGGTCTGTCTTCAACATCCGGTGTCCTTTTCAGGTGGCTGTTCCTCAACCCCTGCTTTTGAGTAAGGGCAATATTGTTGTCTTGCAGAACTTCTGCTTTGTCAGCATTGCAGAGCTGAGCTGGCATCCTGCTTGTGTTTTGTGTGACTTCTGTTTGCCTGACTGTAGTGGGTTCAGTTTGTAACCAGGCAGAAACACCAATTTAGTGTAATGGTTTGAGGTCAGATTATGCATTACCTCCGTGATGTCCTTTCTGTGAGATAAGCATTAGGAGGGAAAAGCAAAGCAGGCACAAAACTTAAAGAACATAAACAAGTTTATTAACAGACTTAAAAGAGGGGGAAAAAAAAGTCAGACTAAACCTTCCGAATACCTCTCTCCCCCCACCTCTCCTCCCTTCTACTGACAACATAAAAAAACCACAACTCTTGAGATTTTTAGTCAGTTCACCACCTATATAATAATTTCTGGTTTTCAGTTCACTTAGGGAGAGGAGTCTCTCTTGGTCAAACTATGAAAACATCTCCACAATATACAGTCTCTTGCAGCCTCAATGTCACAGCAAGGCAGCCGGCCGGGATGGTTCTCTGCTTGCATGTGAAAGTCCCTTCCCCCGACTTACAGCTTTCCCCACAGCTGCTTTCAAGGGTTTCTTTAGCTAATGGGGTACCATTTTTAAGGATGAGCTGTTCAGAAACAAAAGTTCTCTTCACTTATCAAAGTGCCTGAGAGGTGTAAGAACACTATCTCTGGGAGTATCTTCACCTCTAGGAACAGAGGTCCTTTTCTCTCATGGGATCTCTGCTCAAGTTTCTCATCAAATCACAGCTACTTCAGCATGTGCTTATTGCAGCACAGGTACTGTTGCTCACAGCAAGTCACAGCTACTTCAGCATTTGCTTGTTCTAGTACAAGTACTTTTGCTCACAGTTGCAGTCTGAACGCTCCACCCCGCCATGCTTTCAAGAAATTACAACGGGTATTCTGATATATCATAGTCCATCACCATAGTTTTACAACAGAATTTCAGCTTCTAGGGTTGAAGCATCTCCTCATTCTCCTCTCTCAGGGTTTCAGCACTTCCTTCCTCACTGACTTGGGCATCTTTATAGTGTTTTCTTCGTGTGCCTTCACCTTTCTCTGTCCTCTGACCGGGGAGAGGATGGATGTCTGCAGGATTCATCTGGTCTGGAAGAATCTTACAGCACTAAGAGAGTTAATCTCACCCGGGCCTTGCAGCTGGAGTTTGGAATTTGCTTATCTCTTGGCCAAATGATCTTGCCGGGCAGCAGCCTCAGAGGAAATTTCAGCCGCACTAGGGGTGAGGGCCGGCCTGGCCTCTGGGGGGTGTCCGGCGAGCAGAAGCGGCTGCGATCTCAGTCCAGCTGCCCCCGGCTGACCCGGCCCAGCCTGGCCCCACCAGTTACCTGTTCGGCCACCGGAAGCAAAAGACACTTTCCTGGGGTTTGTTCGTTCTTAAAATGTGGATCACAGAGGCGTGTCAAGCTCTCTAAGTGGATTAAAAAAGTTGCCAATATTCAACCTAGCCAATTGATTGGTTCTATTGGGTCTAGAGGAAGCTGTAAGCACCTCTTTGCAAAGAATCACTTCCTTGCAGGTGGAACCTTCTTTAACTACAATTCCCAGCTGAGTTACATCCTTTATCTGTTTCTCCAAGGCTGTGCTGTTCTGTTCTACTGTCCTTGATAAGAGTTAATGTTGGTCTGTTCTGCTGTCCTTGTCACAGAGCTCACCCCAATGGGCTTGGGGTGGGCAAGTGTTCTGAGGGAACAGAGATGGAGCAGCTGGGCTGCACTGACCCAAGGGATGTTCCATTCCATGTCACACCATGATCAGCAATCAACTGAGAGAAGCAGGGGATGGAGGGCATTAATTTCTTTTTAAAGACATTTCTCTTTCAAACATCATCTACACGTACAGAATCCTCTCCTGCCACAAGGTGGTTGAACATTTTCCGCTGATAGGAGATTTCCCGTGGATTTGCTTTGCTTCTGTTAGTGGCGGAGAAGAGCCCTGGGAAGGATTGAAGGGTGGTTTCAGAGATGGTGGATCCTTTTGACATAGCAGAGAACAGCTGGAGAAAGAAAGAATTAATGCCAAGGGCAGCTGGGGAGGTCAAGACAGAACAAGAAGAGAAGGGAATTTCCCTCCCAGGGCAGGGCTGTGGTGCAACACGTCCCCCAGAAGGCTTTGTGTGCCCAGGCAGAGGCAGGCAGGATGCAGAGCTGCCAGCAAAGGAAGGGGCCAGCGAGCTGGGGCAGCCGGGGGGATGACGACAGCCTGCAGGGACAGAGGCACAGGGCAGGGACACCGTGGGACAGCCTGGGCTGGAGAGGGCACAGGGATGGGCAGCAGCTGCAAGGCCCTGCCACAGCCAACTTGTGCAGCACTTTGGCCACGGCTGCTGGCCCTGGCCCTGAGGTCAGCAGGAGACAAGTGACCCTTGCAGCCCTGGGGCCTCAGTGCCTCCTTGGTCCTGCTCAGCAGCCTGGCAGGGGCTGCCCCATGGTGCTGCCCTTGGCATTGCACATCCCCACATCCCAGTGCCCCGGGGAGAGCCCTGAGCACTGAGGGAGGGACAGGATGTGCCTTGCCAGGGGCTGGGGCTCAGGCCTTGGCCCTTTGCATTCCTCAAACACATCCAGCTTTGCTCAGCATCAGAGACACCTTTCCCTTGCTGGCCCCCCGCCTGTCATCACTGCCTCCAGTGTTCTGCTGTAACTGGAACCTGGGGACACTTTCTCAGTCCTGTTCCTCCGTGGGACCCATTAAAAGTTAAAGAAACTTTGGAGTTTGATTGTGAGTTGGAATTCTTGAGAGTTTTCTTCAGCTCCCTCTCAGGGACTGATGTTCAGGGCCTCACTACCAAAGCCCCGAGAGGGTCACTAAAGTCCTTGTGCTGTGTCTGTGCTGCTGAGCTGGGCCAGGCTCCTGGCACAGAGGCAGCTCCTGGCAAGCGGCAGCGCTGCAGAGAGAGAGCTCTGGCCAGGAGCAGCTCCTGTGCACAGCCCAGCAGGGCTGGGGCACTGCCTGCAGCCAGCCCAGGCACAGCACAGATGCACTGAGAGATCAGAGGCAGTCTGGGCTGGGAGGGTGACTGAGCGCTCGCCAGGGGAGAAATCTTCACAGTGTTTGAATGAATAATTTTCTGGCTGTAGAAAAGTTATACTTCCTTCCTGGGGGGATCTCCTAATGCTGGCACATCCCAAATTTTCCATGGTCTTTTGGAAGGACTCTCCCAGTTCCTCTGGTGCAGAGGAAGTGGCTATAGGGCACAGCAGGGCAGTACCTGCAGGCAGCAAGGGCAGGCAGGAGAAGTGAGAAAGAGGTTTAAATGCAGCCTGGGGTGGGAGGACAGGAGAGACCCCCATCAGGGGAGAAATCTCCGCAGCCCTTGGACACAGTGGGTCTCTGGCTGCAGAGCAATGCAGGTGAGTTCCTGGAAGTGGCTCTGACACCCGCCAATGCCAGCACTGATCGGACCTGTCAGGGTGGCTCTCCTGGGTGTCCTGGTGTGGAGCACAACAAGCTCCAGAGTGGGGCTTCCCTGCTGCCCCCTCAGAGGCACAGGGCAGGACAGTCCCTGCACAGGCAGAGCTGCCCCGGGGCCGTGGGCTGGGGATGGGCTCTGTGAGCCCTGGCAGGGAGCGCAGCTGGGCACAGGGAGACGCTGCTGGCAGCAGCAGCCCCCCACAGCAGAGACACGGGCAGGGAGGGACAGGGAGCTGCTGCCACAAATGCTGGGCAGGGGGACATGGGCACCTCCCTGCTGTCCCTGTAGCTCAGACACCTTTCCCCAGCAGCTCCTCCCCGGGCTCCTTTCCCAGCCTAAGCAGAGCCCCTGTCCTCATCCCACGGGGGCTCAGGTGGGCATTGCCCTGCAGCAGCCAGAGCCCAGGGAAGGAAGGACAAGCCCCTGATTTCCATCAGTCTCTGTGCATCCCTCCTCCCCTGGCAGGAGCACTGGGGCATTTCACTGCCATCCCCTATTGCCTGTGCTGTCCTTGTTCCCATCACTGGGTTTTCTGAGCCAGTGCAAGGGTTTGGGGGTGGCAGGTGCCTGTCCAGGCTGGGACCCTTTGGATCCTGCTGTGGAGGTGTGTCTGTGGGAGCAGAGTGCCCAAGTCCCCTCAGGGGCCATTCAGCTGATTCCCCGGGTGTCCTGCAGGGCTGCAGGGTGCCCTCCAGAAGGGCACAGCTCTGCCATAGTGTCTCTGGGCTGCCTGGGATCCCCACGGAGGAGACGCCTCAGTGGCAAGGCCAGGGAAATGCTGCTGGGCAGCTGCACCTGGGCAGCTGCAATGATCCCTCTGTGCAGCAGCCTGGCAGAAGACAGCTGAGATCCTAATGAGGCACCCTGAGAAAGGCTGAGGAGTCTGTCAATCTGCTCTTTGAACCCAGACCCCTCTGCTGTCAGCAGTGCCCTGTTGCTCTGTAGGGGAACTCCTCTGGCTGCCTCTCCTTCAGCTCCAAGCTGCCAGCAAGAGGCAGCTGAGAACAGCCCTGATGGGCAGAGCAGCTCTCCTGTCCCTGCACTGAGAGACCATCCCTCTGCCTCTGAGACCCGCAACATTTCACCTGCAGTGTGTCAGAAATGTCAGGGGTTTCAAACACCCACAACCACTCCTAACTGTGGCAGGTGCAACTGGATGAACAAATACAAGGAATTCCCTCAGCTCAGTCCTTCAGATGGGCAAATCACAAACAGCAAAGCTGAAAAGCTTCTTGGTGTATCACAAGTCCATTTAATTGGAGATCACGCAGCCTTCTGAGTTGCCTTTCACTGCACAAGAAGAAGGAATCCTCTGGAGCCCATTTGTGCTTCTCTGCTCTCAGTGCCTGCAAAACCCAGAGCCCAGGTGAGTGGAATGCAGAGAAGTGCTCCTAAACAGAGAGACCCTGAATTGTGAATTGCTATGAGATATGCAATGTATTTTGCTCTATGTCTGGCCCAACCCTGTCCTGCCTTTTCCTCCTCAGCAGATCACCATTTCCTGAGGCAGCAAATGTCCAACAGCAGCTCCATCAGCCACTTCCTCCTGCTGGCATTGGCAGACACGCGGCAGCTGCAGCTCCTGCACTTCTGCCTCTTGCTGGGCATCTCCCTGGCTGCCCTCCTGGGCAATGGCCTCATCATCAGCGCCGTAGCCTGCGGCCAGCACCTGCACACCCCCATGTTCTTCTTCCTGCTCAACCTGGCCCTCACCGACCTGGGCTGCATCTGCACCACTGTCCCCAAAGCCATGCACAATTCCCTCTGGGGCACCAGGCACATCTCTTACTCAGCATGTGCTGCACAGCTCTTTTTCTTTATGTTCTTCCTCTCAGCAGATTATTTCCTCCTGACCATCATGTGCTACGACCGCTACGTGTCCATCTGCAAACCCCTGCACTACAGGACCCTCCTGGGCAGCAGAGCTTGTGCCCACATGGCAGCAGCTGCCTGGGCCAGTGGCTTTCTCAATGCTCTGCTGCACACGGCCAATACATTTTCCCTGCCCCTGTGCCAGGGCAATGCCCTGGGCCAGTTCTTCTGTGAAATCCCACACTTCCTCAAGCTCTCCTGCTCAAAATCCTATCTCAGGAACTTTTGGGTTTCCATTCTTACTATCCCATTTGCACTTAGATGTTTTGTGTTCATGGTTTTCTCTTATGTGCAGATCTTGAGGGTTGTGCTAAGGATCCCCTCTGAGCAGGGACGGCACAAAGCCTTTTCCACGTGCCTCCCACACCTGGCTGTGGTCTCCCTCTTTATCAGCACTGCCTTTTTTGCCTATCTGAAGCCCCCCTTCATCTCCTCCCCATCCCTGGATCTGGCCCTGTCAGTTCTGTACTCGGTGGTGCCTCCAGCCCTGAACCCCCTCATCTACAGCCTGAGGAACCAGGAGCTCAAGGCTGCAGTGCGGACAGGGATGACTGGATGGTTTCAGAAACATTAAACTGGTTGCCAGTTTCTTCAAATCACTTGTAAAAAAACTTTTCTTTGATAGTTCTAGTTGGTGAAGTTCTGGCGTTATTTTTTCTGGTTTTAGGTATGTATTGTTGTCCACAAAGGAAGGCCATTATTTCTTCAGTTTCTCATTTTGTTTCTCTCCACCGTGGCTGTGGCCCCAGACTGTCAGTGATGAGCTGTGCTCTCAGTGGCTTTAAAGAAACAGAAGGATCTGCCAGCAAAGTTTCCAGCAGAGATCCCCCTTTAGTTCCCCTCTCTGGAGCTGCAGCAGCAATGTCTGTGTGCAGAGCTGGGGGCAGATCAGGGCTGGCACAGCAGCTGTGCCCAGGAGCAGCAGCCCTTGGTGTTGCCAGTGCTGCTCCCGTGGCACTGCCCCGCTGCCCTCCTGGCCCTCGTGTTGCTGCAGGGCCTGAGTGCTCTCGGGCTGGCTCCCAGCCCTGGGCTGGCAGTGCCGGGGCTGCAGCAGGGCCAGGCCATGGGCACTGCTGGGGCAGCGCTGACGCCTCAGGGCAGGGCCTGGGGGCTCGAGGCTCCTTGCCCAGGGTCTCTCAAGTACATGCCCAGGCCAGTGCTGAGCAGAGAAAACCCTCGTGAGCAGCCCCAGGGTGGCCGTGGGCAGCGTGGGGGCAAACAGCACGGCTGGTGCTCTGCAAGGTCCCTGGGGGAGCCGGGAAGGAGCAGCAGAGCAGGGGCTGATCCATGCCCCCTGCGCTGGACAGCCCAGGGCAGCGTCCCAGAGCGGCCTCATGCAGCTGCCAGCAACATCCCCCCTGTGCAGCCCTGGCCTCTCCCCAGCTCAGAGAGGGGCTGCATCCTTGCAGGCAGAGACACGGCAGCACTGCCTCAGGAGCCCCTGTTTGCATTGCACAGCCCAGGCCTCAGCACCCCCACGCTGTTGCTGTGGGGAGATGAAGCTGAGTGAGCACAAATGCCATCAGCCCCTGGGGCCAGCAAGGGCTGCGGGACGGCAGGGAAACCACTCAGCTTGCTCGTGGCCTCTGAAGTCAGCCAGAAAGTTTGTTCCATGAGCTGGGAGTTTGCTGTCCCACTGCAGACGTTGTTGCTCAGAGCCAGGGCTGCCTGGCAGCCACCCCCAAACAGCCCTGAGCATTTCCTTTGCTTCACCTTTGCTTTCTTTCCTCTTTCCTGCTCCACATTTCTTCCTCTTGCCCATCCCTGTCCCCTCCCCTGCAAACAGCCCATCCCTGTTTGCCCTTTCCTCTCTGGCCCCACTCCCCATTTAAGTTCCTGCCTTGGCACCATGGGAACATCCCTTGGGGAGCAGGATCATCCTACAAGTGCTTCAGGAATTGTCTGCAGGGCCCTGCTATGCCTCGTGCTGTTCCCTTGCCAGAGGCACCACAGGCCAGGGGGGCACATCTGGGCTGCTGTGTTTGGGTGTGGGGCTCCCTGTTGTGGGCCAGTGAGGAGGAGCTGGAGAGGCTCTGCAGGACTGACAGGAGGGGCTTTGGGGCCTGTGTGGAGAAGCTGAGGGCCAGGGGCTGCTGGACCTTCTGAAGAGGAGGCCCAGGGTTCATTCTGCAGCTGCTTCAAGGGTGGTTTCAGAGAATCCCAGAATCAACCAGGTTGGAAAAGACCTTGGAGATCATCAAGTCCAACCTGTGTCCTAACACCTCCTTGTGTCCCCTGAGCCTCCTCTTCTCCAGGATAAACAACCCCAGCTCCCTCAGCCACTCCTCACAGCACTTGTGTTCCAGACCCCTCACCAGCCTTGTTGCCCTTCCCTGGACACGCTCCAGCCCCTCAATGTCCTTCCTAAATTGGGGGGCCCAGAACTGGACACAGCACTCGAGGTGTGGCCTCACCAGTGCTGAGTCCAGGGAAGTATCCCTGCCCTGGTCCTGCTGGCCACACCATTCCTGATCCAGGCCAGGTGCCATTGGCCTTCTTGGCCACATGGGCACACTGCTGGCTCATGTCCAGCCTGGTTTCCATCAGTGCCCCCAGGTCCCTTTCTGCCTGGCCACTGTTCAGCCACTCTGTCCCCAGCCTGTAACGCTGCAGGGGTTGTTGTGGCCAAAGTGCAGGGCCTGGCACTTGGTCTTGTTGAACCTCACATTGTTGGATTTGGCCCAAATTTTCGTTGGATTTCAAAGGTCTTTTCCAACCTCGTTGTTTCTGTGATTCTGTGATGGCTGTGACACTGCAGGGCCTTGGGAAAGCAAGGGGCCATTGTGACACTGTGGGGCCTTGTTGAACCCAGGGGCCATTTTGACAGTGCGGAACCAAGGACACCCTTGTGAGATTCCAGGGCCCAAGGGAATCAAGGGGACATTGTTACACTGCAGGGACTCATGGCACTAAGGAAACAATTTGGACACTGTGGTGCCCCATGGAAACAAGGGGCCATTGGGACACTGCAGGATCTTGTGTAACCAGGGCTCCATGTTCCATTCCCCAGGTTCCAGTCAGAGCAGAACACTGGAGGCAGTGATGACAGGGGGGAACAAGCAAGGGAAAGGTGTCTCTGATGCTGAGCAAAGCTGGATGTGTTTGAGGAATGCAGAGGGCCAAGGCCTGAGCCCCAGCCCCTGGCAAGGCACATGCTGTCCCTCCCTCAGTGCTCAGGGCTCTTCCCGGGGCACTGGGATGTGGGGATGTGCAATGCCAAGGGCAGCACCATGGGGCAGCCCCTGCCAGGCTGCTGAGCAGGGCCAAGGAGGCACTGAGGCCCCAGGGCTGCAAGGGTCACTTGTCTCCTGCTGGCCTCAGGCCCAGGGCCAGCAGCCGTGGCCAAAGTGCTGCACAAGTTGGCTCTGGCAGGGCCTTGCAGCTGCTGCCCATCCCTGTGCCCTCTCCAGCCCAGGCTGTGCCACGGTGTCCCTGCCCTGTGCCTCTGTCCCTGCAGGCTGTTGTCATCCCCACGGCTGCCCCAGCTCGCTGGCCCCTTCCTTTGCTGGCAGCTCTGCGTCCTGCCTGCCTCTGCCTGGGCATACAAAGCCTTGGGCTGCTCCAGACTCCTTCTGGGGGACGTGTTGCACCACAGCCCTGCCCTGGGACAGAAATTCCTTTCTCCTCATGTCCCTGTTCAACGCAAGCTCCAGCTGAGGGCTGGAGGGAAGGAAAGGATGACACCAGGACATTGATGTCCAACCCAGCGGGTCTGGGACAGCTCTGGTGGCACAATCCCTCTTGGCCAAGGGCTCAACGCTGGGAAGGTCTTTCCATGCCGAGGCTTTGCTTCAGCCAAGGAAAGCTCCTGGCTCAGGGTTGCCTTTCCTGCTCAGCCAGACACCCTGAGTTCCCCAGTGCAGAATTCCAGCATTCCCACAGGGTGGTACAGGAGGGGGAGATTTCCCCCTTGAGAGATGCTCATAGTCCAGTTTTTGCATTCAGGCAGCTCCAGGTTCCTCAGTTTTGGTTGCACAGCAGCTGGAAATGAAATCCAGGAGCTCTGTTCATGCCCAGCCACAGCAGGTGACACAAGGACAGGGCACTGGCAGTAGGACATTTGCAGGGAGTGCCTTCAGTGAGCGCTGGGGGCTGAACTCAGTGCAGAAAACGCCCCGGGGGCCTCCAAGGCACCCAGGCAAAAGGAACAAAGTTTCAGTTCTGGCCTCGCCAGGGAGGACCAAAATCACTACTTTTCACCCCAATGTTCCATTGCCGGGTGTCCTACGACCCCCAGAGGAGACCCCAGAGGGGCACCGAAATGAGCCCCTCCCTGTGGTGCAGGAGGGGTCGGGGCAGAGGAAGGGCTGCAGGAGCTGGGACACGGCTGAGATTCGGCTGCCACAGCGCTGCCCCGAGCTGGCAGGGCCATGGTCACTCAGGGTCAGGGGCCGGTCAGTTCTGTTGGCTGGAGGCGGCTCTGGACGCTTCTCTTGGAGCGTCTCCAGGGATGGAATGTTGGGGCTGCCACTGCTGTGTCACACAGACGGGATCGCCGGGGCTGGCGTGCTCCTGTCCCACCCCCACAGCTCTGCCAGCTCCTCGTGGGGACAGAAAGGCTGAGCCAAAGGCTGAGAGTTGCACAGTGGGCTGAGCTGGGAGGGACCCACCGGGACCATCGAGTCCAAGCCCTGGCCCTGCCCAGACACCCCAACAATCCCAGCCTGGGCCTGGGAGCGGTGTCCAAAGGCTCCTGGAGCTGCGGCAGCCTCGGGGCCGCGCCCATTCCCTGGGGAGCCTGGTCAGTGCCCGAGCCCCCTGTGGGGGAAGAAGCTTCTCCTGCTGTCCAGCCCAGCCCTGCCCTGGCCCAGCCCCAGCCGTTCCCTCGGGCCCTGTCCCTGCTCCCCCGGGCAGAGGTCGGAGCTGCCCCCGCGCTGCCCCTCGGGAGGAGCCGCAGCCCCCGGGGAGCTCTGAGCTGTGCCTGCTCTGCTGGGGCTGAACAAACCCAGCGCTCTCAGAGCTCCGGGGCAAGGTCCTGCCCCCGGCTCAGGGCTGGGCCGCTGCCACTGGGAGAAAATCAACTTGCAGCTTTTGCCCAGCAACAGGGACGAGCAGCAATTCGTGGGTAAGAGAGACTCTTTCCAAGGGCCTGGAGGGACAGGACAAGGGGGAATGGCTTCCCACTGCCTGAGGGCAGGGTGAGATTGGATTTTGGAAAGGAATTCTTCCCTGTAAGGGTGGTGAGGCTCTGGCACAGGTTGCCCAGAGAAGCTGTGGCTGCCCCTGGATTCCTGGAAGTGTTCCAGGCCAGGCTGAAGAGGGCTTCCTGCCCAGGAGGGGTGGGATGTGTTGCGGGGGGTTTGTGAGGGTGGGATGGGGCCTGGATGAGACAGGCATTGGCTTGGGATAGTAAGGCTGTGTGGGACCCTTTTTTTGAGTGAGTTCTGGGGTATCCCCACATTTCTGAAGGAATTTCAGGGTATCTCCTGTTCCTGTGCACACCAGATCATGGGGTACAGGATCGGGAACAGCCCCAGCCCAGCTCCCTGGGACTCTCTGAGGGCTTATTTGGGTTGTGCTCTCTGGGGGACGCAGCACTGAAACCCCTCCACTGTCCCCATCAGGTTCTTCTTCCCCGTCTGGTGAGGACTGAGACAGTCCCAGCGCTTCCAGCTGCTGAACAACCGGGCGAGCCCTGTCCTGGACTACCCCATCATTGATTACCTTTTTGCCCAGGTGAACCCCACCCAGCTGCCTCCTCCTTCTCCCCCTCCCCCTCCTCCTCTTCCTCCTCCTCCTGCTCCTTCTCCTCTTCCTCCTCCTCCTCCTTCTCATCTAGTGCCCACCGGTGCCTGTGGGACGTGGATCCTCTTACCTGACTCACCTGGAGCTGCCCATGGCCATCCCACAGTGGGCATGGGGCACCCCAGATTGCCAGGATGGGCACTGTGTGACACCCTTGGGACAGCCTGGCATCCATCGGGACAGCCTGGCATCCATCAGGACAGCCTGGCACCCGTGAGGACAGTGTGACACCCACAGGGATGGCTTGGCATCCATCAGGACAGTCTGGCAGCCACTGGACAGCCTGACACGCATGAGGACAGAGTGACACCCATGGGGACAGCCTGACACCCATCAGGACAGCCTGGAACCCATGGGGACAGCCTGGAATCCATAAGGACAGTCTGGCATTGCTGGGGACAGCCGGGCAGCCACTGGACAGCCTGGCACCCAAGGGGACAATGTGGCACCCATGCGGATAGCCCAGCATCCATCAGGACAGACTGGCACCCATGGGGACAGAGTGACGCCCTTGGGGACAGCCTGGCATCCATGGGGACAACCTGGCATCCCCTGGGAGAGCCTGACACCCGTGGGGACATTCTGGCATCCCTGGGGACAGCCTGACATCCCTGGGGACAGTCCAACATCCCTGGGGACACCCTGCCTGCCACCTGTGCCTCCAGCCCTGGGCAGCTCCATGTCCTGGATCCCAGCACCATTGCAGAGCCAGATCCAGCGGCACAACTTCCTCCCCTGCCAGCACCTCTGCTGCAGCAAATCCCTGCAGGAGCTCAGGGGCTGCCGGACGGACGGACCCCGCCTGAAGCTCCAGTCCCTGCTGGCCCTGGAGTGGCTCCAGCACCGCTGGCCCGAGGAGAGTCCGTGTCCCCTGCCCAGGATCCAGCACGGACGTTGCCATCCCCGTGGCCGGAGACAGCGGCCTGTCCTGGAGCTGCAGTGGCTCTGAGGTGCTGGTGGTGGCTGTGGCAGGGTTCCCGCAGTGTGGGGATGTGGCTGGCGGCCGTGTGACCCTGGTGGTGTCCCCACAGAGGCGCCAGCACTTGTGCGACTTCCCCGACATGGCCGACATCAGCCCCGAGCAGGCGGCGAGCCGGGAGGGCGGCTCCATGGAGACCCGGCTCGTCACCCTCCCCAAGGCAGACAGCCGGGTGCTGGGAGCTGGGGAGTTTGGGAAGGCCCCGGGGGTCCCCACCCTGCTGAGCCCAGTGGTCACTCCACAGCCGCTCTCTGGACAGGATTCCAAACGGTGCCAGGTACGCCAGGGTATGGACGGGCACTTGTGGCTGTCAGGGGTGGCGTGGAGGTTCTGCAGCCTGCGGGAGCTTCTGGGCACCTCCGGGTGCCAGGGGCTGCAGGCACAGGGGGCTGAAATGCACCTGGAGGCCGCCTGTCCTTCCCACCCAAAAGGTGACAGCAGGGGATGCCCCAGAGAGAGAGGGCTGTGAAATCACAGAGCAGCTATGGCATCATGGAGGGGCTGTGTGACATCACAGAGTGGGCTGTTGCATCACAGGGCACCTGTGTGACATCACAGAGTGGCTGTGACATCATGGAGGGGCTGTGTGACATCACGGAGTGGGCTGTGACATCACAGGGCACCTGTGTGACATCACAGAGAAGGCTGTGACTGAATGACATCAAGGAGTGGGCTGTGAGGTCACAGGACAGCTGTGTGACATCATAATACAGACTCTGACATCACAGAGAAAGTGTGACATCACAGGGTGGTGGTGTGACATCACAGAGCGCACTGTGACATCAGAGAGTGGGCCGTGACATCACAGGGGCGGCTGTGTGAGGTCCCTGGGTAGATTAATGTCTTGGTTTAAAAGAACAGATGTCTGCCCAGGAAGGCGGGAACTTTCCTCGAATGGAAAGATGACCCCCTCATTCCAAATGATCACTTTGTGATACCAGGGGCTCCCAGAATAACAAAATATAAATACATCAATCAGAAGAGGTCGAACAGCAGCCGAGCAGTGACAGAGTTGCCTGTCATGCTCCCCTTCCCCCTTGGGCGCAGTTCTGGCCACACCCGGCAGGGGGCGCTGGGGGCCCCGGCAGGGCGGGGCGGGCGCTGTCTCGCGGCCAGCAGGGGGCGCTCCGGTAGCGGGGCGGGGCCTCCCCGGGCGGTGATGGCGGAGAAAGGGACCCGGCGGGGACGGCCCCGGCCCAGGCGGCACCGCCCGCGCTGGCTCCGGGCCCCGGGCGGCAGGGAGCAGGGAGCAGGGAGCAGGGAGCAGGGAGCAGGGAGGAGCGGGCAGGCTTCGGTGGCAGTGCCCAGAACCCCAAGGCAGCAGTACCCGGGCCAGCCACACTCACTCCGTCACCCACGCAGCCGCTCCTCGATCCCGAACGGAAGGGAAGGGGCAGCCCCAGACCGGCCCCTGCAGGGTCCTGGCCGAGCTCACGCCTCTGGAGATATCCCCCAAGATGTGGGAGGTCCGTGGGTGACAGTGACAATTCCCAGCACAAATGACCGTGAGCCACCCCCAGAGACAGGGCTGGGGCCGATGGGATTTGGTTTTGGATCCACTGGGATTTTGGATTGTGTCGTAGGCTACAATGTAAGATATAACCAAAAATATGTATTCTGTCACCATCTGTTGAAACCTGGTGGGGCAGGGTTTTTTATCTCTTCCATGACACATCCCTGAAAACTGCCTCTGGAGGGACATCTTCTGTTAATGGGCCATCCAGCCTCACTACATGACTCACAAAATTATATCATCCCACTGTGAGATGCTCCGCCCATGGGAGGAGCCAAGAATTCCTACCTGGATATAATCTGAGGTTTGGAACACCACAAGCAGCCCTTACCTCCAGGATTCCCAGAGGACAAGAGCTACATAGGCACCACAGGACCTTCAGAGGAAGACCAGACCCTTCTACAGGATCACTGCTTCATCAGAACCATATCCGTCATCCCAAGAGGACTGCAGCCACCACTTAATCGCACTGCTACCACCCCCCAGCCTGGCAGGGTGTCAGCTCGTATCCTGACTCTCTCGGGGTTAAGCCAGTGTCTGCGTGTTATTGCCTTGTTGTATATGTATCAGTAAAGAACTGTTATTCCTATTTCTCATATCTTTGCCTGAAAGCCCCTTAATTTCAAAATTAGAATAATTTGGAGGAAAGGGGGGTTACGTTTTCCATGCCAGGGGAGGCTCCTGCCTTCCTTAGCAGACACCTGTCTTTCAAACCAAGACAGGTTGGATCCAATGGCATTTGGACCTGGATCCATTGGGATTTGGGCTTGGATCTGTTGGGATTTGGAGTTGGATCCGATGGGATTTTGGGTTGGATCTGCTGGGATTTGGGGTTCCATCTGATGGAATTTGGGGCAAAAAGGGCACATTCTGGGTGAAAACCAGGAAGATCCCAATGGATCCTGAGGGAAGGAAGCTCCTCCCAGTCATTCCTCAACTGTCCCCAGCCAGAGGCATTTATTGATGGCTCCTGGACACTCATGGAGATTCCTGGGGATTCCCAAAGATTCCCAACTACTCCAGAGACACCTCCAGCACTCGCCAGAAGCTCTCATTGCTCGTCCTCATTGTCTTTGGCCTTGCAGGGCTGGGCGGGAGCTCCTTGGGATCGGGATCCGCAGGAATGCTAGAGCCGGAGCTGGACGCCGACAGCACCGCGATCACCGGCGTTTGGAAGCTCCAGGGATCCCAAGGACGGATCCACTTGGATTTCTCCTTCTTCTTCACCTCTTCCGTGTCTCCTCCTCTTCCTCCTCTGGAGCATGGATTTTTGGCTGTGCGCATCTGGCGCCGGCGCCTGGAGCGGTCCCGGCGCTGTCCGGCCTTTGGACTCATGGGATGATCCCTGGAAGGATCCAACGAGAAAGGTCATCCCGAGCTGGGGGACACCAGATTGTCCCCAAGCCTTCGGCCTCACGTGTCCAGGGACTTCTCCGACTTCTTCTTCCTCCCCTCAGTTTCCAACTTCTCCAACTTTTCTGACTTTTCCAACTTTTCCGACTTTTCCAGCTTTTCCTTCATCCCTTTGCAAGATTCTGACTTCTCTGACATCTCCTTTTTCCCCAATTCAGTTTCCGACATTCCCGATTTTTCCTTCCTCCCCGATTCAGTTTCCAGCTTCTTTTTCCCCAGTTCAGTTTCTGACTTTCCAAACTTTTCCTTCCTCCCCAGTTCAGTTTCCGACTTTCCTGATTTTTCCTTCCACGCCAATTCAGTTTCCAACTTCTTTTTCCCCAATTTGGTTTCCAACTTTCTGGACTTTTTCTCCTTCTTCGCCAGCTCTGTTTCCGACTTCCTCTCCATCCCCTTCCTCCCCTGGGTTTTCTGGTTTTCTGTAGTCTCTTCCTGAGGTTGTTCCTCTGCTCCTGGTATTCCAGAAGCTGCCTCTGGAACTGGAAAGGAGAGGCTAAATCAGAGATTACATCACTTGTCCCATTTCTTCCCTTTTCCCCCACACTTTTCTGCTCTTTCCCCATTCCTTTGCTATTCTCCTGTTTCTTTCCCACTCTTTATCCATTCCTTGGCATTTTCCCTCATTTCTTTGCCTTTTCACTCATTCCCCCTTTGCCCTTCCCCCATTTTTCCCTGTTTTCCATTTTTTCTTGATTTTTCCCCAATTTCTTTCCTTTCTCCCATTTATTTCCTTTATTATCCCCAAAAATTCCCATGTTCCCCATTTTTTGCTGTTTTGCCTCTTTTCTTTGTTTTTTTTCTCCAATTTCTTTCCTTTCCATCCACTTCTTTTCTTTATTATCCCAATTAAGTTCCATTTTCCTGTATTTTGCTATTTCCCCCCTTTCCTCAATTTTTCCCCATTTTTTCTGCTTTATGTTTTGGGGTGATTTTATGATGATGCTTTATTCCCTAACTGTCTGCTTTGTGCCCAGAAAACGGCTGCTGCAGCTTTAGGCTGGGCCCAGGGGTGGGGCCGGAGCCTTGGGCTCCTGCGCGGTTCGGTTCAATCTCTCTCCGGCGCGGTCGGCGGCTGCACGCATTGTTACTTCGCTGCCTTTGCTGGATTATTTTCGCCAATTTAGGCAAGAAGCTTCTGGGTTTTTTGGGTTTTGTTTTCTCTTCCCCTGGCCTGGAGGCTTTTCACTGGCAAATCCTTTAGGTGGCTTTTTGGGTTTTTTCCCTTGAACTGTCTCAGTTCATTTCTTTCTTTGGCCTGAGGAGCCTGAGGCGGCCCCGGCCGGTCCGAACCCCGAATAGACCGAGCCAGGGAAAGAAGGGACATTGAAGTCCATCAGCTTCGCCTGCTGCCAGGAGGAGACCCACGCCAGAAATCCAACAGGTCCCAGCTGCTGCGTGAACTCCTTCTTTTCTCCCCCCTTCCCAGGGACAAAGAAGGGCAGCCGCCACCTTTGCCTCTCGGCCATGTGGCAAGGTGGGGGTGGGTGTAAGGTTCAATTTTCTTTCTTTCCTGTGCTTTGTGGGAATCTTGCTTTGTTAATAAACAGTTCTACTTTTTTCTCACTTTCATCCCCTGGCATCCATTTCTCTCACTGGCCAAAGAAAAGGGAGTTACTGAAGCCCTTTCCCCCTAGATGCTCATTCCAGGGTGCTTCCTCCTGAAATTTGTCTCCAAAACCAAGACACTTTATTATCCCCAAAAATACCCATTGTCCCCATTTTTTGCTATTTCCCCCCTTTTCCTCGATTTTTTCCTGTATTTCTTTCCTGCATTCCTGTACTTTATCATCCCAATTAATTCCCATTCCCCCCTTTTTTTTTTCCTATTCCACCATTTTGTTTTGGTTTTTCCCCATTTCTTTGCATTTTTCCCCATTATTTTTGAGTTTTACCGTTTCTGTCTCTCCCAATTTTCCTGCCTTTCCCATCTTTCTTGATCCGTAGCCCCAATTTCCCCCTGGGACGTGGGGTCTCCTTGGGGAGGTTCTGGAGGCTCTGGAGCAGCAGCACCCTCGGAAGCGGGGCCTGGACCATTTCCCTCTCGAACCTGGGCAGGAAACACCGGGATCACCCCGGAATCACCCTGGAATCACCATGGTTTTCCCCAAATCCATGACATTTGCCCCTCAATTCACCACATTTCCCCTAATCCACCTTGTTTTTTTCCCCAAATCCACCGTGTTCTCCCCAAATCCGCCTTTTTTCCCAAATTCACCTTATTTTACACATATCCACCACCGTTTTCCACAAATCCACCATGTTTTTCTCAAATCCCCCATTATCCCCAAATCCATCACATTTTCTGCAAATCCACCTTGTTTTCCCCCAAATCCAACACATTTTCCTTTGTATACTTTTTTTTCCACAAATCTACCTTGTTTTTCCTAAATCCATCACATTTTCCCAAATCCACCATATTTTCCTTAATCCATTTGTTATTTTCTAAAATCCACCACGTTCCCCCAAATCCACCCCATTTCCTCAAATCCACCACATTTTCCCAAAATCTACCACAGTTTTCCCAAGATCCACCATCCCCCAGACCCACCCAGTGCAGAATTCCAGGCCCCCTAAATCCAAGGCATCCTGGAGCGGGTTGGGTTGGACCCTGTTCCGGTCCCACCCCAGCGTCCCCCCATTCCCAGAGCCCCGGGATCGCCCCCGGACGCACTCGGGGAAGACGATGACGGAGCCAGACGAGGTCAGGGCAGCCACGGGGACCCCCCGGGGCACCACCATGTCCAGGAGCTCCTGGATCTGCAACGGAAGAGAACAGGGATGAGACCTTCTCCATGGGGATGAGGAGCTCAACATTAGAAGGCCCCAGATATGGTGGGATCTTGTCATCATGGATGAGGAACTCAGCGTTGGAGGAGCCCCAAGATGGCCGGAGCTTCCTACCATGGATGAGGACCTCAGTGATGGAAGACCCCAAAGATGAGGAACCCGGTGTTGAAGGAGCCCAAAGAGGACCCCAGAGATGGTGGGACCTCCTTGAAATGGGTGAGGGCATGTTGGAGGAGCCCAGAGATAGTGGGATCTCCTCAATGTGGATGAGGAACTCAACACTGAAGGAGCCCAGAGATGGTGGGATCTCCTCCCCAAGGATGAGGAACTCAGTGTTGGAGGAGGCCAAAGAGGACTTTAAAGACGTTGGGACTTTCTCCATGTGGATGAGGAAATGCTGGAGGATCCCAAAAATGGTGGGATCTCCTCAACATGGCCGAGGGACTTGAGGACCCCAAAGACGGTGGGACCTTCTCCCCATGGATGAGGGAATTTTAAAGGACCACCCCACTCCCCTCCCTCAATCCCCTCAACCCCCTCACCTTGAAGACCCCCTTTTCCAGGTTCTCCTTCCCGGCCACCGCCCCCAGGAAGTCGTGGTAGAACCTCATCCGGACCTTGCGCCGCTCCACCAGCAGGACTCCAATGTCCCTCAGGACCAGGGCCACGTCCTGACCTGTCCCCAAGCACCGCGACAGGAGGGACGTGGTGGCCTGGAGGGCGCCCTCCACCCTGCGCCGGGGCCGTCCCAGTGCCGCTGCCACCGCAAACGTCCGGAGGGGATCCAGGTTCCCTGGGAGGACATGGAAGGTGGGGGGAATTGGGTATCCTCAGGGGGTTTGGGGTTTTCTGGTGGGGTTTTGGGGGTTTCTCAAGGTTTTATGGGGTCTCCTTGTGGCTGTTGGGGTCCTCTCATGGTTTTTTGAGATTTCTCAGGGTGTTTTGGAGACTTCTGTGGGTGTTTTGGGGTCTTCTTGTGGGGTTGTTTTGGTCTCCTTGTGGTTTTTGAGGTCTTCTTGTGGCTTTATGGGATTTTCTCATGCTCATTTGGGGTCTCCTCATGTTTTTTGGGGATGTCCACATGATTTTTTTTAGTTTTTTTGGCATTTCCTTAGGGGTTTTGGAGTCTTCTCATGTCTGGGGGGGTTTTCTTGTGGGTTTTTGAGGTTTTCTCATGTTTCTATTGGGTCTTCTGGGTTTTGGGGTCTTCTCATGGTTTTAGGGGATATCCCTGTATTTTTTGGGGTCTCCTCATTGATTTATGGGGTCCTCAATGATTTATGTGCTTTTGTGGGGTGTTCTCATGATTTCTGGGAGGCTCTTGTGTTTTGGGGGGTCTCCTCATGGGTGTAAGGGTCACCTGATGGTGTTTTGGGGTCTCTTAGTTATTTTTAGGGTCTTCTTGTGGTTTTTGGGGTTTTCCTTGTGGTTTTCAGGGTCTTGTCTTTTTTTTTTTTGTGGTCTTACTGTGTATTTTTTGGGTCTCCTCATGGTTTTTTGGGGTGTCCTTGTGAGTTCCGGGGTCTTCTTGTCGTTTTTATGGTCTCCACAAGATTTTTGGGGTTCCTCATGGGTTTTAGGGTCTTGTGATTTTTAGGAACTTCTCATGGGGATTTTGGGGTCTCCTTGTGGGAGTTAGGTGCTCCGCACAAGTACAGGTTCTTATCTTCGCCTCTGGGACGCTTTACCTTGAGCCCGAACAGATGAGAAAAGCCTGCAGATGTTGTTTCAGGTTGTTTAGTTCTTCTTATCTCTGCCAGCTCTGAGCTCCGGCCGCACATCTGATGCCAGCCGTGTCCGAGTGGGAACTGCCCAGTCTTGGGCTGTCCCGTCCTTTTTGTGCCCTTTCCATGATCCAACCATTCTTCACAATGGATTTATTATTTACTATTCTATACCAATTAATTTGCACCTATTCTAGACATGTAATTTCTACCTCTTTTTCATTCTACCAATCATTTTATGCCAACACTACAAGAGAAGATGGAGGAAAAGGAGAAAAAGAGGAAGAACAGGGCAACACCCAAAATCTTCCATCTTAGACCCTTCATCCTCATATTAAAAATCCTAAAATCTACTTTTTACCTTGTAAAATCCTAAACCACTACTCATTTTCACCTTCTCTTGTTCTGCAATGCCTCGCGCTGCGTTGGCAATTTTTCCCATGGGCTGAGATCAAAGCCGGTGTCATTCTGGGCTTCTTGCCAGGGTCTGGGACCCCCTTGCTGGGGCTCCTGACCTCCCAGGGCAGCCCGAGGCGTGTCTTGGGTTCCAACATCTCCTCATGTTTTTTGGGTTCTCCTTGTGAATTTGGTGGTCTCCTTGTGGGTTTTTTTGGCTCTTCTCATGACTTTTAGGGGATCTTCTCATTTTTTGGGGGTCTTCTTGTGGGTTTTGAGGTCTTCCTGTGTTTTTTTGGGGCTTCTCATGGTTTTATAGGGTATCCCTATATTTTGGGGTGTCTCCTCATGGTTTCATGGGATCTCCTTTTGGTTTTGAGGTCTTACGGTTTTTTGTGGTCTCTTGGTTTTTTGGGTCTTGCCACATGCTTTTTCAAGGTCTTGTAATGTATTTTGGGGGTCTCCTCATGGTTGTTTGGGGTCTTCTCATGGTTTTATGGTGTCTCTGTGTGCTTTTTGGGGGTCTTCTTGGGGTTTTTGGGGGTCTCCTTATGATTTTTGTGTGCTTCTCATGGCTTTTTGGGTTCTTCTTATGGGTTTTTTGGGGGATTTTCTCATGGGTTTATGGGGTCTTCTTACAGTTTTTTGGGTTCTTGCTATGTGCTTTTTTGGGGTCTTGTAATATATTTTTGTGTCTCCTCACAGTTTTTTGGGGGCTCCTTGTGATTTTTGGGTTCTTCTCACAGGGCTTTTTAGGGTGTCCTCCTGGGTTTTGGGGGCTCCTCATGCATTTTTTGAGATCTCTTCTTGGTTTTTTGGGAGATTTCCTTGTGATTTTTGGGATCTCCTCGTGTTTTTTTGGGGTCTTCTTGTGGTTTTTTGGGATCTCCTCATGGATTTTTAGGGTCTCCTCCCATTTTTTTGGTTTCTTCTCACACCTTTCAAGTCCCCATTTTCCACCCCTTCCCTCAACCCTCCCCCTCCATCCATGTCCACCTTGGAATGCCCATGGTCCTACCGGGCTGGAATTCCCAGTCATCCATCAAATTGTGGCTCTGGACCAAATTCCTGGCCAGGCAAAAAATCGGCCTCTGTGTTGTCACCTCCATGTTCCCAACCTGCGCCCGCCAGGGCACCACATCCAGGGTGCCAAGGGTCGGGATCCGCACCCCCTGCAACCAGAGTTTTTGGGAATTTGTGACCTACTTCCCCCCAGAAGTGGAATTCTGGGATTTTGAAGTGGAAATTTTGGATTTTGGGGTCCACACTCCATGGAACTGGAATTTTGGGATCTTGAGATCTGCACCCTCTGCAAGCAGAATTTGGGGATTTTGGGATCTGCTCCCCCCAGAAGTGGAATTTCAGGATTTTGGAATGAGCTAGAGGTGACCTCGACCCCCAGGAGGGGACACGGCAGGGGAATTGGGGTGACCTTGTTTTGCAGCAGGAGCTGGTCCAGGACGAAGTCGGCCACCACATCCCAAATTTCCTTCCGCTCTGGGAATTGAGGGAAACTGAGTCAGGATCCTGACAGATCCTGACATTCCCATGGGTCCAAGGAGTGCTGGTACCTTTGGGGGTGGTGGCTGAAACCACCTCTGTCCTCCCCCAGAGCTCCACCTTGGTCCTCCTGGCGGTGGGAGGGCGAGAGCTCATTCTGCACTCTCTTGGGATTTGGGATCAGGATGTGGGATCGGGGTGTGGGGTCTGGGATGTCCCACCACCAGACTAGCTCCTGTTGTGTCCCAGGACACTCGGTGACGCTGCTGGTGGCACTGTGACTTTGGTGGGGCCTCTGTGATGTCGTGGTGACACCGCGGGGACAGGGGTGGGGATACAGGGCTGGGGCAGGGAGGAGGGATGGAACATGGAATGGGGGACATGGAATGGGGGACATGAAATGGGGGACATGGGGGATATGGGGGACATGGAATGGGGGACATGGAGGGAGGACTTGGAGGATGTTGGATGGGGGACACAGAATGGGGGACAAGGGAAACATGGGGGACACAGTCTCCAGGTGTTCAAAGAGATTACAATAAGCAGACCCAATGACAAAGCCATTTTTGAGGCATTTTTCTTATTACCAGCTCCTTACACCTGGTCAATGCCCAAATCCCGGGACAGGGATCCCGGTTCCTTGGCTTCACCACCATCCAGCTCCACATGGGAGCCGCGATATCCCAGCACGGAGCAGCCGGGTCACCAGGGGCTCTCCCGACGGGCGGCTGAAACCTTTTCACACATCTCGCAGCTCTCCTGAGGACAGGGAGCGGGTGATTATCTCTGGCCTTGCCTCTTCCTCCTCTTGTAAGGGCCCTGCTTCCTCTTCCTCCCTCACTGAGGGATTGGTGATGATTTGGTCTTGGATTTCTTCTCCTGTATAGCAGGAGCTGCTCCCGGCAGGGGCTGTTCCCTGGCTCAGCTGAAGTTGGAGTGCCCACGGTGCTGTTGCTCTGCTTTCCTCCTCCTCCCCCTGAGGGTGCTGTCCAGTGACCAGCAGTGTCCCGGAAACAGCAGCCAGGGCCCAGCAGGCTGCATCACTTTGCACCTCTCTGGAGCTGTGGCAGCATTTCTGCTTCACATATTTTGTCACTTTAACGGGGTCCTGTAGCTGTTCAGAGGTGAACTTCTGAACCATTGGAGGAGAGGAGTCCTCCAAATACTGGCCCATTCCCTCCCCCATTCCATGCCACTCCTGACTATCCACCCTTGGGGCAGATCTCTGAATGACCTTCCTGGAAATCTCTGTTC
The DNA here is from genome assembly GCA_026261815.1 of Monarcha castaneiventris obscurior. Taxonomy (NCBI): domain Eukaryota; kingdom Metazoa; phylum Chordata; class Aves; order Passeriformes; family Monarchidae; genus Monarcha; species Monarcha castaneiventris. Next base: position 12,335 of record JAMPIT010000725.1, on the reverse strand, counting down.
TGACCCTAAACATGGTGTGGACCCCAGTGAGGACCCAGCAGGCTCAGCAGCAAGAACAGGCTTTCCTTAACATCCAGAGGGAATTCAGAATTCTCAAAAGCTGTTGGAACAGGCCTGAAGGAGGAGAAGGGGGCGAAAGGCTGGGCAAAATCATCCTCCCCTGTTTCCCCCACAGGCTGGGCACGATTATTAATGAATTCCCAGAGGCAGCACCCGAGGCCAGGGCAGGAGAGCAGCACTGGAGACACATCCCAAATGACCCTCACTGCCCTTGATGTTCTCACATCATACACTGATATCCCACAGTACAGCAACAAAGCAATCCTGGTCCCTCTCCCTGCTCTGGAAAAGATCCCTGAGAGGAGCACGGATGGGAATATGCCCAGGGTGAGGTCCCACAGCCACATGAGCAGACCAAGGCACTGTGCCCAGGGGCTCTGTCCCTGGGACAGCAAATGCTCAGATCAAAGTCGCTTCCAACCTGCTCTGTGCAGATCTGGTGCTTTACAACCCATTGTGCCCCACATTTTCCCCAGAAAGGTGCTGCCCCACATCCACACAGCCCCTTTCCAACCACAACCTGCTCTAATTTCCCATTTGCCCTTTGTCTCTCAGTGCTCACATGTGGACTGTGAAGCCAATCCTGCTCCAGGAGCCTGGTTGGGAAGCAGTTGGCCCCATAACCTGGGGACAAGATATTAATCACAAAACTGCTCATGCCAGCAGAGACAAGACAGGGGCAGAGGAAAGGGGAGAGGCAGGCCCAGGGGACAGGGCTGGAATGGTGATGGCTGTGAGGTCACTGCCACTGCAGCAGCCTGGCTGGCCCTCAGCAGACATCCTGGCCAGGAGGCACTGTGAGGTCACCCAGCACACCAGAGACCCCACACAACAGGAATTCCATCCCTGGGGAGGTGAAGGAGTGAGGCAGGAGGGAGAGGCCCCACCTGGGCTCTGATTCTGGGGCACCTCTGTTACACAACCCGAGCAGCCCTGGCACACAGGGAGGCCGGCCGGGCTCATGGCCACCCTGCCCTGCACCAGCCCTGCAACCGGGGCAAAATCTTTCCTCATCTCCTGGCTGAACATCCCCTGTTTCACCCAACACCCCTTGTCTTTCATCCTCCTCACCTGCTCCAGCCAAGCTTTCCGTGCCTCAAAACAACAAAGTCACCATTTCTGCATTTCCCCACTGCAGACTGTCCCTGCTGTCACCTCCTGGCAGTGGCTCCATGGCCCCTGCCAGAGCCAGCCCTGTCCCTGCCCTGCCCCAGCTCTGCTGCCCCACAGCTGCTGGATCAGGAAGGGCAGAGCCATGGGGGAGGGACATGCACAGGGACTCCTCCTGGGAGGCACCTCGGGAGGTTTCCAGGCCGGGCCAAAGCCCAGCCAGTGGGGAAAGGGACCCAGGGATGGGCTGTTTGTGTGCTCTGCCATGGCAGGAGAAGATGCAGAGCTACCAGCTCCCTTCATCCCATTCTCTCTCTGTTTTCTCATGCTTGTGCCTCTATAAACCACCACGATCCCTTCCTTTCCCTTCCTGTATCCTTTTCTAGGCATTCCACAGGAAGTCTGGAAAATGCTCTTTCTGTCTGACCTCCATGAGTCTCAGACCCAGAGGCATAAACCCCATCCTCATCCTGAGGTCATCCTGGGGGATTTGGCCACTGACCCACTTGGGGAATCTTTCATGCAGAAATGTTGGAACATTCTCTGATTTGTCTTAGACTTTCTGAATTTTGAATTGTTTCTGCACAAATATGGCAATTCATGTCCCTGGTATGGCAGTCCTTTGATTTTCATGGAAATGTTGGGGATTAGGGGAGATGAAAATGCTGACATGGTGTAAGTAGGTATTTGCAGCTCTGTGGAGAAGCAGTTGGTAAAATAGGAATTAAAGACTGATGGGACTTAGAGACCTCAAGTACAGGATCAGGATATGGAGGCTGAGATCCCTGAGCTCAGTGCTTTGGAGACTGAGGCAGTGGCACCGAGGAGGTGATGGAGAACACAGAGCCAGGCTCTTCACCAGGGTGCCTGGTGGGAGACAAATGACAATGGCTGGAAGGGGAAAGAGGGGAGATCAGCCTGGACAGGAGGAAGCCTTTGTTCCGATGGGCTCAGCCAGGTGCTGAGATGCTGCCCTGTGCCTGTCCTTTGGGATTTTCCAGTCCCAACCAAATCAAGCCTTGAGCTACTTGGTCTGGGCCTGTTTCTGACAGGTTGGGCTGCAGACTTGCTGAGGTCCCTTCCAACCTCAGCTCTCCAATGGTCCCAGGATGATGCTGGTCCCTGTTTCAGACTGGAGCAGAGCAGATGTTTATGGGACAGGAGCCCTCTGGGGCTGTAGGGGACCTGCAGCTTGCGAGGTGCACGAGCACATCCTCATTAGCTGGGTCATTTGAGTGCTTTTAGGAAATGGCAAATTTTCCCACCAGGAGAGAACAGGAATTTTCTGGAAGTGTACGGATGGCAGAAGAAATATTGACCTTCCCCTCCACTTGTGTCACCACTATTCTGTTTATTATTTGATGTCCCTCTTCCTTCAGATGCTTCCACCTCTCCTGTTTAATGGCCATGTCTAAGGACATCTCTACACCAGCCCAGCAGGATCTGTGTCCTTTCCATTGCTCCCATTTTTCCTCCTCTAGTTCCTCTCCAGTCATTCCAATGCCTCACAATTGACTGGCTTCACCCTTTGAGCTTCAGGGAGTTTCCCAGGGTTTCAGAAGTTAAAATAACTCATCAGTCAACATCTTAATTGTGTTTATATCTTTTAGAATCACCTTTTCTAATGTCTTTGTCTAAAACTGTTCCTTTATGGAAATCCCTTGAGAATGGTGGACACGTCAGATGCTGCTGGGATGTCTCACATTGCTGAGGGAAGAGTTTTGATGGTTATTAAATTGTATCATGTTTACATTTTTTTATGTTGGCCATGAAGAGAAAGTTTCTGTGCCTCTGAGTCTCAGCAGTTCCTGACCCCCAAAGGACACAAACCTGATGAATCGTGGTTCCCACTCCAGTGGCTGCACTTGGACCTCCCTCCATACCCAGAGCAGAGCTCCACTGTCCCAGAAAGTGCCTGGCAATGGAGGGATGAAGGGAATGGGACAGGCTGTGGGGATCAGGGGCAGGGCACGGCCAGGGATTGGGGGTGGTTGTGAGGCCAGGGCAGGACCCGGCCCTTGGCCTTGGTGAACCTCATCCAACTGTCCTGGGCCCATGGCTGCAGCCTGTCCAGATCCCTCTGCAGAGCTTCCTGCCCTCCAGCACAGCCACACTCCCACCCAGCTTGGGGTCAGCTGGGACCTGACTGAGGGTGCCCTCGATGCCCTCGTCCAGATCAGCAAGAAAGAGATTGAACTGACCTGGCCTCAGTGCTGAGCCCTGGGGACAGCCCTGGCTGTGACTCCATTGCCCAGCACTCCTTGGGCTGGACTTGTGTTTTTTATGGAGCTGTGCCTTCCCTGGGTTTGTTTGCTGACAAGAAATGGACATCCCTCTGCGTCTCGGGCAGCTCCTTCTCCAAGGAGAGCAGCTGGGAGTTGGTGCCAAGGAGCTGAAAGCTGCAGGCACAGCCTGGACTGGAGGAAGCTGAGATTTGCACAAGGCTGCTCTGAGTCCCAGGGGTTGGATGAGGGAAATGCTGGGGAGGGGGTAGGGACAAAGTGTGATTGATTGTCAGCCATAAAGGGGCTTGATGTTCACATCTATTCAGACTGCATTAGGAGGTGCTGGGGATCAATATCAGCTGGAGATCGCTGATACCAGTGTATAACAGGAAAAAGGTAAACAGGGCACAGAAGAGAAATAATTTCTCCTTGTATTGTTAACACAGTATATTCACTTTGAATGGACTTCTGAAATCTGTCTATAGAACCACAAAAGAATTGAAGGCATAAATTATTCCCAGGGGCTTTTCTTCTTAGGGTGTTTTGAATTGTTAATGTATAAACAGGAAAAAAATAACTGGGAAAATAGATACTCGTTCATTGTTTTTTTAATTTAATATATTCACTTTAAAAACACTTCCAGACTCGCTCTAATTAACCACAAAAGAACTGAAGACCTAAATGATTCCCGGGGGCTTGTCTTGTTAGGGTGTTTTGAATGTTAATGGTTCTTTGTCACTGAATTCCTGAACTGAAGAGCTGAAGGCTGAACAAGGTAAAATTCAGCAGCAAGTTCCAAGTTGCTGAGGGTGTCAGCAGCCCCCACTGAGGCCATCCCTGCCAGGAGACCGTGGGGGCAATGAGCAGACAAGGAGAGCGTCCCTGGGGCTGGGGAAGCAGGAACTCAGAGGCACCCCCGGCTCCAGGTGGGAAATGGACTCTGGAATGTGGCTGTCAAAGCCCTGCCTGGGCTTGGCCAAGCAGCACAGCCAAGCCCTGACCCCATCCCCTGGGAATGGGCATCGGTGGCCTCACGGGATGCTCGAGGCTGTCCCGGAGCAGTGGCATGTGGGGTGTGGGATGGTGAGGGCAGGAGAGCAGCAGGAGCCCTCCAAAGCTCTGTGGGCTGGGAGAGGAGGCCACAAGCCCTGGGGCTGGCATGAGCTGGTGTCTGCTCATGGGCCTGAGTACAAGGGACAGCAGCCACAGCCAGGGGACACAAATCTCACTGCTGTGGGCAGGGGGTGGTCCCAGCCCCGCCAAGGCCTTTGGCCACCCCCACTGCAGCTCTCCTCCCCTGGCCTAGGCCTGTGCTGGTTCCCTTGCAGCCTTTACCCAGCGCCCCATTTCCCCATCTCCCTCTGAGCCTGGGAGTTCCCAAAGCTTTCCTGATGTCCCTGTGTCCTCCCTCGCTGTTGCTCCAAACAAAAAGCTGTGTTTGGCCGAGGAATGGCCAATTCCTGTGGCATTGCCAATGCCTGCCTTCTACCCACACCCTGCTCAAGCTCCCGTGGCACCCAAGCTGTCCCAGGCACAGCCTTGCTTGAATCTGCTCCTTGTCTCCCTCTCCCAGCACTGAAATCCATGTCCCATGTCCAGCCCCGCAGAGCAGCCCAGTCCTGTCTGGGCCTGCAGCAGGAACTGGAGGCACTGCAGGGCAGGGACAGCCACTCTGTGTCTGCAATGCTCAGGAGATGCTCAGCTCAGGCAGCTCCTGCAGCCCCAGGGCCAGCCCCGCTGGCCAGCACAGCAGCAGAGAGTTGGCCCCGGGGCTCCTCAGGCAGCTCCTGCTGGCCCAGGCCCAGGGCAGCCTCTTGCCAGGGCTCCTGTGCACACACACGGGCTCCTGCTCTGCTCCTGGCCCACGCCAGCTGCCCACAGAGCCTTTGCCAGGGGAACACGTCTGTGCTGGCCTGAGCAGCCCTTGCTGCAGCCCTGCCCTGCTGCCCAGAGCCCCCGAGCTGGGGGTGCTGCTCTGCAGAGCACGGGGGCTGTGCTGCCCGGGGCCCTGGGCTGGCTCTGCTGGGCTCTGCTGCTCCAGCTGGGAGCCAGAGGCAGCTGCTGCTGCTGCCTGCACTGACCCCCTCCCACACAGGCTCTGCTGTGCCCATGGAGGCTGCTCAGGGCTGCCTGCCTTGTTCCAGGGCTGCCCCGTGGCCTTGGGGCTGCCCTGCATCCTCCTGGGGAAGTTCCCTGAGGGTCAGACTGGTCAGTGCCCAGACTCCTTTCCCTGTGCCTGCTGTGTCCCCTGGGCTGCAGAGCTCTCCTGGCTCACAGCAGACATTCAGTGCTTTATCTCTGGGTGACCCCAGCCTGGACAGGCCTGTGCCCAGTGAGCTCCACTCCCTGCTGAGCCCTGGCACACACTGTCCCTGCAGCTCCCCTGTGTTCTCCTGGCAGCTGCCAAGGCCCTCCAGACAAACATTCCCCCGCCATCAGCCCTGGCACAAGCTGGAGAGCCCCAGGAAGGTTCAGCACTGACCATTCCCCATCTGATGGGCACTGGCCACCAACAAGCAAAACCTGACCCATTCCTGAGTCCCCTGAAGGCCACCCTGGGACCCTGATCTCATCCCACTGAGCCCTGGGAGCACAAGGAGCACAAGGAGTCTTTTTAGAGTCTGTGCCTTCGACCCGTCCCTGAGAGTGACTCTGGAGGGAGAGCGAAGCCTTCCTGCCCTGCCCTCAGGAGATGCCCTTTGCTGATGGAGCTGCTGTGCTGGAGCCCAGCTGTGTCCCAGCAGTGCCCGTGGCCTGTCCCTGCCTGTGGTCACAGCACGGACACGCAGCAGGACAGTGACCAAGCTGCCCGAGCACTCCGGCCTTAGAGCCACAGAAGGGTTGGGAAGGAGAGGGTGGAGTTGGGAAGAGCAGATGTGGAAAGACCAAGCGCTGCTTCTCCCTGCCCGTGCTGCTGTGCTTGGAGTCTTTTCCCTTTCTCCCCTCTAACTTCATGCAGGTCACAGAGTTGGGATCCCAGATAAACCAGGCTGTGCAAGGTAGTTTATTCTCTTCAAATGTAGCAAAACCACAAATCCTTGTTTACAGAGTTCTAGGTCAAATTCAAGAGGCAGACAATTCATTAGATGGCGGCAATTAAATAATTTAATTGAGAAAAACTTTATGATGGAAAAACCCAGACCACTACCAAAGACCCCTGAAGGCTGGTAGGCCCTGTCACAAGTTCCATTCCAAAAACTATGCAGAAGAAAACAGGCAATTTGTTGCTTCTGAAAAGCATCCAGTCATCAAATTCCTCAGGGCATCCTTGAGCTCCTGGTTCCTCAGGCTGTAGATGAGGGGGTTCAGGGCTGGAGGCACCACCGAGTACAGAACTGACAGGGCCAGATCCAGGGATGGAGACGAGATGGAGGGGGGCTTCAGGTAGGCAAATGTTGCACTGCTGAGGAACAAGGAGACCACGGCCAGGTGAGGGAGGCACGTGGAAAAGGCTTTGTGCCGTCCCTGCTCAGAGGGGATCCTCAGCACAACCCTGAAGATCTGCACATAGGAGAAAACAATGAACACAAAACAGCCAAAGGCTAAACAGGCACTAAGAGCAAGAAGCCCAAATTCCCTGAGGTAGGATTTGGAGCAGGAGAGCTTGAGGATGTGTGGGATTTCACAGAAGAACTGGCCCAGGGCATTGCCCTGGCACAGGGGCAGGGAAAATGTATTGGCTGTGTGCAGCAGAGCAGTGAGAAAGCCACTGGCCCAGGCAGCTGCTGCCATGTGGGCACAAGCTCTGCTGCCCAGGAGGGTCCCGTAGTGCAGGGGTTTGCAGATGGACACGTAGCGGTCGTAGCACATGATGGTCAGGAGGAAATACTCTGCTGACATGAAAAATCCAAGAAAAAGAGCTGTGCAGCACATCCTGAGTAGGAGATGTGCCTGGTGCCCCAGAGGGAATTGTGCATGGCTTTGGGGACAGTGGTGCAGATGCAGCCCAGGTCGGTGAGGGCCAGGTTGAGCAGGAAGAAGAACATGGGGGTGTGCAGGTGCTGGCCGCAGGCTACGGCGCTGATGATGAGGCCGTTGCCCAGGAGGGCAGCCAGGGAGATGCCCAGCAAGAGGCAGAAGTGCAGGAGCTGCAGCTGCCGCGTGTCTGCCAATGCCAGCAGGAGGAAGTGGCTGATGGAGCTGCTGTTGCACATTTGCTGTCTCTGGGCATTGGGTTCTGTCATAGAGAAAAAGAAAGTAGAGTTGGAGATCTGTTTTACCAAAGTTAAAGTTATTTTTTATAAACCCTCGCCTGTAACACACAGACACAGCCTTTAGTGTTTTAGCATTCTATGGGTTTTCTTTTAAACCTCCACCCATCTCCCCTGGGTTGTCAGAAACCCTCAGCATTTCTGCTGCCCTCATGGAGAGTAGAGGGAGTTCTCTGAGGCAAAGTAAGGAGCGGAGAGGTAGGATAGGTGGTCTGTCATTCTGACCTTTTCACAGTTTCTCTGGGCTTTAACCTTTCTCAGGTAAAAAGTGATCACCCTCCTGTGATTCCCTTAAAAACCACCAGGTACTGCTGAGAACAGATGGTTCCACCACAGTCTGACACCACATTTGTAGCCAAGGACTCATGTGGCTCATTTCACCACCCCAACAGCATTTCACTGTCATAACATCTCTGCCTTTCCCTGTGGGTCTTTCAGATAACACAAAGATGCTCTAGCATAGGGTGGCATCCTGGAGAAAAGCTCCCAGCTTGGAAAGACATCTCAGAGAGACAAGCCCAAGGGGGCTGCACTGGAGGGGATCCTGTGGAGATCTCTAAACTCTCCCCGACACAACATTCTGGGTTTTGTTTTCTCTCACTGCCTGATCTCTCTGCTTCCTGGAGATTTTTCCCCTGGCGGTGTTTCCCTGTGCCTGATCTCTCCCTGCCAGCACTCACAGACCCCAAATCTCTGTGCACTCTCCTTGGCCCTACAGAAACCTCCTGTTTGCAGGGCACTGGCTGGGGACAGGTTCCGTTTGCAGGTGGGAGAAAGGACAGCTCAGACTGAGCCTGATGGGTCCAGCAAAGGTGATGCTGGTGCTGTCCATGGGCAGAAAGCACTTGAGGAAACCCCTGCAGGCCTACTGATGGCTCAAAGGAACAGTTCCAATGTCTCAGTCTTTGTCAAAATTAGTAATTTTAAAAAAATTTATCCCTCTTATTCGTGTGGAAATATTCTGGAGAATACTCAGCTGAAGCTCTGAGCTCCTCTGCCTCTAAACCAAAAACACTCAGAGTTGTACTTACAGACTCTGTAGGCATTGGGATGGTCCAGCTTTAGGAGATGCCTCCAGGAACTGCAGCTGCTTTGTCCTGCAGCCAGAGGCTTCCTGTGTGAAGGGCTGGCAGTGATTCTCCCCCAGTCACTTCTCAGCACATTCCCAGCTCTGACTGACTGAAGCTCTCTGTGCCTCTGTGCTGTGCCCGGGCTGGCTGCAGGCAGTGCCCCAGCCCTGCTGGGCTGTGCACAGGAGCTGCTCCTGGCCAGAGCTGTCTCTCTGCAGCGCTGCCGCTTGCCAGGAGCTGCCTCTGTGCCAGGAGCCCGGCCCAGCTCAGCAGCACAGACACAGCACAAGGACTTTAATGACCCTCTCAGGGCTTTGGTGCTGAGGCCCTGAACATCAGTCCCTGAGAGGGAGCTGAAGAAACCTCTCCAGAATTCAAAGTCACAAAAAAACTCCAAAGTTTCTTGAAGTTTTAATGGGTCCCAGTGAGGGACAGGACTGAGAAAGTGTCCCCAGGCTCCAGTCAGAGCAGAACACTGGAGGCAGTGATGACAGGGGGGGACACACAAGGGAAAGGTGTCTCTGATGCTGAGCAAACTGGATGCGTTTGAGGAACGCAAAGGGCCAAGGCCTGAGCCCCAGCCCCTGGCAAGGCACATCCTGTCCCTCCCTCAGTGCTCAGGGCTCTTCCCGGGGCACTGGGATGTGGGCATGTGCAATGCCAAGGGCAGCACCATGGGGCGGCCCCTGCCAGGCTGCTGAGCAGGGCCAAGGAGGCACTGAGGCCCCAGGGCTGCAAGGGTCACTTGTCTCCTGCTGGCCTCAGGCCCAGGGCCAGCAGCCGTGGCCAAAGTGCTGCACAAGTTGGCTCTGGCAGGGCCTTGCAGCTGCTGCCCATCCCTGTGCCCTCTCCAGCCCAGGCTGTGCCACGGTGTCCCTGCCCTGTGCCTCTGTCCCTGCAGGCTGTCGTCATCCCCCCGGCTGCCCCAGCTCGCTGGCCCCTTCCTTTGCTGGCAGCTCTGCGTCCTGCCTGCCTCTGCCTGGGCACACAAAGCCTTGGGCTGCTCCAGACTCCTTCTGGGGGACGTGTTGCACCACAGCCCTGCCCTAGGACAGAAATTCCTTTCTCCTCATGTCCAGTCTGGACCTCCCCAGCTGCCCTTGGCATTAATTCTTTCTTCCTCCAGCTGTTCTCTGCTATGTCAGAAGGATCCACCATCTCTGAAACTGCCCTTCAATCCCTCCCAGGGCTCTCCTCCACTGTTCTCAGTCTCCACTCCACTGAGCACAGAGCTCCTTTGTCCCTATATAGTGGTCATGGGCTTGAGGCCTCCAAACCCCACCTTGGCAGATCTCTGAGCCCTCTTCAATGTGTTGGCCTATGAAAACATTCTGGTCATAGTCTAAGAAAATCCCCAGAGGCCAAGGCCAGCCAGACCTGTCTGTAATGGCAGCTTTTGTCTGGGAGCAATCCTTGGATAGATGGAAATTGGGAAGTAGAATATCAGTATCGGCCATGGACACGTAGACAAGAAGGACGGTTCTTTTCCACTGGAAGGAAAGCACAGAGCCCCAGTGTTTTGGTGGTAGATGAGAGGCAGCCCTCGGGAGGCCAAACCAGCCACACTTGTCTCTCCTGGAAGTTTCTGCTGGGAGCAATCCTTGGCTATATGGGATTTTGGAGGCCAAATCCTATTTCATCCATGGGTGCCTGGATGTGAAGGATGGTTCTTTTCTGTAGGAGGGAAAGCACAGATCCCTGGTGTTTCAGGTGCTGATGAGAGGTGACCACCAGAGGCCAAGGCCAGCCAGAGCTGTCTGTCCTGGCAGCTTTTGTCTGGGAGAAACCCTTGAACACAGGGAATTTTTTTAAGGGAAGTACCAGATTTGGCCATGGACATATGAAAAAAGGACAGTTCTATTCCATAGGAAGGAAAGCAAGGAGCTCCACTGCTTCAGGGGCTGATGAGAAGCGACCCTCAACATTCCAAGGTCAGCCAGACCTGTCAGGGGGCCCCCCAGAGGCCAAGGCATCCAGAGCTGTTCCATGTTCCCTTGGTTCCATGGGGCCCCACAGTGTCACAATGGTCTCCACAATTCCATGGGGCCTTGCAATGCCACAATGCTCTCCATGGACCCACGGTGCCCTGCAGTGTCACAATGGCCCCTTCATTTCACAGGGCCCCGAGGTGTCATTATGGTCTCCATGGCTCCACAAGGTCCTCACCGTGTCCCCATGGGCTCCATAGGAAGGAAACGACCGAGCCCCAGGGCTTCAGGGGCAGATGAGGGGCAGTCACCAGAGGCCAAGGCCAGCCAGATTAGACAGTACTGGCAGATTTTGTCTAGGAGGGACCCTTGGATATACAGAATTTTAAAGGCGAAATCCCAATTTCGTAGAGGGACGCCTGAAAGAGAAGGACAGTTCTTTTCCATAGGAAGGAAAGCACAGAACACCGGTGTTTCAGGGGCAGATGAAAGGCGGCCATCAGAGGCCAAGGCCAGACAGACCCCTCTGCCCTGGTAGCTTTTGTCTGAAAGCAACCCTTGGATATAGGGAATTTTGGAGGTGGAATCCCAAATTCCACCATTTCTACGCAGAAAAGTCTTTTCCATTGGAAGGAAAGCACCAGGTCCCCGTCTTTCAATAGCAGGAGAGTGGCAGCTGCCAAGAGGCCAAGGGCAGCCAGACCTGTCTGTCCTGGCAGCTTTTGTCTTGGGGATGTTCTTGGATATAGGGAATTCCGGCGGCAGATTCTTAATTTTCACCATGGGCACCTGGATGTGAAGGAGAATTCTTTTCATTAGGAAGGAAAGCACAGAGCCACAGGGTTTCAAAGGCAGATGAGTATGGACACTGAAAGAGCTTCAGCAGAGAGTCTCTTCAGCTCTCTGCAGCATTTTGTGAGAGTTCTGTCTTTCTCATGCAGATTATCTTAAACAATGTTACAGTATTGTAAATTTCTTGTACCTGCAGGTTGTTTTGCAGTATATTTGTGGTTTTAACTAGGTAAATATTTAGGAATGGGTACCTTAGAACTTGACCAATCCCCTCAAGGGGTGGAAGGCCAAAAGAGCAATTACCTTATGCCATTTAACACACTCTTGCAAACTAACATATAAAAGCCTTTGGAAAAATTATTAAATCGCTTTCATTTAACCCTGAGCCTGGACTTTGTGTCGTTTCTCTACTCGTCTGCGGTGAGAAGAGTGACAGACGAGTTCCAGTCCTCAGGAAGCCAAGGCCGGCCAGACCTGTCAGTCCTGGCAGCTTTTGTCTGGGAGCTATCCTTGGATTTAGGGAATTCTGGAGGCAGAGGCCCAATTTTGGCCATGGGCACCTGGACATGAAAGGTGCTTTTTTCCCATAGGAAAGAAAAGAACATGGTCCCAGTGTTCCCAAGGCAGATGAGAGGTGGCCCCCAGGTGGCCAAGCCAGCCAGATCTTTCTGTCCTGGCAGATTTCATGTGGGAACAATCTTTGCACATAAGGAAATTTGGAGGAGGAATCCCAATTTTGGCTATGGGCACTGGGAGGAGAAGGACGGTTCTTTGCCATAGGAAGGAAAGCGCAGAGCCCCAGTGCTGCAGGGGCAGATGAGCAGTGGCCCTCGACATGCCAAGGTCAGAAGGACCTGTCAGGTGGCCCCCGGGAGGCCAAGGCAGCCAGAGCTGTTCCATGTTCCCTTGGTTTCACGGGGCCCCACAGGGTCACAATGG